>WKFP01014394.1:1580651-1667104 GCA_011057875.1 Pterocles orientalis | reverse complement strand
GGGGAGGCCGGGGCTTGTGCAACCTCGCAGCGCCTCCTGTTGTCCGGCTGAGGCTTGGGCTCAGCTCCCTCTTCCTAAGGTCGCTCCCAGAGGTGAGACACGGACGGGCTCCTGTCTGTAATTTGCTCAGAGAGCCTTTCGGCTTGGTTGGGGTACAAATCAGCAAGCCCGAGCAGAGTCAGCCGCTGACGGAAATTCCCTTCATCCCCGGCTGCTGTGCTGCAGCACTGGTGGGGAAAAGCCCTCCTTGCGTGAAGAAGAGGGTCATGACGGCCACAGGAAAAAGAGTTGTTTTTTTTTTTCCTTTTTTTTTCCACTAGTTGTCCTTGCTCTGCACTTGAGCCTCTGCGAAAACCCTGTGTGGGACGCTTTGGGAGTCCAGCGCGATCTGTCCGCGCCCTATGCAGCAGGCTGGGCGGGAAGGGAAGGGCTCTCCTGGGATGGAGGATGCGTGATAGCAGCCCGGAGCTTTCCAGATGCACTTAGCTGCTTCTGCGTTTTCTAGACTTCAGGACGGTAGCCCTGGCCCGACTGACAAAGAACCTTTCCCCAGATCTCGTTAGAGTAGCGGCAGTTTCTGATCAAGCTGTACACTGGCGCCTTTTTTCTTTTTCTTTTTTATTTTTTTCGGGGGGAGCAGTTTTTGCAGCCTGCAGAAAATCGCAGGCTGAGCTGAGCTGTATTTTCCCCGCTTACATGGGAGCAGGGTCTCAGCTCCTGGCTACACCGGTGCGCGCTGCCAAGGAGGGAAACACAAAAACTGACCTGAAAGATGAAAGTACGTGTTTGGGTATGGGTGTGTGTGGAGCCGAGGGAGGACGTCCACGGCAGCCCTTGTTACCTGCGCTGGCGGTAAGAGCTGGGCCCCGCAAAGACCACTTTTTGGGAAAAGCATCGCTGCTGGCTCTCTGCCGGGCCGAGGGTCCTCGCCTGTGGGAAGAGGCCTCCAGCAGCGCCGCGGGGACCGGGGACGGCACCGGGTCGGCGCTGCCCACGCGGGGATCCGCCAGGCCCGGGAGCTGGTCGGAGCCCCTTGCCCAGTGCCGCGCGGGAGCTCCACCCGCAGGTACTGTCCCACGCGTGGGGCGGGAGGCTGATGGAATCGGCGGGGGCTTTAATTTTACCTTTGGAGCGCTATTTCAGTTTGCTCCAGGGTGAGAGCTAGTTTTCCTCTGGCAGGGGCAGCACCTGCCGGCCACCCCTTCGGTTTAATTTACGGGGTCTTGATTGATTTTACCCGGACGCCACCGTCTTCTGGCCGGGAATCTCTGGGCAGTGCTTGTGAGGGGCCAATCGGGAAGGAGCTGCGAGGCTGTGGCCGCACCTGGATGCCTTCCCTGCTCCCCACTATACAGCCGCCTTTTCTTTTCCCCGGATCTGTCTCCTGCAGAGGGTCTCCGGTACCTGGCTTTCCAGGCAGGCCTAACACGAGAAGCAGAGCCGCGCAGCGGGTTGCCTCAAACTCCGCGGGACCCCTCAGCCTCTCCCACCCTCTCCCTGTCCTTACTCATCCATGCTTCCCGACGGTGGGAAATTCCTCTTTCCATCCTTTTCCAACCAGGAATCCTCCCCCACCCAAGCGGGCAAACAGTAACCGGGTGGGAACGTGCCGGAGCCGGGTTCCCGGGAAGCTCCGGGAGCAGGTGTCGGTGGCTACCGTGCGCGCCCCTCGCTCGCTCGGGAGCCCATCGAGACAGCGGCGGCGTCGGGGGGCTCATTTCCCTCCCTCACACTGGCAGAGCCGCCCTGGCTCCGTGCTTCTGACGCTGAGCCCTTAATGAGAAGAGCCGGAGGGGATTCACCCGCGCTGCCCAGAGCACCCTTTGACGGGGCAGGGGATCCCGCGCCCCTGGCCGATGGAGTTCACGGGCCGGCGCGATGCGGTGAAGGCGGCGTTTATCTTCCTCTGGCTCGGGAGCAGCGCGTGAGCAGGTGAGGGCACTGCGTGGGGCCAGCACCTGCTTTGGAACCTTTTCTGAGTGAACTTTTCTTATCTACGACCATCGCAGCCAAGCGACCCCGTTCCCCCGACTAACTCGAGGTAGGAGGGGGGCACTCCCTCTTCTTTCTGCACCTCCTCCTCCCCGGCACCCGTGGTCTGGATCCTCCCTGAGAGGACTAGACGTGCCCTCCCGCTGCCCTGTGCTGGGCAGGGAGGGCCGAGGGGGGCATCCCTCACCCACTGGGCCCTGCCCCCCTACTGTCTGCCTCTCGGCCCTGGGTTTTCCGCCCTTTCAGCCGCCCTCGCTGGGCGCTGGGGGCTTCGGAGTGGCCGGGACCCCTGGCAGGTGCCACCGTGCTGCCGGTGGAAGCGCAGCGGCGGGTCGCCTCTCCGGGGGGCCCGTCCTGCCGAGGTCGCGCCCTCGGGGCTCCGGGAGCGCTCCCCGGGGGTGCCGGGCCTGCCGGGCTCTCTCGGGTCACACTCAGGGTGCACCTTTCACGGGCGCTGTACGAGGCTGCGGAGGCATCGTGTGGCTTGTTGCAGTAGCGACTTTACGTTGTTGGATTTCACTTTATTTTGTTTTATTATTTTATTTGTTTTTAATTTCTTTCTTAGATTTCCTTGCAATTCACTACATTTCATTTTTTCTAGTCATCAATCAGCACTGAGCGACATTTCCGACATAAAAAATAATAATTCGCCCCCTAAAATACTCATGTACCAGATCAGTTAAAGGAGAAACACAACTAACGAAAAGAAAAATTACAATAAATTAATATCCTATAGTTGAAGAGATGAGAGTAAAACCTCTGTTTTCTTGTTAACTTTTTCTTTGCTGTAACAAAATAGTTTGTAACTTGGTAAGACACGGCGCATTGCATACACTCACCTTATTTTTGTCAGTAGGGCTAGATGTGCGTTTGCTGTTTGCAGAAGTCCAGTTGACAAGACGCTCACACTGCAGTGCATGATTGGCCAAAAGTGTTTTACTTCCTTTATGCAAAAATAAATACACTTGATATTTCTCATTTGACTCAAGAGCAGCCATGTGAGTATTTATTTCAACTAGTAGGTATTTTATTTATGCTATGATTTATTGAACCATAAATGGAAATGCTTCTCTTGTTTATTTCAATCAGTGTGTGGATTCTTATGCAATTACTCAATAACTTTTTAAAAGTTTTGTGTGGTTTATTTTGTTTTAAGGTAACTGTAGTAATATGGCGTGGAAGAAAGTATCAGAGGAGACAGGAATTTGATTATGAAGAGAGATAAACACATATACACCAAAGGCAGCCACTTTGTAGAATCTCACCCATATTGCAAAAATGGTATTTCAGCATATGTGCAGAATTTTTGCAACATACATGTAAGGAAGCAAGAGTGCAAACTGAGACAGTGAGTGCAGTTAATCTGTATAAACTAGTATAAGAAACAAAGCTTGGTAAGAAAGACACTTTTGCCTGAATCCCAGAGTTATTTCTTTGTTAAAGTTGCCCAAGTGACTTCATGGACCAAAGTCTGCCTTTTTTTTTTTCTTTTTTTTCTCCCTCCACCAATATCTGCTGGTTGAACAAAGCATGAGACTTGCTTCTCCAAAATCTGCTGTGAGTTCTCCGTGAGAATATCTGTTTTACTGATGTAAACCAAATATTGCTGTAATGGACAAGAGATGCAAAGCTGATCAACTGCTTGTAATATTCATTCCAATATAATACTCAAGTTCTTCCACAAACTGACCTTGCTATGCAGAAGGCAGACTTGGTTTGGTACCTTGGATGTTGAGTGATGGAGAGCAGAGGAATGCTACCCTTCTTTCACTGTGTAGCACTGTATTTTCAAATTGTTTGCTCTGTTCTCTACCTGCAAAGAAGTATTAACTTCCCTGTCTCTGTCTCTGTAGCAGTTTTACAAAAGAGCACTGGGAAAGACCAGTATTCGTCATAAATGTCTTTCCTGGCTAGCTTCAGCTCTGAAGAATCAAATGTACAAAATCAAGACTAGCTTATTTAAACTCCTCCCCAGGGAGCAGTTCCACAGCTTTACCCAGCTTGCAGTTCCTAGAGCATAAATTAATTCAGGCTGAATTAACTGCACATTTTCTTAAGCTATATTAACATGGACATCCAGCAATTGTGGGACATGTGGCAGCACGATCACACATATAAAGAAACACTTAGGCCATTTACTCCATCAGGGGACATACACTTAAACTGTGTATAGCAAAAATGGTGTTTGCCCTGGAAAAGGATGACCGGAGGCCCTATGTAACACGTCCTGTATTTATACGGTAAATGCGAACATGTGAATGTCAGCTGCTGACATCCTAAAATCATAAGCAAGACCATAAAATAGGATAGTCAACTAGTGTCTATGGGAAAGCAGAGGAAGGTCTGGATTCAGCAACACTTTAGGACTCCTCAGGGGAAGCAGCTGTTCAATATTTTGGAGGGTGGTCTGTCCTCCCAGCAGTTGGCCTAAGCTTCTGTTGCTGCTTCAAGAATTTCAAGGTTGAATCTCCCTGCTGAGCAGATTTAAGGGAATGACATCAGGAAGGTCACTTAGCTCACCATGTGCCTTCCCTTCTGTTGTCACGTTTGGTCAGTCCTCTGTGTAACTATTGGTGAGACAAGGAAGAATCAGACTTAATTCATTCCTCCTCCACCCCTCCCCAGCCAACAAGGTAGCTGCCAAAGTATCTCTGCAGCGCATGTGGTTTCAGGTTTAATCCTTTTCAGGTAGTGCTTAAGGGGGGATGACGAAGGAAATCCAGCACCTGACCTTTCCTTCACTACCTCCAAAAGAGAGAGATCCTCTTCAACCTCAACAATTTAATAGCTGGATCAGGTGTCTTTCCTATTACCCACTGAATAAACAATCATTTCCCCCTTTTCAGAATCAATATCAAGTATCACCATCCATCCTGTGCCAAAAAGATTTAAATCTTTTTTTAACATTACCCTTATAGGTAGCTGGAACCTCAGCTTCCACAGACACCTGTTCTCACCCTATGCAGGACATTTCCTTTTGCTGAAGAAACCAATCAGATGTGAAGATTTTTCTTGTGATTAAGCAGGATTTCTATGTCCCCCAGTACTGAGTCTTCAGCTGTGAAACCTGTGAGATCTGCACACACATATATATCTACATCTATGTATCCACAGTCACGCTGTTCTAAGAGAACAGAAGAGTTGGACTGGAACAGCTGACTGGAAAATCTGCTGTATTAACGGAAAGACAACGGAGAGCAGAGATAATATGATCAAATTCTAAAACTAAAGCAAGTAAAGGGCTGAGCCCATCAAAGACTTTGGCAGATGTTTACCTGTAATTTCTCCATTTGTTGCTTGCAGCCTTCTTCAAAGCCAGGAGTGGCTCTGACCTTGTGCCTATAATAAAGGCTTCTAGAAGTAACCTGGGTAATTTCTCTTGGGCTATATAATGAAACGGCACATATCTGGAAATACTGCACTCACATCAAACTAAAAAAATACATCAGGGATTAACGATCACTCAAAATGACCAAATGATTTTCTCATTGTAATGATTTTCTCATTACAAATACGGTTTTAAATAAAAGGGCTCCATCTTGTTTCCAACCTTTTATTTATTTATATTTTGAGTTATAAAGGAAATGTCATTATTTAAATAATATATTTCAATCATGAGAGAGAAAAAAAGCAAAGCCCAAAATCACAGGAGGAAGAAAAATTTTAACTATTTCTGCTGGCAGAGTAGATATCTCACAATCACAATGAGGATTAGTAAAGCTGGGTGTGCATATTTGTTATGGATCAAAGATAGGATCTAGTGATTAGAAGAACGACAACGCTTTCAACACTCACAATGGGATTGAATGTATGATTTATAATACTAACTCCACAAAACCTTTCTATGGCTGCTTACTGCACAAGGGATTCAATATGGACTGATCACTGGAAAAATAAAGTGTTTCCTTCAGCTCAGCTGAATCAAACCCTTGCAACCAACCAAAAAACTTTTCAGTATTGACACTCTGATTCTGCTCCCACCTGTTTACTCCACTCCTCTGCTCCAGATTACTGTTCCCATAGTGTAACTGCCAGAGAAGTTTGTGTGCTATATTCCCAGTGGTCATACTTCACAGTTCGGTATTTCAGATTGTAATTAATTGATTTTCTCTGAGTATTTATGGCCCTTTTATATATATATATATATATATATGTGGCAGAAGTATTAAAACAAATATGTTGATGCAAAGAACATATTTGGGCCTATAGCCTGAGGACACATACCTCTGATTTTCTATTTACTAGCAGCCAGAAGCACAGACTCAGTTATGAATCTGCCACTGGTTCTACTGGGGGACTTTGGAAAGTCATTCAAACTCTTTGTCCTAGCTCTTGGCCTTTAAAATAGAATAACGTTACCTGGGCATCATGGTGAAACTGTACTTGTAAATATGCTGTTAGCCTTGCTGGAACTATTGCATTGGTGAATAGTTTTGAGCAAGTGCACTGCCGTTTTCAGGCAGACTCTACTAGTGCTGTGACTGTAGCGCATTGAAAGGAACAGCACTCCCCTGCAGGGCTGGGGTGCCTTTGGACTATTTCATGTAGAAAGAGTTTCACAGCCAGCTGGAAAGGCATGCCAAGGCGAGGCTTAGCATTTAGTGACAAACTAAATATGAGCCACAGAAGAACCGGCAAAGTAGTTATGGTCTTACTATTCTTTTTGCTTTAAGTAGTTGCTATTCAGCTTTCCAAGGACTCTTTCTGGCATTTGCTGGAGAGCCCAAGCCAGGATGCACATATTTCATACGCATCACGTTGTCCTGATTTCCGATTGCCTAGATGAAGGTGACTACTGGAGAGCACCATTAACTCCTCCTGACTGTGCTCCAGTTTCCTCCCAAAGCTTGTGGGGCACTATGTGCATCTCAGTCTCATTCCAGCATGAACTTGGATCATGGCAATGATGTGCACTGGCGGTGGGACTTCCTACATGTCACGGACTCAGCCAATTTAAGAGAAAAGAAACTGCACTTTTTACTTTCTTCTTCTTCTTTATTAATGATCACTCTTCTTTCTAAAGAGAAATATCCCTTCTTAGTAACATTAATAGTCTAATAACTTAGATGATAAAATTTATGTGATATTAGAAAGCTTAGTGATCTGGTGAGGCTTAATTAAGAAAAATAATAATGTGTACCCAGGCACTGAACTTGCACAAGGTTTTCCAAATCTAGATCCATTTGCTAAGTATAAGGATTCATCGACTGATTAAATCTTGGACTTTGCAAGCTACAGGGATAAGGCTTAACCTGTTTAACTAAATACTTAATGTTAATAAAAAAACACCTTCAGGCTTCAAGCATCACTGTGATCATTAAGAGAGAGGCACACGCTAACAATACCTGGGGAAAGGGCAAAAAGCTTTCCCTATTTTCCTGTGTATCAGAGACATGAATCTCTGCAGCTGTCATCGCAAGCTCAAGCTGAACATCTAGAGGATATATTGGCAACACTTACTCCTGGAATGACTGCTAAGCAGTGTGCATGGCTTAGTAGGGGAAAAAAATCTAGCATCTGGGATTTAACTTGACAGCAGCTCCCCTTTGGTGCTTACTCGCTTTGCTTACAAGACCTAGAGTCTAAATGTTGTGAACCAGGAAACATTTATGAACCCTGGTCTGTTGCAAGCAGGACTGACAGACAACAGATACAGTAAGACAACACAGCGTACTCATTTCCCGTTTTACCACAGCTATTAACCTAAAGAGGAAACCCATGTCTAAGGATTTTTCCTCCTTCCTAAGATTTTTTTTTTGATGCAAATGCTTCTTGGCATTCAGTGGCTTCTTACTGGAACTTCCTGATGCAAATACCTCTTCACATGCAAGGTCTTTTCTTCCACATCCCACTATGACTCCTGCAGAGAGGAACTGTTCTAGGTAAATGAAACTGTTGAGGCTTTCCTTACTGTTCAACTAGTTTGAAATGGTTCTGTTCTCTAGGTTTACAACTGCTTCAAACTGCTAATAGGACTAATCTTCAATGAGGCAATTGAACACTTCATTCCTGTTCTGAACTACTCTAATGGTCTGGACAGCTAACAGGAATCCTTCAGCACAGATCAGCTACTTCATATTCTACCTTCTGCTCCTCCAACCGCTCTGGGATTCCTACTAGAGAGAGGGACAAGCAAATTAGACACCAAATAGATAAGCTTCCTAGGGTGTATTACTGGGCTTTAATAATTTCTCTCACTATCAGAGGAAGAAAACCTGTTATTAACTAGGATGTAATGTGATTAGCTAGTAAGTTCTCATATTAACAAGTTTTTAGTTGCATTAGCAAGCTAAAAGTGGGCCATCTAGCTGAGTGTAAAAAGCATTGTTATCAAGAAGTACACTGGCTACCTCCTTGAACTCCAGGAATACAATTAGGTAGGAAAAAACCAAAACAAAACAAAACTACAAAGCTGTAGCTGAAAGCTGCAAAGAAAGGGGAGGATAATAGAAGACATTTGCTTGTTAGAACAGTGGAACCTTTACATCAGTTGAGTGACATATTTAAATCCAATATACACAGTTAGTCCCTCCAGTTCCTTGTTATCACATGGATGTTTGGAGATCCAAACTGAAGAAAAAAAAAAGACTTTACTTTTACCCACCATAAGAGACGTTAGTGGATTGCAAACATAATTTTGTGATCTGTTGCAGCCCAGAGATTCATGGAAAGTCCAGTGCTTTGAGTTCAGATTATAGGCAGGAACCCTCCCCCCTTCCCTTCCTTACAGCTATAAGCTGCTTTACTTTGCCATGTTCTAGACAACCAGCCTTCTTGGGAACCTGGTCAATGTGACCTTGTAGGCTTGTGCCACAGTTATAACCACCTTGACAGATCGACTTTTCACATTTTCTTTTAATTTATATGTTCATTTTTAAATGAACATTTAAAGTTTAATGATTGTTGGCACATGTTGTCACCCCTACATTGGTTGGACACTGAAATGGCCATACATTTTCTTGGTCTGCTTTTACTTCACACTTCACATGTGAAAAGAACTACTGTTAAAATTTAACTTTCATCAGACCGTTGTCAAACACATTTGATACCTCCGTTCTTTGAAGGGCAAGCTAGTCAAACTGTAAGACGTGGAGTCAGGATCCCTGCCAGAGGGCCGATTTCAGACTCTGCTTGTGTTAATGCTGCAAAGCTGGTCAGCTCATGGAGCCTGTCCTGTTACAGGCAGTCCATGGTATTTAAATCCCGACGACAGAAACCTTATTGATGACGGTAAACGAGCCAAAGGCAGCTGAGCTGGGCTTTCATCTCCAAGCTGACTCTCTGACAATTAGGAAAATCAGTTTGACAGGAAAGACGCATCTGTAATTGCGTTTAGGAAGCTGCACGGCACACACATCCCGGCAATGCCATTCGTACGTTTGTTTTGCAGGGCAATACTTTAAAGAGCCCGCGGCCGGCAGCAGAACAGGGCTTGCCAGGCACGAGGGAAACGAGGTGTACCACCACGGGACAGCCAGCCGCGGCCGCGCCTCGCCGTCAGCACCGGCCGTTCAGCGCCAACGTTTCTAACGGCGCCTCCGGGTGAGGCTGGAACTTGCCCGTCTTCAAATATAAGCTCACTTAAGAGAGTAAATTCCCACCAAAGCCCCACGCGTAAAAGCCTGCGCGTCCCCGTCTCCCACGGGGAGGCAGAGCAGGGACCCCACGGGTGCCGCCCGCGCCCGAGCGCGGCTGCCGGTGTGTGGCCTCGCCTGGCCCCGGCCGGGCCCTCCCCTCCGGCAGGGAGCGCTCGCTGGGGGTGGCAGCCGGCGCTGTCCGCTCTCTCCCCCAGAGGGAGCCCGTTGCTGGGTTACGGAGCGCGTCCTCTCAAAAGGGAGCGGCGGCGGCTGCTCCGCGGGTTGTGGGACCGGTTCCTCGTTGTCCCCGAGGCCTCCGGCGCCGGGCGGGTGGAGACTAGCAGCCCTCCGGGGCGGGGGAGCCCGTGGGGCCTGTCCCGGGGGCGCTGCCCCCGTCCATGTCCTGCCGCAGCCCGGCTGCGGGCTGTAAGGTATTTTTCTAAAAGGAGGGAGGCCCTTCACCTGCTTAAGAGGGAGAAGTGGGGCTTGGAGAGGTCACTGGTTTTTGTAGGTGGAAAGTTTTTTTGTGGTTACTTGGAAAAAAGTGTTGAGCTTTATCCCTTCTCATTTTTTTTTCTTTCTTGGGAGTTTCTGCCCAACTCCCAGTTTATGCTCCCAAAGATAGAAACGGTTCAGTTGTTTCCTTGGGTAAAAGGCTAACAGCCACGGCTGGTCTTGTTAAAATCAATGGGACCCTTAGCAAAATGAAGTACTGTTTGCAAGATTGGGTTCTGTGGTGGTATATAACATAAAAGAAATCTAATTTCCGTTTGAATTTACAGGCTGCCTACAGTGCGAGAAAATTCCTAAAAAGCGCGAGAAGTTTAGACTGAGTCATGTGGAAGAGCTGAATATGGTTACGGGACGTGAGACTATATGCAGAGAATCTCAGTGAGATAGTCAAGATCAAACAAGCAATAGTGACTGCTCCTATAAATGTGGGCATTCAGTCCTTATTGGAAGATGGAACATCAGATCAATCACATCAGTTAAGAACATGATTCTCTCCAGAGGTCAAAGAGTCCACATAAGCCTATCATGAATATAAATAAAAATAAAAATATTCCTAATTAATTAATTGAGTGTTCTGGTGCTCACAGAAAGTGAGGATATCTTTTGAAGTAAGAGACATGAAAAAACTCCTGATCTCAGGGTAATGGCTCAAGGAAATAGTTCTGTGGGACAAGACAGTGCTGGCAAAAATCAGAGAAGTTGCTCTGAAAAAGTTAACAGAGAAAATGTTACTTGTAGTCGTGAAAGTATAGTTGTAAAACTGCCAGTAATAGTGTCCTTTGCAGGTACCACTAAAAAAATTGGGATGGTAAAGCACCCAGCACCGCCTCAGAAGCCAAGTTGCTGCAGGTCTAATTTTCATGTTAGTAGCTCCCTTATCTCATTAGAAAAGACAGAAGTTGTTAGTAAAATAAAGCATAGAGTGCATATGCTGCAGATGGATACCCAGAATCTAAAAAGAGATAAAACTGAAGAAATAGATACTGTGATGAATAGATAGTGATGAATTTAGCTCCGCTAACTCTGATACAAGCAAAAGCATTTCAAGAAAGGGAAAAATAACCCGGGAATGCTGTAAGAAGAGAAGCAGAGTGATTTCAAAAGCAAAGCAACAAGATTTAGATGTTGAGTCAGGAAGAGTGTTGAGAAAAGGAAGCGAGCAGCCAAGTGTGAGGTCTGCTCAAGAACAGTTGGAAGAGGCACGAGATGTGACTAGACTAGACACTTAAAAAATATATGAGAAGAACTTCCAGCAGAGCAAAACTGAAGAGCCTACTTCCATACCAGCATCGCCTGTGAAAGTGGTTGCAAGGTCTGTTGATGAAATAATTGCTTCCCTGCAGTCTACTTCTCCATCTCCCTCAGACCAGATGATCAAAGGACTCCTGGAGAGTGTTCTTGGCCAGAACTACAACATAAAAATGAAAGTAGGTGAACCAGAACAAGAGCAATATTTTTCTCTTGGGTAAATATTACTTTTATAAGAGTTGTATATTTTTTTTCCAGCTTCTACAATGTGTTACAACACAGAAGCCAGACAAAACAAATGAATAAAGGCACTAATGTATCATAGAATATTATTCACTGTTTCTTCTGCCAGTTTTTTTTTTTATGTCCCTTAAAAATGAAAATGAGTCAATGTCAAAAATATATTAAAACATAAGCTCTTTTGGGGTGTTATTTTTATTATACTGCTTATAGTTTAATACATCTTGTTCTTTACTCTCCCTTTTTTAAGATGACATATTCCAGTTTGACGGATGAAAAAGTGCATTAAATGCATTTGGGATATTGTTGGAAGTATTGCTTCTTTTAGTTATTGTTTAGCTTGTGAAGTCTTGATAATACAAATTCTTTATTGTCACAATTAAGAAGGTTCTGTAAGCAGCTGTCAGAGTTCCTTACTAGGTATCAGGCAGATGCTACAGGAAACTTTCCTAGATTTTCACCAGAAGGTTGCTGATTCATTAGTTAATCAGACTAGTAACTTACTATCAAATGGCTTTTTCTCTCTTAGCCAGGCTGATAGTTTTGTTCTAGTTCCAAGAGGGCTCATATTTAAGTCACAAGAATCACTATCATGCTTGGTATTTAGGCTAGCGCTTGTTAGGGATGCCATGGAATGGATAGATCCATGGAGGCAGAGCTACTCCCTTTCAGCAGCTTCTACCTCTGTAAGGAAGCATGGAAGACTGATGAGAAGTGTATATGAACCTGTGTTTTAGGAAATGATAAAGGACATAATTTCTCACAGCTATCAAAATGCTATCTTTTGTGATCACAGAGTATCTTGTAGAATGTGTGGTGCCTTACATTCCCTTAACATGAAGTTGACTGTCTTTTGATTAATGTCATGTGTAAAGTCCATGAGCAGCAGTAGCCTGAAACTGTGTTTCCATAGATTTGTGTCCTCTCATTTGATTTTCTTCTGTTCTTCTGAGAGCTGTTTGTGTGTTTGAGTCATAAGTGTCTCCTACTATCTGTGTATTTTCTGATGTATTTAAATTCTAGTTGAAATCAGAGAAGACTTTTCTCAGTGTGGCAGCATTGAGATGATCCTCCTTCACTGTTTGATTTGTATTTTACAAATTTAATAGTTCGGGACTGTTCTCTGTGGTCAAAATTTGCCAGCTGGATACAAAAATACTTCAGGGCAGATAAGAAAAGGGTTAAAGAAGATCCTGGATTTGGAAAATGATTTCTTGTTCAGCTTACTGAAAGTAATTATTATGATTAGTAACATGTTCTGCATTGTGTGCTTTTTCTTTTCTAAATATGGCTTATGTTCTAGGTAATATTTTAAAAATTTGGTGCCTAGGAAGCCCTGATATTCTTAATTTGAAGTGAAGAGAACTGATTTTCTGTTGTTTGTAGTGGCAGCTACTGGGCTCTGAGATTTGAAAGTCTGACGTCTGGAGTACTGTGATGTTTAATTCTTTGTTTCTAAAACTTACATCAATCAGGTTCAAAGTAAAATGAAAATTTGAGCTTGGTGAGGACTTTCTGGTCCAGTTATATGTTGTTTAATGTTTGTTTTTGGGTATGGACATAGAGACATTAATGAGGATGAATGACACCCTTGCAGATTACTGTTTTTTTTTTAATCAAAGGCATTTGCAGCACATGTCTTTTGAAATTAAGTGACCTTAAATAGGATGAGGACTCTAGCAATTCTTTATTATTATTATTATTATTATTATTATTATTATTATTATGCACAGTTTATCTACTTTACACTGAGCTTCAAGGTTTCTTTCTCTAATTAAGTAAGAAATGTGTTATTTTAAATGTAACAGAAATAACTAGGAAAAGAACAGGACTAGTAAAATGAAAACAAGCTCTCAGAATGAAATGTGTTTTTCATTTCTTATAAAAAATATTCTATTCCCTTTATCTTATTCTTGATCTTGCATTAATGACTGGTTAATATTGATAGCTTATGATATTGCTGTGGGGGCTGAATGCTGTTTTTTCCCCAGTGTTGAAAAGAGCATTGTCTGGGGAGTGGAATACCAGCTCAGTGGGACATTAGTACATAGTCCTGTTTCCTTTGAGGGAAATCAGTTACGAATAATGATTCCTACCACATTTGCTGTTAAAAAATAGAATTCTTATTATAAAAATAATATAATTTCCAATGCCTGGAGTAATTATGTTGCTATGAAGCTTGTTGCTACCCCTGAAGTATATTGGGTTATTAAATTGTATGTTGGATTTAGTATCCATAGGAGGGTGTTTATATTGTTTTCAGAAATGTATTTTCTTGGTATTCAGCTTGATGGTCAGCTTTCTTGGTGATGAATGGGCAGCTCATCCTCTTTAGTTAGTTATTGTTTTCAGCAGATCAGTTCTTTGGTACCTCAGAGGAGCTTGTGAGGGTGGTAACATGAACATTATTGTTCTTGAAAAAACATCACATTTGAAAGCGTCTGTTAAACAAGGACTACATGCTGTACCATGCTAGCAGGAAGCCCATATAAAGTGTATTTTAGTTTTTTTAAAAAAATCTCAATTCTTGTCAGCTAATCTCAATAGTGAGGCCTCACAAAGATTTTATCTGTAATGCATTAATATTCTCTCAAAAGTGCGTGATGTAGACTAATAATTATTGTTAAAAATCAAGAAGAGATAGACTTGTATTTGCTTTATCTCTATAAGCAAATGCAAACAAGTATTTGCTCGTAACTTTACAATATCTCTTATTTGCTCTATATGTTCTTTATATTTCATCTGACAGGAAAATTATGCAACAGATTATATACTGTTTTCTGATGAAACAGTATTTTTAAGAGGCTTGTTGAAAATATTTTTTTTTCACTTTAGGTGAAATTCTAAGTCTCATGGAAATGAAAAAGTTACTTCAATTTATTGCATTCAGCTCTCTAAGTGGGAAAACTGTAGCTCTTCCTATTGGTTTTCTTGTTTTCTGCTTACAGGTGGCCTAGGGAATGCTCTTCTCATGGTCTTAGCATCCATTAAAGTGTAGCTGTATCAAGATAGTGATGCTTTTTATAATGAGTTTGCTATTATATTATTCATTCAGGAAGCACGTTATTAACTATGCTCAGTAAGGTTAACCATGGCAAAGGATACGGTCCTTCCTGCCGCTAGCTGAAGGGAGCTGCTCAGTGTTTGGGGGTGGACCCTTACCACTCCTGGATACATGACAGTTTTTTTCTGCATCAGTTAACTCACATTACTTTAGATTTTTTTTTAAAAAGACGTTTCATTTTCATCATGTTGCAAGAAACTGTCTAGGGAGAGGTGTTGAGTAGATGGTTTACATGTATGGACTTCTGAAATCTATCTATTTCTTCAAATTTACCAGAGCAAGTAACTAATTAAAAACAATCTAGTTGTGCAGTTTGTTACATTTTATCAACAATCACTTTCCAGTTCCCTCTGATCAGTAGGCCCGCATCATTTATGCTTGTCTGAGAAACACAACAGGCTTTATTCAGCGGGGACTTTTTACCCTGGAGTCTAACAAAATGGGAGACTAATCTTCATTGGATCAGTAAGCTGCTGTTATAATATAAGAACAAATTGTTTTTTAATCAGATAGATTGCATTTTCCCAGAGTTTCAAGCTTTGCCAAAGGGGTACAGGGTGACTATCTATGATTGTATATAAATAATATTAATAAATTCATCATGTTAAAATAATGTTTTGAAATATTTGTATGTTCACACATCTAGATTGATTTGGTTTTGTCATTTACTGGGGTCTTTTCTGCACTGATGATAGAGACTTTTCTTGTCAAAACAGAGAGGAAAATAATTTGTTTCAATAGTATGTAACTACCAAATGAAGAATCAGAGAAATATCAGATGAAAATATTTAAGATAAATGTAGATGTAATTATTAAAAAAACCCCCAAACAACAAAAAAAATCTTAATTTTCTGTATGTCAGGACTTGCAATGAGTCTTTCCAGCTACGAAAGATACCACAGACATACCAAAATGACTGAAAATATTAAAATGGTTTCCAATGAATTATCAAGGTGCTCAGGTGCCTAAATAGTTTTCTACACCTGCAGGAGGAAGGCTATGGCTAATAAAGCTGTTTTTTAAAGGCACAGTAGAAGTTCCATCACAAGGTTAAAATATCAGTGCAGGAAACAGCTTCCACAAGAATGGCAGAACACTCAAGAACAGATTCCCACAGGAATTAAGAGTTGCCACAGTTCTCAACACTTTTATTTCCCCAAGTTACGTCACACCTCTTTGGCCTTGTTTTTGTTAATGCAAACACATAGCCCATACTACGTATATAGACAGTACACATCATTTTATTAAAATAACACAGTAGCATTGTGTCTGCAATTCTCCCATGGGGAGTGGACAAAAGAGAAAGCACCGCACCCAACAAAGAAAAGCAATCGCATAACGTGTACAGGTGTCTAAAATGAAATGAAGATAATATTTGCTCATATAATTCTATTGGACGGAACAGGAAAATTAATATGTAAAGTTGTAATTTACATATTATGCAATGATTTAGAAACATAAGCTGATCCAGTGTGCTTGAATGAAAGGCTTTGTGAAAATTTTGATTCCATGAATTGGGTAATAAATTGCAATTTATTGCAATGGTGAAAGAATTAGAGTCGACTAAGGTGGACTGTAATAATTAATAGTCCATGGTAATCACCATTTTTGAAAATATGCATGTGTTGCAAAGAAGAGGAAAGTTGTTTAGTACAGCTTGAGATGATCATGCTGAATCTGTTCTTTTTAGTCTGAGTTGTTACTACATTCCTGTATTTTAATTTCTTGCTCTCATAGTGACCAAAAATATGTAATATAATCGTTCTTTTCTGTCAAAGGTAGATAAATTACTAAGGCTTTGGTTAAAAGCAAGTCACTAACATCTACAATCTGCAGTGCCATAGCTTTTTATTGCTTTATAGTTCACATTTTTGGGGTAGTATATGCATCTATCACTTTGTGTTGGCCTGGAGACTCCTTTTTTCCTTTTCATTTTCTAATATGCAAGGAAAAAATGTTATAGCTCAGAATATGCTGCATACATGGTATTAAAATTAAATGCAAAAAATCCTAGGCATTAAAAGAAATAATATTTTTAGATTGCTAGGTGGACGATACACTAGATGGAATAAAAATTCTACTGCGTGGAAGATTCTTACGTTGAAAGAGCAAATGCACATTTACAGTGCCAGCAAAGGATTTTTTCCTGATGTGACAGGCTGTTTCTAACACACATTCAACTGATAGCTTTAATGCATTCTTGCATCCACTTGTGGCTCTGAAATGTTTTCCCCAGAAATACTTAACATTTCTGTAGCAGTTAAAGAACTGTATTCTAAAATTAAATGTAGTTTAAATGTGATACTCGTGTTTGTTACTGTTATCTTTAAAACTTGGTTCCTCAAGCCGGTATATGGCACAAAGGGTAAAGTATGTGTGTGCTGAGTTACATACATGTATGCTAGCCAGGTGCTTAGGAAGCACACTGTCCTTAAAACTGCCACCTGTATTTAGAGTTATTGCTGCATTTTATTTCTGCTTTTTTCATATAGATATACTGTAACCAAAAGGGGAATTGTTAAATTGTTCCTTGGACAAGAAAGAATAGTATGTCTGGGAGCTAAGAACAACTTCAAATTTTGTAGCAGCTTTTCTGCTAGTGGAGCAGTTATAATTTTCTCCTATGGAGAAAATGACTAACTGAAAATTGCACTAGCTTTTAAACTTCTCTGCTATAAGCAGTTCCGTGGAGAAGTTATTTATAGTAAGGAGTCAAGCATGTGTCTAAATGTTGCAAAAGATGAGCTAAGTTTGTCTCTAAATGTACTTGCTGCTTTCAAACTAACTTGTGTAATGAAGACCCAAACTTTCATTTATGTTTATATATTGCTTTGATGTTGTTTTGTCCCATAAGGTGGTACGAATAATATCTTTTTTTTTTTTTTTTTTTTTTTTTTTTTTTTTTTTTTTTTTTTTTTTTTTTTTTTTTTTTTTTTTTTTTTTAGCTTTCTTGTTTGACACTAGTTTTCTTCTCTTGCTTATACAGCAGGCATCAACTGAACATGAGGAAATAAAAACTGAATCTCAGGTCCTGCCAAGTTTTCACCAAGCAAGCCTGGTAACATTCTGTATTATCTAGGAATGTTAAAATATAATAAGTTAATAGTGCTTGTATTTGCTTACAGATTTGTTAAGATAAGTAGTTCATATTTTAAACTGATAAAACTGGGAAGGAAATGAAATAGTCCTTGAAAATATTTTGGTACTTCATAAATCACAAGTATATTTTTCTCTTTTTCTCTTTTGTGTCTCTTGTTAATTCCTTTTCTTGTGGGGTTTGATTCTCCAGCTGCTGGATATAAATAATTTTGCTTTTGTTAAGTAGCATGCCAATTAGGACAATGGAATTGTAAGACATTAATCTATATTCATATATATCTGTGCTCATCATTCGATGCCTTTCATTCAAACTGTTTTTAAAATTTAAATATTTAAACTTGGGTATGCTTGGAGGATTGCTGAATGTTTAGAGGCATTAATGATTTTGCTTTAAAGGATCATAGACCTCAATATAAGTTTGTGATGTGTGTTTGTTCTTACATTTTGTGATTTCTTCTTGCATTTGTAGAAGAAACAGACCAGATCTTTGCTAAGAAATCTTTATAAATATTATTATTTAATGTTAATCATTTTAGGTCCTTTGCCTATTACTCTATTTGTTTTTGGAAATTTATTTGTCTGTTGAGGAAATATTTGGCTTAAGATAAAATTGATACAGTGTTCTAGGTGCTTCATAAAAGGCATAGATGATGAAAGAATAATTGCGTATAATAAATATTGTACTGAATTACTTGTCAGGGAGCACAAAAGAATTGTACATTCACCTCTTCCACTGATTTCTTTTTTCTATTTCCCTTTCTCTCAGAAGACACCAGTAGTTCAGAAAGAACCTAATGCAGCACAAAATCAGTCTTGGCCTAAAGATGAGCTGTTGACATATAGTAAGCATGTGAAGCAGGTAGGCAGGTTTAGTACTATTGTGAAATAGTATTAGTTTTCCCATGCGTAAGGTTTTGATGCTTTAGGGCATACAGATATCTGTAAGCTATGTCCTTAACACCTGTCCTTTAAAAGATTTTCTATAAAACAGGTCTTCATACTGGTCTTGCAGTTTAAGGTTAGAGGAAAAAACAAATTAAGGTTCATTTGGTCAGATCTTGGGTTAGACTTTTCTTTATGAGATTGGACAGAAGATTACAAATGAAACGGCGTATAAATAGAATACTAATCTACATTTAGCAAGTGGATGCCTTCCTGGAAAATGGCATAATGCTTGATATCCTTTTGGTTTTGCAATATTTCACACATGACAGAAACTGCCATTAGGATATCAACTCTATAAAGCTTAGATTTTTAGTAAAGAACACATATCAAGTTTATTGAGACAGTATCACAGGGGACAAATCTGTCGCTAAAACCAAATAATGTCTTTTCCCATGTGTTGTCAGTGTGTGTCATCCTGGTATTTTAAGGCCATAACCAGATACTAAAATAAAACCCGAACATGGGTCCTTCTGAAGCTTTGATGTAAATGATTACTTTTCCTTAAAGTTATTATCTATGCTTATTTTAAAACAAAATAACACTATGTGTTATGTTTACAATGGTATAATAAAGACAAGCAGGAATGGGATATGTTTTCACTAGGCAGTGTTATGTGCAGAGATACCAGGTAGCCTTGGCCTCAACTTAAATGGGATGAACATGAGGTTGGATAAGTTACATGGGAAGACAGGTACAGGTGTTGAAAAAAAGGAGACAAAGGGATCAAAATGAAAAGAGGATGAGAGAGACACATGTGGAAAGCTTGTTGATGGCCCCAGTATTTGTGAGTATGTTTCAAGATCTAGTCACTGTAAGGCAGAGGTCTAGTCAAAATGAGAAACCTTCTGAATGTCTAAGGGCCTTGCTTCAGCTGCTTCTTCAGCTTCTCCTACTGACAGTAGTTTGGCCCTGATTCACTTCCTTCAAAGCTACACAGAGAAAGAGATAGACAGAGG
The DNA here is from genome assembly GCA_011057875.1 of Pterocles orientalis. Taxonomy (NCBI): domain Eukaryota; kingdom Metazoa; phylum Chordata; class Aves; order Pterocliformes; family Pteroclidae; genus Pterocles; species Pterocles orientalis. Next base: position 1,647,470 of record WKFP01014394.1, on the reverse strand, counting down.
TAGGCACGTGCCTAGAATTGCAGGATATTAGCAACCAAATTTCCTGACCAGTTTTAGGATAACCAAGAACCAAAGCCGCATACAGCTTACTCTGAAGAGTTAAGGGATGGGGAGCTCTGGGAATGAGTCACAGGGACACAACAGAAACTCCCCATCAGTCCTGGCACTGCATTCTGCAATGGGGCTATACTGGGTGTGAAGTAGAGGCCTAAGAGACCTGGTGATGCTGGCCTGAGCAGTTACAGTTGGCAAATGTTCTTCTACAGCTAGAGATTCATATTTCCTAGCAACTTTTGTGGAATTATTTCTTTTAGATGGGTTAGAGTTCTTCTGTTGAAGACAATGGATAAAAATGAAAATGGACAGTTTCTCAGTTATTTAAACAGTAGTGGGGTACTGTGATTAGGTTTTTTAGGTGGTATTCTTTTGTGCTGCATACCACTGGTGGCATCCTTGCAACAACACCCATCAGTGTGTGTTCAGAGATCTTAAAACACAAAGTAGTTTACAATATTGGCACCTGAAGATCACATACATTTGGTTCTATTTAACACAAGTACTACGTAATTTAAATATATTATTTAATTTGAAAGTGAATGCTTTTGCTTTTATACATACAAAAAATAAGAGACAAATTTTAGAAAAAGGGAAATGATTTTTAAGAACCTATATGTATTAGCTAAATGCTCTATCACATCCTTAGCAGAACTATACTGTATATTGGTGTTTCTATAGAATACTATTCATTGGCATGTTTTTGTGATGTTTTATTTTTGAAAAAATTTTTTTTGCTTTGCTTAATGGGCTACAGGGCCCATACAATTTCAAGATAAATTGATTGATTGTGCAGATGAACTTGCAAATTTGGTTATACACAAAGCAGTCATGAAAAAAATGCAGTTATTTGCTGTAATTGTGGTAATTTTATGTTACATCTGTAAGTGAATTACATAAATATTTTGATTAAAAGGTGCATTAGTTCACTGGTATTTCTACAAAGAAAATGAAATAAAATATGAAATCATATACATTTAAATTGTACATCTAATAGTTACTGTGTTGGCTCATGTTCTTTGAATTTAGGCTTAAAGGAACTCCTTGCTGCTTAATATAGCCTCCATAATTCATTAGAAAAGAGTGTGTTGAAGTAAAGATGAGATCACAGAAGTTCGGCTTACGATTTTAAAATAGCAGCTGCTGTAGTTTTAGTTTTGGAGGTTTTCATTAACCGTATTGGTGTCTAAGACATTGACAAATGTTGTTGAGTATCTTCTGTTACTTTGGATATCACTTACATGGTATTTTTTTTCAAGTTATTTGAGTATCTGAGCCCTCCAAAAGCTGGTCATAGCAATGCATCCAATCAGGTTACTTTTTCTCTTTCAATTGGGCAAGAAATCATGACAGAAACTTTTACGTGACATTCAGAAGCAAAAATCATAGTCGTACATTTAGCTTATTTTAGTTGTACATTTTCAGGCAGAGGTACTACTTTCAAACTTTTCTGTATTCCTTATTTTTGTTAGGCTATTTTTTCTATGTAAAACTTTGATTGACTTCCAGTTTCTCTGGTAAACATCCAATACCTTACTTTGGCCCTTTGTATTTTTTCATGTATTTGCTGATATAAACAGTGATGTTGGTTTCAAAAGTAAACTAACAGAATATTAAACCATTTTAATTTTAAATAAGCTTTTTCAGAAGGTAGTGACTTATTTAGGTATCTTCTACAGTTCTCAGTATCTTTTACTTGGTGGTTAATATACTTCTATGAATGATAAACTGCCATAGTTTTTTCACGTAGTGTTTTCTTCTTAGAAGCTTAAGTATTGCTGAAGTTATCAGTAGACGTAGACATTGTCATATTCTGGGATAAATAAAATGTGAGTGGACACAGAAGAGTAAAATCCTGTGCTTTTGTGATTAATTTAACCAGATATGTGACTGAAAATCTTAATTAGAAAGGCATTTGGTCACAGCGATTGTGTTCTTTGGATTCCTATAAACTGAGCTAGCCAGCCTTATAGAAGTAATTACCATGGTGTATCAGGCAGAGCTGGGCAAAAAAGTGGAATTAATTTCATATTGAGAGAGAAATTTTTTTTCAAGACAAACTACTTTAAAATTAGTTTTCCCCACTGTGTTCTGTTTCTGTCTTTGTTATGCTATGATTTTACTTCTTAATTTCCTTGAACCTGCTTTGTTGTGTTATTTATGCAAGCTTTTAAGTGGCATTCAGAAGAATCCTTTTTATTGATGGCACTCATTCTGTTTTAGGAAGATTTTTAACAGTTTGCAGGAAACAGAATTGTGTAATGGCTGAGGTTGGGAAAGACCTCTGAAAGCCATCACAGTATGGAAAAAGCAGCGCAAGGCTGTAGATTCTGAAGCTGAGTTTTATGTAACAGGTGTTGACACTGACAGCAATGATGACTTCAGTAATTTTTCCTTGCTTCTGGATTACAGTGAGCTGCACCCTGCAAAATTTCTGTGTGGCGACACTCTACAAAGAGAATCAGAGAGCTAGGTTAATTTCTGCTTTCCCTCCACACTTTCTTTAAACTACTTGTTTAAACATGGATCAGTTATCTGGTCTATTTCGCAGTGTGAAAAAACACTTTTTGGCACAGCTAAGCAGGTGGTACTCTAATAAATAGGAATGAGCAGCTGCAGGTGGAAACTGTAGAAATTCCTTACATCTGTATTCCTGCATTTAATAAGCATAACCTTGAAGGAAATTGTCTAAAAACATCAACTTTTAAACTGTGTGTATCTGTTTGAATTTACTTAAAAATATAATTAGAATTTTAGATGTGTTCATGCTCTTCTAAGTTTAATAGTTCTAAATAGTAACATTATGATATTGAAATACATTTATACACTAGTTAGAAGTGCAAATTAGGTACAGCACATTGAAATTTTAGTTGTAACACACTTTTCTGCTTATTCTATATCCTGAATAGCTGTGGGTACTGCTGTGATCTGTGTAGTGACAGCAGTTCTAAATTACTCTAGTTTTAGTGAATTGTGTTTTCTGATTGTCAGAGTTGCCTGTGTGCAGTTGCTCCTTGTTCTGCTCCAAGGAACATATCCGTATAACTTCTCAATTTGTAACGTTGTTTATCTTCTGTTTATTGAACACTTTAGGCTCCATCCTTGGATGTGCTACAGGTGGAAGGAAAAGCATTATCAAAAATTAAACCAGAGGAAGTTCAGAAAAAGCTACAAGAGGAACACGACTTGCAACAATCTTTGTGTCCTCAGGCTTCAAGTGTCAAGTAATTTTTAAATCTTATTTCATTATTTTAAGAAAAATACATATTAAGTTATTAGTGCATAGTGTGATGGATAATTTTGGAAAAAAAAATAATGCCATCCCCCCAAATTTGGATCTGAACACTTGCAATTTCTGGTCTAAATTATCAAGTTTATTATGGTATCTCTAGTTTTAATTTACTATTTATCTCCTTGAAAGAGTTCTGATTTATGGTTTTTAAATCAGTCTTGCTGTATGCAGATGAATCTTCTCTTGACTGCAGCAGAAACTGAAGTTGCTTATGTGGAGGTTGAATTTGTCCATACAATTCCAAGCATAATCTAATCAAAATAATTAAAAACAAACAATGGAAAATACCACAAATTTAATATAAGCAATGCCAGCTGTAAGTCATCATCTTTAAATAGAGAAGATGTATTAAAAATTCATTAACTCGAATTTGTATTACAGTCAGTGCTTGTCTGAAATTCAGGAGATTTTACATGGAGAGCTGTAATTTAAGGACAACTGCTTATTACCCTGCTCTTGTCATAGGTTGTATCTGTCATTCTGTAGTAGGAGCGCAGATTACAAAAGTAGTACAGACCGTGTCTTAGTTTAACTGATCCTGTCCATCCCATGTCAAGTGGAACTCCAGTTTTATGGTCTTCATTGCTAATAAGATCTTTATAGATAGCTTTGTTTAGATGTACCATAGGTTGCTTCTTCACTTCTCTGTTGAGAAAAGGGGGGAAAAAGAGAAGCTTTAATTATTAGCTTTTGTTGTCCTGAAAGGTCTATTGGATGCAGAAGAGAGCCTTTTTATGGCAGACCTGAAGTTTGTAAATGGATAATACTTTCAATTAAGTAGCTGAGAATAGTCATGGGAAAAGAATGCTTAAGTTTATGAAACAGTCAAATTGGCATTTAAGTGACCCTTTGCATGCCATTGCTTATCTGCATTGCTTAAAGATCATTTGGTTAGCAAGATTATATATTAAAACAAATAGTGTCAACAGACAATGAGTGTTTTACCTTCAATAAATACTTACTGTCAGATTATCAATGGTGCATAAACTGCATGATTTTCTAAAAAACCCGTATTTAGTGCATTAAGTGAAGGTAATGTAGACCACACACATAGTATTGTTTTTTCATGTCCCCTTGTTTCAAAGGATGATAAATAGTCTGTTTTAGGAGAGTGTGTGCAGTAAAAACATTCACCTTTAGCTGCAGCGTGCCCCGAATATTTCAGTTTGCATTGATAAAGCATTCAGTTAATTCAGTGAGATTGTAAACTTCTATACAAGAGCAGTAATGATAATGCAATTAAAATAATGTTCAAATTGTTTTTATTTGTTTAAATAAATGACAAAGCTTAGAAAAAGGTCCTGGAGAATTTAAAAATTATTTTGCCTGCCATTGTTTATGGAAATCACTCCAAATGTTGTAAGTTCAAAGTAAAACTGTTTGCCATCTATTTTTTTTTCTAATTCTGTGGTAATTGCATTGCAGAGAAAGTGAATTATGTTAGAGCATCCTGAGGTAAACTACTAAAACATTTATGAAAATTATATACTCTCTATTGAGTTAAAAAGTGTGAAATATTTCTTTCTAATTTTAAATTAATGTGATCTATTTAATAAAGCACTGATCTCTGATTTCACATTCTGTGATTCTGTGATTTCGTACTCCAAAACAGTTACGTATTTCCATTTATGCTGTAAAGATATTCAATTAGTAAAAAAACCAATATTATCCTTTGCATTAAATGCATTTGCTGTAAACATGCTTTACATCCTAATCAGTCTCCAATATTGTGTGATTGTGTTGCTTTTCTAACTGGATATTTCATTTTTATGTTTAACTTCCACATTTTATTTCATAACCTTGACCCTGTTCTCATTAAGGCAAAAATACCACTGATTTCGGTAGAGACTTTTGATTGTAAAATGTGGTGCAACTGACTTGATGCATAAAGTACCTAGGCTCTTTTCTATGTATTAAAGTTGTATGGCTTGAAAAATATATTTTGAGCAGGTTTAATTAAAAAGACTTATTGACACTCTTCCTGTTGGGTTGTCAAGTGCCACATAAACTTGGATACTCAAACTGTATTAATGTGACAGAGATATATCTTGTATACACTTGATGTGTTAATTTCTTGATTATGAGTCAAATTTCTGTTGTATTACACTGTTTTTCGTGTTTTTTTTCTTTACATGTGTGATTTTTATCTTTTACTTTTTGCTGACATTATTTTTCAGAAAAATGCAGGCAAATATAAAATACTATGTTTGTAACTTGAATATGTATTGCATGATAAATCAGTCTTGTCTTTTTCCTTACTTCATTTTGTAGTTCTTGTTGATTTCCCCTTTATAGTATCTGTTTATGACATAGGGCATAATTCTCAGTAACACAAAAAACCAAGTTGTTGAAAGTGTCATTGTCTCAGGAGAACCTCAGAAAAATACTTACACCTGCAAACTATTCAGCATAATTTGGAAAAAGTGGAATTTTAACCATCTTCATTTGGGATTTTTTTGTAAAATATGAAGGCACTTATGAACTTTAATTAAAAGCAGCATATATTTGGGGAGCCATTTCTGATTTCTTTTTGCATCTCAGATGTTTTCCATATACTGCTCGTCACCTTGTAACTTTCTGCATGTTAGACATTTATTAACTTTGTAGAGTTCATACAGTAGCTGGAGACCGTTTTTAGAATTTGATTCATGGCCTGTGGAAGTCAGACTTTCATCATCTTCAGTACAACTTAGATTGAAGGGTTAAATAGTAGAATTTTTTTAGTTATTAACTTTTCAAAGCTAGTCAAAGACCTGGTGTTTCCTCTAAAATCAACAACTGAATTGGAAAGCCAGGAAGAAGTTCAAGAGATACTGTATCATAAAACTAATTCAAAGTTTTAATGTTATTCACAAGGTACTCTGTCATGGGAGAGAATTTGCAGATAAGTGTATATGTAACATTTTAACATAACATTTATTCACATACCCAATTTAAGCTGTAGATCTGTGTTGCTTGGTAAATTTTCAGTGCAGCAAGTGAAAGCTCAACTTAAGTTGCGAAAGTAAAATTGTGACTACTGCACTTACTTTTCTTTATTACAAACATTTTAGCTTTCATCTGTTTTTCTTATCTAAATATCTCTACTTTTAGTAGAAATTACCAGGTACTTTATGCTAAGTATTTATGTTAGCAATTTATATGCTACGGTCTCATGTATATCATGATGTTATATTTCATGAACTATGTACTTTAGAATATAGAGAATGGATATTAAGATTCTTGATTTCTTTGTTTTCTCTTCTAGAGGTCAACATTATCCAGGTATTCATCACCTGTGTACTGCTTTTCCTAGTTTTGTACTGCCTCCTTGTTTACAACTGGTTTCTAGAGTTTCTCATACTTTAGATAGAAGAGGTCACAATATCTTATTTACAGCAGAGGACAGGGACAATAAGGAGGAGGAACCAATGTGTTCCAAACATATTTATTTGAAAGAGCAAGCTGAAAGGAAAAGGTATGAACTTACTTATTTTCAGAGTTACTATGATTTAATTAGTTTTGTAAGTTAAAGGATTATATGTTGAGAAATATCTTTCATGGTGTTTCAGTACTTAGTAGTTTCAAAGAAGTGGCAAAGAAAAAGATTTGAAAAAAGTTACCCTATTTGGTAGTTGTGTTTTAAAATAATTAGAACAAGGGTACTAAAAGACTTTTCTTGCTTAAAATGTAAAGGGTATTGCTTGTTTTTAAAAATAAATAACATTTTGTAGCCATATTTTAAGTTGCATGTCACAATTTAGGTTATAAATATATGAATTTTTATACTTCATTCTACTCACATGAGAGGTCCCATTGAAATAACAAGAAATACTGAGCAAATAGAGCAGACTTTCTGTGAATGTGAAATTCTGCAATAGTAAAAGGTTTAAAGTGCACACCCAACCCACTAACCCTTTATCACAAAGACAATCTCACCTTCATCCTGATTCTACAAGCACTTATGAACAAGCATAACTTTAAGTAATTGAGTGTAGTTCTGTTGAGCTCAACACATGCACAAAGTTAAGCACATACAGAACTGGGACCTAGATAAACTTGCAGTCTAAAGTATTAATTGCATATGTAAAAGGTAGTCATGTGATAACTGCAGTATCCTGCATCTTTAATGAATGAGGAGCTGAAGTAGAACAAAATGCATAGCAGCCAATTTTTCTGAGTTTGATGCAGCATGTAGAAAGAGATTTGTCAAAAAGTATCTTCTATGATAAGTAGTGAGGAAATGTAAATAGATTTTAGAATAAGCCTACTCACTTTTAAAATATTGTTATATTATCACTGTTCATATTTGATGGTAGTGGATTCCTAAATCTTTGTTTTCTTATTCGTTATTGGTTTTTTTTAGTGTGTTTTGCACTAAAATAATGTGTATATGAATGAATATGAAGCACATTCTTTTTTCATTGCTTAGTACTTTGGTTATGTTTTGTTTTTTTGGTGCCTTTCTAGTTTATATAGTATGTCAACAAATTCAGAATTGGAGCCTTAATACTATCAAGTTTTTCCTGATGGTTTTTCAGACTGGCAGTTTGCTACTTACAGTTTCTGTGTATCACCAGCTCCAGAAATATAAAATTCATGCTCATAAAGTCTGTAGTGATCTAAAGAATGGTATAGTGGTAAATAAGGAGAAGGCTAGGTCAGTTTTACAGAGCAATTTGTGTAGCTTGTTAACTTGGGCTCACTTGAAAAACATGCTTTTTAGTGCAGCCAAATGCAAGGTCATAAGGATAAGAATAGGGAATTAGGGTCATCCTTTGTAGGAGGGCAGATTGTATCCTGGAAAGCAGTAACTCTGAAAGGAGCTTTACAGTCTTGAAAGATAAGCAACAGAAGATGGCTGTGTAATACTCTCTGAACTTTAACTGAAATATGTTTACCTTAAAATAGAGGAGGTGAGACATTAGTAATAGCATAGAAAATAAGTTTTGGGATTAAAAATATTATACAGAGCTTCTCTGTTCCAGGTAAGTGCTCTAACAACTGAGATAGTCATGTCACCACTTGTTTTCTTCCTGGTGGCATGACTTTTGCATTCTTTTCTGCTCAACAGCACAACTTCCTGTACCCAGAATGGTCAAATAATCTATGGTGAGTGAGGTTTGAATCCCCAGATTAGCAACAAATTCTAATTTCCTGGCCCTGTGCTTCAATAGTGAATTACCACAAAGAGGTGGAAATCACCATTATGCTTTTTTCCCAGTCTTATAAAAGAAAAAAAAAAAAACAAGCCACCTTGCCCTTCCTTGTAAGAATGGATGTGTCCACCCTTAGAAGAGTGCTCCATGTTCTGGATTTGAAATGGCCTGAAACTTCTGCCTGCAGCCCCTGAAAAATCCAAGTTCCAGAGGGAGAGAGATTTCCTGTTGGCTAAATCTGTGGTGATTCTGTGGTAGGAATGTTGTGCACCTAATGCACTTAACAGAGTGTTCCAAATACCATTCTAGGGGACCAAGCAGAAGTGTCGATTCTTGTATGTAATCTCTCTTTCCTTGACTCTCAGTTCTATATTAAGACATGTTACCTGCATGGTATAATTCCTGATGCAAGAGGATTTGCTAAATGAAAACATAACAGACCCAACAGTCGAGGTGTCAGTCTAGATAAATTGAGAGTAGCTATAACATTTCAATGTAGACCAATGAAAGTAGTAACTTTGAAATGATCCATTATTTACAGCCTTTAAACCAAAACTGGATTTCTGTTTGAGGCATATCCTGAGTTTCACCCAGCAAATTGTGAGCATGATGCAGAAATACTGATGAAATGTTATTATCTGTATTATTTGGAAGGTCAGGTTGACCTTATAATATGAATCCGTAAATTGCTTTATGAAAGTTTTTGGTCATTGAATTGTTTTGATGTAGTCAAGATTACTCTAACCATCAAGGATAGCATTATTTCAGGGTACAGGATTAGGCCTTGATGTTTTCCTTTGGGTTTTGTGAGCTTCTAATTCTGTCAGGAAGTTGGGTAGCGTATGAATATAATTCATGGCCACAATTGGAGTGGTTGCTTCTGATTCAGCAGCATTTTCTGTCTGTTGGACAGATACAGACTGAGAACATAAGGACTCAGTGAGAATAAAGACACTGATCAGCATCATAAGCAGGGGTTTCAGCATACCAGTAGTCCAGCTATTAACTGTTTTGCAGGTCATGGTGGAAGAGGATTTAAGGAAATTCTGAGAGAACAAATTGATGGCTGGAGTGAGATTTTCTCAGATGTGACAGGCAGCATGAGGGTTGGCAAAAAGATGTTCAAAAAGGAAAAACCCCAAACTTAAGAGTCAGTGATGGAGCCAGAAGTCACAAAAATAGAAGTTGTTATTGCTTTACTGATCTAGAGATGATAAAAAAGGAAAGGCTGTGAAGTCTTTGAAAGCAGAGAAGCATATTATATTTGAATGAGCTTCTCTTTTTCTGTTACTTCAAAGAATGGGATAACATTTGAAGAACGCAATTATGATCTTTGCAGTAGCGCTTTGAATGTATGTGAACAGAACAAGGTGATGCTTTTCTGGGCTAAAGAAACAGGTACTGCAGCAAGTGAAATATGAAATTAGATACCAGACTTTAGAGATTAGAAAAAACCTTTAATTTTAGAATGTTGTAAACTATATCTGTGTTCTGAGTCTATGTGAATGAAGGGATGCTAGCCCTAGCGATGAAGAAAGTAAGAAGTGAGGAGGCCATGAAGGTTGAAAAGGGAAAGACTCATAAGATCCTTATCTTTCAGCCTTGCTGAGCTAGCACTGTCAGCTTGACATCTCTAATAAGAAGATCATCTGATATTTTTGTTGTTGTGGATCAGAGTGATGAATCATGCTCTGATTCATTACCAGGGAGAGGGAACCTGTACATGGTCTTTGACGAGAACATTACTAGAACTAGAATAGAGGAATAAGAGAAGAGAGTAGAGAACAGAACACCTTCAAATACCCAAGAAGTTGAAGGAGTTAGATGGGAGCGGAACTAGGAGAGATTAATTGTAGGAGCTATGGGAGGATGGGATTTGAAGAAGAGAATGGTTTGGTTTTCAAGAAGTAGCCAAGAAGTTGAGGAAACTGAGGGTGAGTCTGAGCTTTATGAATTAGTAGAAATTTTGGGGAAGCTACATTCCTTGGAGAAGAAGAGAATTAAAGTTTAAAAAGAAGCCCATACTGAAATTCCTTGCTGAATTCATTTAGTTCTTGAAATCGAGAAAGCTAAATTCTTTAGAGCACTGCCATCTACTGGCAACACCTACCATTATCTTCTGTTTTAATTTTTAAAACTGGTTGCCTTATGTGAGCCTTGAAGGTCAAAAGTATCATTTACTTGCCGCTAATTTAGGTCTATTTAAGCTGTTCACATTTTATTACTGACCATTTCCCTGCATTTAGATAATTTCACAAGTGCAAATTATTTGTGTTGGGGTAAGCATGACTTCTGAGTAGTGGATAGTAAATTGAAATGACTGTCAACTGCTTAAATAGCAGTAGATCTATTTTTTTTTTTTGTACTAGTTCTGAGGTCTTCTGTAAAAGAATATCATTTGACTGTAACAAAGTCAAAGAAGCATACAGTGGTAGGATTTTATGGAAGATTAGATCAAGAAAGCAATAATTTTCTTGCTTTAATAGTCTTGTCTTCATTATGAAAAATATCCACAGGCTTAAAAATATGTATAACTTTTCATTCACATCTGCAAAAAATATCTTGTGGAGGAGGGTGTATCAATTTATCAAGATGTAGACTATAACTCCTTCCTGGGATTGACTATGTTAAGTTTATTTCATCAAATAGTAAAGGTGTCTTGCTTTTGCTGTCTTGATTAATCTTGGCATACTCTGCAGGCATCAATTATCTGAGAGTTAAAAAAGCTACTTTTTTAGCCATGAAGACAAGCATAAAGCTGAATATATTTTTATGAAGGTTGTATATAGATAGTCAAACCTGTTCCTGGCAGATATCCTACAAAAAATTAATGGGATTTGTAGCTTCATGTTATGTTTGTTAAGATTCCTTCATGCAGGAATATCTACATCACCATGAGACATCCTGATTTTACAGTTTTTTTTTTTACCAGCAAATGGAAACAGAATGTTATTAAATCAGTATTATTATTACTTGGAGCTTTCTTCCGTGTTGCTTCTCTCTTCTGGAAATAAAAAGACTGAATGTTGTTTTGCATTAACTCACAGATGGTTACTTAGTATAACCTCCTTGAATTGAAAACTACTTATAACAAAAGTGCCCTAAAAGAGGGACAGCTCTTTTTATGTTGTTCACTTAAGATACTTTTAACTGCCAAATGCTAAGGAATATTTTGATTGTTTTATACCTTCCAGTATCTTGTATAACTTCACTTGACATTCCTTTTATGTAGACACCCACCTTGAAGAGTCAGAATCACCAAATACTTAGATGCAGAGAAGAGCTAGGGAGGCCAAACACTTGTCAAAAGTTAGGTTTTCAGGTCTTGTTTTTCTTCTTTTTAAGAAATATGTCTTTTGTCAAAGCTACCACTTGAGTAGAGGAACATTCCAGAAAGAGTTCAAGAACTACTCCCAGATCTATAATCTTTCTCTCTATGTAAGAACTACAGCTTCCGGGCTAGTGCTGCATTTTAAGGATTCCTTTTTAACATCCAAATGTACTTCAGAAGACATTTTGTTTGCTAAATCAAATGGCTGGTTCTCAGTTATGTTGAGACCTCCTCATTTACACAGTATTCTGATTGTTTAAATGTGTCTTAAAATGAAAATACATCACAATTAGCATAAATGAGAATCAAGTCCACTATAGCAGATAAACGTCTGACAGTGAAATTGCAAGTAACAGAAGTTACACACTCTAGTTCCATAAATGCACAAAGAAACTTCATAATTTAGTGTTTGCAGAAAAACTACCCCAAACCTGACTAGCACCAGTAGATGTCAGTGTTGGCATATGCCAATGTGTTGAGACAATTCAAGTGTTCCATGTAATGTGCATTTTAATTTACATACGTACATGGATACCTGAATATATGAAACTGAGTGTTTGTTCTTGTGTATATATATTGCATATTTCCCCGTTTATTGCATTCTATGTTTGTAATTGCTAGTGCAGTAAGAATAAGTGAGAACTTAAGTAGTTACTGTACTGTAAAACAAGCTACAAGAAGAATAGCAAAAAGCATAAATGTAACTTCTACTCTCTGTTAAATAAAAATATTAATTATACTTTTATATAAAAATCCTGTAAAATATCTGTTTAAGTGATAAATGTTAGTAGTTGTTGCTACTAATCTCTAAAACAGTTTTACTAGCTTGGTAGTTGTAATAGATCCTTCAAATTTGAATTTCCCTTTAGAGGTGCCAGGAACAAAGGAAATAAAATCCTGCTATAACTGTCCTACCTTTACATATATTGAAGAACTCGCTTAGTTTAAAAAAAAAAGTGCTTGACAAAAGTAAAACTTAGTATTAAACTTACTTTTTCCAAGTCATCCATAGCTGACTTTAACTTGCCTAACTTTCTTTGTATTGCTTCACGCCTGCAGTAGTGAAAAGCTGAAGGATGTTTTTCCTTTCCTATTAGCTCAGTCAGTCTTCTTACTTCTTTTCCTTCAGATTTTACTCAATATCTAGACTTTGCCTTTCCCAAAATGCATATTGTCTTAGGGTGAAATTTCCTTCTATAACATCATTTCTGTTAATTCTTCTTTTGGGGATAAATCTATATTTTTTTTTTTTTTATTTTTTAATGGGACATACGTACCTATCATATGCACCTGCAATCTGCATGTGTTGCCTTCCAAACTTCATAAATTATCTGACCAGAAAATTGTCTATATTCATAGAAACTCAATTATTATTTTATCTTTTCTATTCACCCCAAACTTTGGAAACAGATTGTCAAGGATCTGAAAGGCTAAAAATTCCACACCCTGGCAAAGTGGTTCATTGATCAACGGGCTAACATCAACTGTCAAAATTGCTTGTCATTGCTATTACATATTTTAGTGAAAACATAATTGGCTTTTCTCTTTAAAAGATGTATGAACACAATTCCTGTGTAGTTTATGAATCCTAGAAATAATGTATAGACCAAAATTTGAGAATTACTGTTATAGCAGAAGAGTCTCAGATTTGTATCCATCTTTATATTTATTTCCATATGGCTGTTAACTATGTGTTATATGCATAATGACCATAAGGGAAATATCTTATTTGATAATACGTGCCAAGTGATTTTTTTTAGGGAATGTTAAGTACTTCGTATAGGAATCATAACAGCATGGATTGAAAAGCTGATTGCTTTTTCGCAGAGGTTAATTATTTCTTACTTTCAAATGGAATAATTCTGACTTCTATAGATAGTTCAGGTAGCTATTTTAAAGAAATTCTCAAACATAGTAATATCCCATCTGATTAATATTTTGGGCTGGATATTGTGGTAGCTTGGACTCTGATTCTGCATATGTGTAAATACACGATGCTCTTAAATAAACAAGTGACATTAGTAATTTTTTTTTGATTTTTAGGTTAAATAAAAGTCTGTCAGTCTAGGAATTTTCTTAAAAGACCCAAACCATTTCAATGCAAAAAAATTTTCTCATTTCCTGTGTAGTGTTGTTAGCACAATCCTTCTGCAATATAAATAAGTTATTTATTTGTTTTGTTTATAGGCTATAAGCTTGGAACCACTACTACTTGATGCTTACTGGCATAGGCATTTGATTTACCTCTTTCAAGACAGAATTTCTGCTGCTTTGGATGACCTGAATTTTATGGAATGAATTTAAATGGAACAAAAATAAAGCAGGTAAGTATCTATTGAAGTGTAACTTAACAGTTAATTTTTCATGCTTTTTTTTCTCTAGTTGCCTTTGGCTCTAGTTCTGCAAATATTTTTGTATGTATTTAGCATTACATCAGTTGTTTTATCCATATTATAAAAAGATTATAAAGTGGACATAAATCTTCAAAGGCTTGGGACAGAAGTTTGGTTTCTAAGGCAAAAATCAGTACTTAATTTTAGCGTGCTTTTTAAAAAAGAATAAAAAAGAAAAAAGGAGGACTGATGGAAATTGTATCAATTAATTTAATAGAGAATGCTGATAACACTCCTGTTCTGCCATACCCTTTAAACTGGGAAGGAGGAGCTTAAAAGAGAAAGATACCACCTGGTTGACAGACCAAGCCCTGCAGGTCAGGGAAAGTGATTCCCCTCTGCCAGGTTGTGATGCTGTGCCTCCAATACTTTGTCCAGTTTTGGAACACTTGGTATGAAAGAGACAATCTGGAGAGAGTCCATTGGAAAGCCATTAAGATGATCAGGGGTCTGGAGCCCCAGCTGAATAAGGAAAGGCTGGGGGAGATGACTGACTTAGCCTGGAGAAGATAAGGTGAAGAGGGAAGTCTGTTCTCAGCTGCATAATGGATGGTGACAGAGACAGACTCTTCTGAGACATGCACAGCAGGACAGGAGACAATGGTTACTGGTTGCAACAAAGGAAATTTTAATTGGACATGGATTTGGAAGACACCTCCCCTTCCCCCCCCCTTCTTCCTCTACCCCTGTGTTTTTATTTCTGAACATGATGTTATATAGTATAGAATACCCCTGTGGTCAGTTGGGGTCAGCTGTCCCAGCTGTGTTCCCTCCCAACTTCTTACTGACCCCCAGTCTGCCTGCTGGGGAGGGGACAGAGTGGGGACGGAGTGGGGGAAGAAGCCTTGATGCTGTGCAAGTGTTGTTCAACAAGAGCCAAAACACTGCTGTGTAATCAAAACTACTTTAGCCACAAATCCAAAACACTACACAATAGGGTGGTTATATACAAAGTTAACTCTATCCTGACCAGACCCAATACAGTGGGATAAATATTGTGTGGTCCCACTTAAACTGTATCTCTTGTACTTGTTGGTCATCAACAGGTCTACATTAAATGTCTTGATGGGCCATTTTCTACAGAGCTCTACAGAGAGCAAAGATTTTTAGTAACTATGAATCCTGCAAGAGCTATCAGTTTACCACTGCATGGGTTCCACACCTGAGGACACAGCTATAGCTCTAAACTTTTGAGTTCTGTTGCTCAGATTAAAATAGGACTTCCTGACCTTTTGTATAATCTACTGTTCTACTTATATTCCTTGTGTTAATTACCCTGTAAGGAGGAGATGATTTGTTGTTTTGGGCTTCTAAATAGTGCCTTTTCTATTTTGGGTGGTTGTTTCAGATGCATACCCGTCAAAGGCTGAAATTTACAGGAGAAAAGGTGATAATACATTGGCAATCACCAATTATAGCTCTGCAATACAATGCAGCCCTACAGATGATGGCCTTTATTTTAGGAGAGCTGAGTTGTATTTTGAGGAAAATCAGTTGTTATTGGCCATGAATGATTACGCCAAAGTAAGTTCACTTTTTTGTATTTTTACAGTAGTGGAGTAACTTTGTGTAATTTTAGTAAAAGTAAACTGTATTTGGATATATCTGGTAAGTAGCTTGGAGAACAGATATCCTTCAAATAAAGTATGTTTAAAAAAATCAGTGCTATGGGAATAAGTAATTTCTGTTACTTCTGCTGGCTAATTCAATAAGCTAATGAATGTCTACAAATTATCAGCCACTAGTAAGCTTGCATCACTACTTTTTTGTTTCACTTTACAGTTAATGGAAATGACGATAGAAATTAAAGGACAAAGGAATAAAAAAGAAAATCTGAGAATAAAATAATTTTTTAATGCTCGATTAAGACTTTCAATCATTAGAAATAATAAGAATGAGTAATAACATAATGTACTGCTTTTTTTTTCTTCATTATAGTTTTTTTAAGTATAACCCCAAAAGAACAGATGCGCTTATGAAACATGGAATGTATTTCTTTGAGTGTTCACTTTTCACTACAGCTATTCAGGATTTTACAGCTGTGATTAAGGAAGACCCCAACAATGCTCAAGCAAGGTAGAATATATAGTTTGACAAAAGCATTTGAATTTTAAGTGGATTATTAAAATAATATTAATATGTGAAAGACTGAATATTCATTAAACAATAATAAAGCAATTGCATTTCCAAAGAGGTATCTAATAGAAATAGAGTATTTCTAGGCCATGATATTAATTGTGAATCTTTGTATTGCTTTAATGAGTTTGGATTAGTCCCTAGACCTTAATTTAGCTAAGCACAGAACCATGTGCTCTGATCCCACTGGAGTAATGCAAATATAGAGTCATCTGGACTTAGGCACATGCATATGTGCTTTTCTCTAAAGAGCTGGATTTAAATACATGCTGAAAGTGAAGAATTGTCCTTAAGAACTGCATAGTTCTGTGCCTGATTTCCACTGGTTGCCTTGTCACTTCTAGTTTTAGCATTATGCTCAATTAATGTTTTCTGTGAAAAATTTGAATTATGAATGAGAAGTATCGTTATTTTTGAATGGTTATGATTTTGAAGTTTGACTTAAGACTGAAAAAATGTATATCTTTTCCTTACTAGAAAATGTGACTTCTTTTAAATATAATTCCTACAAAGATTTATATTCTTTTAAAACTCTGTTCTGGATTCATGAAGATTAATCCAGTGAATAGCGAAAGCTATCTTCAGTAATACAAAATTATGAGTTTTATATATTATGTTTTGCATTGATTAAAATATTTTACAGCCATTGCTGTAAAATAAAAAGAAAAGCAGATATTCAATACCTGATGATGATACCTGAATTCAGGTGCCAACTTGCTGTATCCATGGGTTGTAGGTATCTGAGCAGCCATTATCACCAAGGACTCTAATCAATACGGTACAGTCAGTAGACTCTAGATAGATTGAATATAGACTCTTCTATAAAGCCTGAAGAGCTGTTCAGCTAAACAGTCAGTAATTGTATATTTTTGGATGAACTGAATTGCTCTCATCTCCTTGGATTATAATGACTAGATCGTCATCAACTGTAATGGGAAGTCAGACACCTAACGTGTGTTTTAGACATCAGTTGTCATATTCTGGAGCTGTTTCCCGTCCAAACCGAATAGAAATGGCTAGGGAAGTATAACCCTACGTGTATCTTCTGCCTGTCAGTCCATCTCCTTCATCACAGAAAGCCACAGAATCATGCAAAGCTTTCTTATGACATTAGGTTCCTGTGCTACTAAAGTAATTTACAGATGCTCCTTAAAACTCTGACTTAGAAAAAAAACAACTTTGAAGCATCATAAACCTGCATTTTGCTTCCTGAAATCCACTAGCTCGTTGAACCTCAGATGTTGATATGTGGGCTTTGTGAATAGTCCTACTGAATAGGATTAGAATCAGTGCCTTGTGTTTGTGCAGTGTTAAGCATGTGATTTAAATTCTCGAGGAACTGACTTTACTGTGTTAGATTGAAAAAAGAATAGTTATTTTACGTAACTTTGCACAGAAGTGGGGTGTGGCATGAGACCTGCTTAATAAGTGAAAGCTATCTTCAGTAATACAAAATTATATGTTGTTTATATTATGTTTTGCATTGATAAAAATGTTTTACAGCCATTGCTGTTTATTCACACTTTTTCCACCTGTGCTTGTGATTTATCTTGTTTAAGTATAGTGCTAACTTCCTGAATTTGAGGGAGAAATAGTGTAAAATAGTAGGATCTGATTTTGTAAACTTGTCTGTTTGAAAGAAATACTGAAGAATAGATTGGATGTTTTCAGAAAGCTGTAATAGTAATGAGGGCAGTTTTATATTTTTTCTTTTAAATCAGATTTAACAAAATCTGGTAATTCCCATACAAAAACTGCTACATCAATAGACTATGGGTCTTGGAGAGAGTTCCATTCAGCTCTGTGATGCCCAAAGCTGAGACAGTGTTCTGTTGTATTTAACCTGATCTGTGCAAGTGGAGTGATCTGCCTATATAGTGTAGATCGCTGACTTTGTTCCTTCAAACTTGCTTCATTAAATTCAGAAATAAAATTGAACATTTATTCTGTTTTTCAACATCTTTTTTCTTGAATAATTGCTTCAAGGTTGCATGACAAAAACAATGGAAGAACTCTTGATATTAAGTTGACTCAACCTGTTCATGTTATAAGTCTTTTACTTCACACTGTGACTTCATTCTGTAGATATAATTTTCTAAGGGAAATTATGTTTAAAGAGAAACTCTCTTCCTTATTAGGCTGTATCGAGGAAGAGCATATGCTAAGCAGCAGCAGTATAGAAATGCAATACAAGACTTAGCAGCAGCACTTCATCTAGGTTCTTCTTGCTGATTAGCCTTCTGCTATAGAGGTTGCATACTATGGCAGATTGATCCGAAAAGAGTTGTGCAGGACTTCAGTGTTTCTGGTATTGTTTGTTTCTTTTAGTGGTGTGTGTTTATAATTAAAAAGAGGAATGACCATTCACCAGTAATTACTATCCTGCAATGTAACACATTTCATGTTGCAAACACTGAAACCATATGGTTGTTCAGTGTTTGGTAATTTGCTCCTTTTCATTTCTCTTCAGTTTGCTATTGGACAATGACTCTTGATGCTGTGTTTTTCCTTCAGTTATTTTGCATCTGCTTCCTAGCTTTTCTGCTTCACTTTTAACAATTCTAGTGAGTGTAACTGAGAATTCTAAATATGTCTTGAAGGTATTTTGTGCCATAATGAACAGTTCCTGTTATGATCTGTTATGTTATGCTTATCTATGATATTTTATAAAAGTCTAAGAAAACTAGAGTAAAAGGTAATGTGCAACTAAGTTGCATGGAGTAACTGAAATATCTGTGAACATCTGAACAGCTGATTTTTATTCTCCCTCTCTCACAGTAATCATCAATGACAGTCAGGAAAATTTTTCTTCTTTTCTTCATCGCGGGATTGTTTACTCAGAACAGTGTCAATGGTCACTTGCAGTCTGTGACTTTGAAAGTGTCCTAGCCTTGAACAGGTGATTAGATTTGAGAATTTTAATATACGTGGTTTATATTCTGATTACCTGGGGGCATAAAAGTACTAATAAAGGAAAGTAGAATCAGAATTGTTAATTCAGCAAATGGACTGTAATTAAACCACACAAAACCATGTCTTATTTTAGCGTCTTTTGCCTCATTTACTGTAGTCTTGGTATAATAACAGTAGTTATTTAAAAATTAAATTTTATTTTGCCTTACATGGCAATTTGACAAATAATTTTTTCAGGTTTGGCAGACAAAAGATGAATGTGACGTCCTAATTAAAGTTGACTGCTCATGCCATAATAATTTAATTAGTTTTTTGGGAGGGAATCTGTCCACGATGCATGCAAAATATCAAACTATTTTTTTTCCCCCAAGAAAACACCACAGTGTTTTATTTAGCAAAAGCCCGTAAATGGTGGTGTTGAAATTAAAAAAAAAAAATGCTGTTTGTAGTCCTTGATAGTTGCTGACTGAAGCTGATGTGGTTTCTCTGAACTGCATTTCTTCTACCACTTAAAAATACTTCACAAACAGATTATATCTGTAGCAGCTCTGCCACACAAAAAGTCTTACGATATGCAGCAAGCCCCCCATACCAGCTTAGCCGCATTAATTACCTTACTCTAAAAATATTGAGTTCTTTTTCAGCCTTGGGCAACCTCAACAGTCCCATCTTAAGCAAAGGCTGCCATTCCAATCTGTGGCAAGCCTAAAGACCCCTCAGCTCTACCTTTGTCTTGGCTCTACTATAGGAAGTCTTTGAATTTTGCCTGGAACCAGTCTGTAAGAGTGGGCTGCACGAGATGTTGCAGTTCTTGGAAACCAGGTCTCGCTAGCAAGATGAAATGACAGAAAATAAGGGAGAACACTAGGTGGAAAATATGTAAACTTTGTCAGTCTTCTAAAAACACATTGCAGTTTTAATGTTGAAGAATTCAGTATTTCTCACTGTATTCAGTATATACAAAACTGCTGTCTTACCTCTATTTCTAGTCCAGCTTCTACAACAGAGAGTTGTCATCATTTCTTCACAATTCACATTTGGAGTGCTGTTTTCGGTGAGCAGAGAGTGTGCAGCCAAACATCAGAAGATACTGAAATGACGTTTTTTAATGAGATGGCTCCTCTGCTGGGAATTACAATTCTTTTGCTGAGTGTGATCACAAAATAGATGTGTGGTAAATGTTATAAAAATAGATGAAGACTGTATAAGTTGTGGTTAATACAATGACATACTTCATGCAATAACAAAAGGGAAAATAATTCTGTTTTTAGCTCTGTCATCTTTGCTTACCTAAATATTGGATTGATACTGCTGTTGCATCTCAATCGATACTATGAGGCTATTCAACATTTTACTAAAGTAATTGAAATTGATCCTCTCAATGTTCAAGCCTATGTATGCAGAGCGCAAGCATATCACAAGGTAACACATTCTTTTTGCTTTTGTCTACCACTTAATATAGCTTTATTTATATTTATGGTGGTTGTGAGTATTTTAATACTTATTCCTTGGTGTTATACAAATGTTAGAACCTGCTTATAGCTATATGTTTCAAGTAGTCCTTGTCACAATACCAGAATTACATACATTGCAATTGTAAAGTATTGTTGGCGTGTAATGCAACGACACAAAATATTTCAAGTATCATTTTATCTTTTCTGTATCAATGTACATATAATTTAATAAATTAAAAAATATATTAAAATATCTTTTGAAAATATGTAGTTTTTAAATATGAACCCCCCACATTTTGAAATAGTGTTTTCTAAACCCAATTTTCTTGAGAATGCTTATGTTTCAGGAAACTCAAATTTTCTTCCCCACAAATGGGAATGAAAACATTTTCAATATTCTAATTGACTGTGAAACAGAATGTATTCTCCTTCTACATGGGACTTTAGAATAGTTTCTGCTGGCAGTTGTTTTTTTGAGACCTTCTCAGGAGTACAAGGAATGGAGGATTCAATGTGACCTAATTTCTGTAGATTTCACTGGCAGAATTCAAACAACTGTTGGTCCCACAGTGCTTAGTTTGTTTTCAAAACATTTTGATAAATTGCTTACACTGTTCATTTTCTGCCACAACTAAAGGAAATGGCTTTTAACTCGGAGCCCATCTAAGTGGATTGATGATATTCTTTTTTTTGAAGCTGTCTGTAAGAAGTTGTGCCTGGTAGTTTATATTGGAGGTCATCTACTAATGCTCGGGTTGCTTTTGTAAGGGTTGTTTTTTTTATTTTGGGGGGGGATTTTCTTGGCTTTTTAAAATTTCAGTATAAAGCAGTAGAATAAAGCTCAGTACATGCATTCCTTCAATGCTCTTCTTTAGTGAGAGTTTGAGTTAGCAGCTATCCCAGCTGGATGAATCACTCCTTGGGATCTTCTGTAATAATCTCCTTTCTGCTCAGCATCTGAAGCACACTGAATGGGACCTACAGCCACAGACACTTGAGAAATAAACGCAAATTCATTACAGTAATGAAGATGTATCAGGACATATGTGCATGTGAATCTCATGACCTAATCTCCTTTCCAATAATCCAGACTCTTTGTATTTTGGAAAAGTAAAGAAACTGCCTGGAGTTTGGATCTGGCCTCTGGGAGAGTAGGAAAATATACAGGGTCAACGTTTCAACCTTTATCAAAAACATGTTGAGTTCCTTTACAGAGGGCATATGTGCCTTCTGAGTGTTTACTGTGTGGGCATTACATCCTGCAGAACCACATTTACAGAAATAGTAACTGTGTCTCCAAATTGTGTTCATATTAGCAATTAAATTGCTATTTTTTCTTTATAAAATACAGATTTGTAATTTACCAAATGCTGTGAAGGATATAAACCGAGCCATTCATCTTTATCCCAACAAATCACAACTTTTTATTAAGGTAGGAAAGTGATTAGTTGAGAACTTCACAGATATCTCACTTATTAAAAAAAACAGTTTAGAATGCTGCTGGTAGATGCCTTTGTATTCTTTGAAACCTGCTCTGAATGGGTTTAAAAAAATGTAGTATTTTCATAGCATTTTCAAACCTGAAGAATTTATCTGCATAGTGTCATACAATTATTGTAATCATTACCTTTGAGGGAGGAGCTTTCATATACCAGATTCTGCTCTTTGTGGTACGTATAGTTTCCGGGGAGAAAGAAGTAAACGGGTGCCATGACAAAAAAGCAAGCCTAAACTTTAAAAACATTAGTAATATTAAATGTTTTCCCTAAGTGGAAGGATCTTTCACTGAAGGATTGAGTCCAGGCCAATTTAGATCTGAACTACTCTTCTTCCCCATCTTCAGCCCAGTGAGAAGTAGTAGTGATCTTTAACAAGACTAAATACTAGATAAAGCTGTTTCCTCCCCTGAAAAGCCACAAGAACTAAGGAGGAAATGCTAGTATGTTATTCCCCAGACATAATAGGAGAATCAGTTACTATGTTTCGTTCAATAACACCGTATTTTCCCAGTTTTAAGACTGGGTTTACTCAGCTTTTTTCTGAGTGTGGTTTGGCTTGCATGACCTCTTATACTGATGCCGATATCTGAAGAGGCAAAAAATTGTCCTTGGAAAAAGAATGTATCTATCAGCTATCAGTCTATGGTGGATTTTAGGAACAGTATTAACATTATTGTTGCAGTTCTAGAGATTGTAAGGATTACTGTCTGTGAAATCCAAAGCAAATGTGTTTTTGTAACTCCTACAAACTGAAGAGAGGTAAACATATAATTTATTGGTACAGTGATGTGAGAGATAAAATTAAAAATTCAACAGATATTTCTGACAAAAAAAGGAAAAAACATTGAATGTTTTTATTCAAAGGCATTATTTTCCCTTTTCCTCTTTTTATATGAATGAATACATATTTCGGTAGTATTTGTACTGTGAAAGAAATGCCTGAAAATAGTTTTACTAATTACATGCAACAAATATTTCAATATAGGGGGCAGTATTTAATGGAGTTGAAGAAATATGAACTGGCAAGTTTATGTATTCATCAACTTGCAGAAATGGATGAAGGTAATTTCCATCAATTTTCCTAGATAGTTATGAACCATGGCAACAGTCTGTAGTGAAGGAATTGTTCAAAAAAATTAAGTTGAAGCATGCAAATAGGTTAGTTACCATGAATAAGCTAAAATATAGGAACTTATTATCTAGAGTATTTTGTTTGCATATCTGAAGCCTTTAAAGGCAATAATGTACACCATTATTGCCTGTACTATCACCTGTGATTTCAGAATTTTCTTTATCTTTTGAGATCTGATGGGTTTTTATTTCTGCCTTTCAATATGGGTAATTTCTGCTTTAAGGAATATTGAGTAAAGATTCTGTTCTGTACTTATGTACAGTCTTTCCTAACAAAGTATAAAATAGCTTTAGAACTGAACCTTCCCAATGTGCCAAGTAGTAAAAATGTTGCAGTATAGTAGTTCTTTGTTAGGTGCTGAGCACAAAATGGCGGTGTTCAGTGCATCCTCAAGCTCTTGGTGAATCCATATGAATAACCATACTGTATGAAACTAATTTCCTGTCTCTGGTAGTGACTAAGAGTGGATACACTGGGCACAAGAATATAAAAACAAAGCAGGCATATGGTGATACTTCCGCAGAGTAAAGCCTTCTTAGATGTCAGGAGGGGAAGGTAAATATTTGCAGATGTTTTGCAATCAAACAACACTCATTGATAAATAACTGTTCAACTTCAGACTTTAGTAGGAATTTAGTTGACATTCATATTTTTATGACTGTTAAAACAGGCTTTGATACTCCAAATATTTTAATAGCATTTTAAAGATTGCATATAATTTAAATGTCTTTTATACTGGAAAGTATAAATTGTTTTTCCATGGTGGTTTCCTTCCAGAGTCCTTTACGTCTCAGCCTGTTCAGCAAGCACTCATTCAGTCATTTCGTCAAAATCACAATAAGGCTATAGAGTGCTTACGTGAAGCTACTGCAACTCAACCTGAGCCTTCAATGTTTGCTTTTTTAGGAAAAATACAAATGAAAGCCAAGAAAACGAAGGTTAGAAAGGTTTATATTATATATATGGCAAGCAAGGCAATGTTTTTCTTTTTGTATTCTTTTAATATTTATTAAATGTGCTACTATATAAATAAACCCTCATAGTACCTCATTGTTTAAATTATAAGAAGACTTGAGTAAAAATTTTCAACAACACTAATAGTTCAGCATAAAGTAGGCAATGTTAGTTTTAAAACGGTTTAGATGCTTGATTAAAAGATACAGTTATGTAGATTGAGGTCTATTATATGTCATAATTTTGCTTCTTTCAAAATAAAATAGTATAGAAGTATGTCTAGCATTTCTTGTCTAATAAAATGCAGTACAAAAGTTTAATTCATGTATGTGAATGGAATATATAATTTATAGCTACAGGTCTTTTCTCAGCTTCATGAATATTCTTATGGCATAGTGCTTAACCAATATTATTGTCACTCTTCTGAGTCCTGCAGTTAGCCAATATTTGAGGTCTGAAGAACTGTTGAAATTGGTAGTATCTTTTTGTACAGTCCTATTTGTTTATACAAAATGTACAGTCCTTTTTCCCTGAACACAATAGCAGCAAGCAACAGGTAGATTCATAAAACCTTGAATCTACCTGTCTATTGAGTTCTGTGTTTGAAATGCTGCCGTTCTGTTTCTTTTTAGCCTCATGTTTGCAGGTTCTTCTTAAATGAAAAAGTGTGCCCTTTGCAAAAATTATACCCTTGCTCCCTGGGCTTGTACCCTCTTGATCTATTCAGCATTTGTTGTTAGGCTTGGGTGTTTTATTTGTCTCAAACCGTAATGGGATATTACTAGTTCTGCTGTCTTTGAAAGAATGCTGAGTCAAAGATGGTGATCATTAGTATGCTCCAATTCAATCAATTTCTGTTGTCATGGTTAAGAGGATGTGTATTAGAGTCATTCTCTGATTTCTCAGAGTGCTTCACCCAGAGGTGAGGACTTGCATTGCCATCTCTTCTGGAGAGGAAAGTGACACTACTTTCAACATGGGAAAATGATCAGACTTCAGGCTATAGTGTCCTGAGACTCAGCTGTGCCTTTAGAATTGCATGGAATCAGTTCAGGTATCTACAGCTCTTTTTCCTCTTAAAATAAGAGTATTTTTTGAATGTAGAAATAGAGAAAAATTATTTTGAAATAGCAGTAAGTGCAGACCTGTTTTGTTTAAAAGTTCTACTACCTTGACAACTTAGGGAGGCAGGTGTATTTGCAGACAGCCCTATGGGCACTGGTATTTCAAAGTCATTTTTCTAAACAAGTACTCCATCTTGAAAGATTCACTTAAGAAAAAAATGCTCTAACTCTTTTACTCTTCTTGACATGGAAACTTTCAACTGTCGTCCCTTCATATTCTTCAAAGGCTGAGCAATGGCTTATCTTGAACTGTTCTTATTTTTTTTGTTGTTTTTTTCTTACACTCTCCTTTAAACTAAGGCAGTATTAAGTGTGCATAAATTATTGCCCAGATCTATGAGACACAGTAAGATTCTGAGAGGCCATCCACTTGAGCTTCAGTGTGTATACAGGATTGATCCTTTCAATATCTTTCTTAATAGTTATTAAATTTAGTAAGTTGCCTATGGCATAAATAGGTTATCATTATTTACATAAAGAACCTGTAGCAAGTACTTCATTATCATCAGACTCCATCAAAAGGTATACCTTTTCTTCCCAAGGAAATAAATAGAAATAGAATTAATAAATAACTATAGTGTGCCTAAATAACAGTATAAATGGGCTGTACGTTATTTCTAGATCATGTACATTAGGTACTTCATCATATAAAAATGAAACTGAGGAATATTTATCTTCTTTTCTAATCAGTTATTAATATGAACCATTCAGAGATCAAGAGTGTATCTAACTCCAGCAGCATCAAGGAACACTAGACTACTGATTTTTACCATAATATTCCAAAGAAAGACTAAGAAGGCAGCATTTAAAAATAATTTAAAGTGTCTAACAAATCTTGCAGATTTTCAGTTAAGTGCTTTGCAACTGTTACAATTCTCTGCATTGCAGGATGCTGTGGGAAGTTTTAAAAAAGCTGTGAAGCTTTTGATGACCTCAGCAAAAATTCTGCCTAATACATTTGAGGCTGCAGAAATGTATTATCTCACAGGCCTGTGTTACATGGAGCAAAAAAAAAGTTTATTACAGGTTGGTATTAATTATATAGAATATATTAGCCTTTGACTCCACTACTTGTAAACAACTTGTAAATTATGATAACTCAGTGCATTATTTCAATATTTTAAATAGCCTCCACTGCCTTTAGTAATTTTCTTTTGAATTAATGACATACATTAAACTTTCTTGCAAGTTTGTGAGTAATTTTTGAAGGGCTTTTTAAAATGTATCATTGTCGTTTTTTAAAAATGTATCAATTGCTGTTCTGAGGGAATAAAAAACTACATGAATTTCTCATTTGTTTATCAATGTCTTCCTAGATTTTATAGACATACAACACTCATGCAGGTGTGTTGGTGGCTTAGTAAATCGGTAGTAAACTTGGGCAAAGGAATTCCTAGATTATTGTATTATGGAGCTAGTTATAATTTTTTAAACTGTTTTCTGTATTACATAGCACCTGTATCTGGTTCTCTTTGGTACTTATGTGTGATACTTAAGAAATAAACTGCATTGCCAAGAAAAATATATTTCTCTTCTTTCAACAAAATCAATACTTTGAACTGTATTAGAGACTTCTTTGTTGAAAACCGTTGAAAACCTATCACTGAGCTTTATGGCAGAGCCCTAGTGTGAGTTCATGTAAATACATTCTATGTTGATATTTTAATGACTATGTTTCAGTTTTTGATTTGCTTAAAAGCTCAAGACAGAAACTAGAAATATTTGAAATATCAGAATTTCACAGGGAGGAGAACAATTTCTTGCCTTGTCTGTGTTCAACCCTGTTTGTCAAAAGTAATATTCTTTTGGAAGAAGGCTGCCAAAATTGTCTGAAATACCTAATGGGATAATACATGACAATTGCAAAAGGTAACTTTCTGTGTCAGTGTACATCTGATATTACAGCTATAGATCCTGGAAAAGTGTGTGATTTTGTAAGCTGATGTACAATGTAAAGGAAAAAACTATTTGGACAGATTTTAAGGGAGTTGCATAGTAGCCATGTTAAGCCTTTGTCTGTTAGAGTGAACAACTCCACTATTTCAGCTCTTACAGACAGACAACCTTGTGCTTGGCTAAACTTGTTCAGTCTCACTGAAGAAATGAGATTCTTAAAAAGTTAGATTGTGAGGTTATTTAATCATAACCTTGAGGTTATGATTGCATTAAGCATGGTGTTAAATATTACAGAGTTTTAAGTAACAGTAAATGGATGAAAGTAATAAAAACCAATGCAGGTACTTGGTGGGTTTCACCTGCAAAAGATGGTCATACCTAGCTGTGCAAAACAATCAGTTAGCCTGTGGTTTCAGCTGAACAGACCATATTTAACTGGGTTGATATGTTATTCTTTTAGGCCCATGATGCTTTTAGTATGGCTATCAGACTACATTCAAGTTACCCTGATGCTTTTTATCAGCGAGGGCTGTGCAGAATGCAGCTCAGACAAGCTAAATGCATCCGAGATTTCAGTCGAGCACTTGCTCTTTGTCCATCACATTTCCAGGTAATACAGAGCCTCCTGATAGTTTGTGTGAGGCATTTTTGAATGGGTTAAATGGCTGGCAGGTTTTGCATTTATTGGTGTATTACCTTGTAATCTGCCAGCAAGCACATGGCAAACATTAAATAAAATAAATTACAAGATTTATAAGATGTAAGTTTTTACAAACTTTAAATTTCTGTCTTCTATTTAACCCTTGTTTTATAATGCTAAACAAAGCTGTTTTTTTGTGATGTTATCATTCTGTCTTCATCTCTACAGGCATATATGAGTCGTGCTGCTTACTATGGAAGCAAAGGTAGATACTCTAAGGCAATTCTGAATTGCAATGAAGCGATCAAAATTCTTCCTAACAGTGAGCGAGCTAATTTTTACCCAGGAACTTTAAAGTATCAAAGTAAGGTGGGACTATCTTTATTGTTGTACTTTAGAATGACGAAATAATAGTAAAAGTGTTGCTGATGGAAACCAGGAGTTCCACTTGATTATTGTACTTTCCATTCCCCATTGAAGCTACTCTTTGGTTGTTCTATGTAACTGAAAATGATTGATGGGTTGGAGAAACTGTTGAGCATCCATCTAGTTATTCTCCTCTTAAGTTCCATGGAACAGATTCTTTCCTAGTGATAGACAGAAGTTTCCAAACTCTGCAAAAGATAACTTCTGTGTTAGGTTAAGAAATAAAGTGTAAGCTAGTAAAATTAAGGATTGATTATGTATTGCAATATATGGATGTGATGTAAGAAAACACTAAGAATGTTTGTTTTCCCAGTCTTGGCAAAAAAAGAGCTTCTGAAGAAGTGCTCCCACTGCAGGAAGGACTGCAGTAAGTAGTCTACAGAGAACATAGTGAAATGGTTGGATGCCTTCTAATACTGAGGAAGACCAAAATGTAAAACTATGAAATAAAATTTTACAGCAGCCTATTATTTGAGGAAGAATATGTAGTGCCATGAACTTTGAATTACAATTTAAACATAGTGTTTTTTTCATTTGCAGACATTTAAAGCTGCAATTGAAGATCTTTCAAAAACTATTGACCTCAACAAAACCTCCGTTTTGTCATATTATAACAGAGCTGTCTGTTATCATCAAATAAAGGACTTCAGAAAGGTATTGTATTAATTTTTTTTCAACTTCATGTGAGCACTCAGTTGTTTCTATTAGCTAGTAAGCTGATATTGACAGTCAAAATTTCTGACATCTTGTGATGTCTTCCCGAATGATTGTGCTCTTCAGGAAATTGTTTTAAAAAATGTCTTTTTGGTCTCTAATATCATATAAATGACTTTTGGATATCCCTTTGAAAAGATAAGAGCTGTATCCAGAAGAAGACTGCATCAAAATGGGGATTTGAACTACATCCAACCCTCATTCACAGCTTTGTTTTTCTGGATGTGTTTATACTTCGGTCAATTTGCATGTGAGCTGCCTCTGAGTGTTTCTGCTTTCTCCCTTTGTTATAAAGCTAAGGAACAACAAGGCACACAGAAGCACCATGCAGCTTCAGACTGGGAACACAATCATGTTGAACGGTCTTTCTGGTAAAGCCTATATTCTGGGACAGGGCTAGTTCCCAAGTATTTGAGCTCTGATGTCTCAAGTCAAATTGACCTTGGCAAAGGCCATTTGTGCTTAGAGGTTAATTGGCCAAGAATGATGCAGATGTGAAAGAAAAATAGGTGATTACAGTAACTGAAGGTAAAAGTTTAAGATGTGAAAATGATAGTTCCTTCATAAATAAGGAATTATGAAAGTGTTATCACTCTCCAGAAAAGCTACTTAAAGTACAAGGGAAGTTGCAGAAAAAATTTAGTGCATTATTGACAGAAGAAATTTACTAGAGCTAACAAGAACTGGATTGTTTTCTTTAAAGCTGTTTCTAATATCTAGCTTAGCTTAGAGGTGTCAAAGAATAGAACTTCTCTTAAGTGGCTAGATCAAGCATTGTTGAAATACTGTTCAGTTTTGGTACATTTAAGAACTGAGGCTTCTTCAGTCTGCCTAGTCATGCAACTGTTTACTTTTTTACAAAATTTACACTCCAATTTAGTTAATTCAACTAGTTCTTAGATTTTTTTCAATAAGTGATATTTAAAAATTAATTTTAAAAGTACCTTACTTTGACATCGATTTATGCCTAATTAATATAAAATAATTTGCTGGGGTTTTTTTAGTAAGAGTTTGTCCATAAAATTTAGCTGTAGAAGTAATTAAGAGTTATTTCTAACTCTGAAACTTATATAATGTCAAAAAAGTTTTAATTGTGTCTATTTAATCTATTTTTATAGAAGGCTCCAAACTCAGTTAAATTCGATCTGTAAACAGAGAAACATTGGAATAGCCAAGCTGAACTCTGTGAATACACACATGATTTGTAGGAATTTTAAAGTGTGTCTTTTAAATTTTGAAGTATCATGGTATACCTCTGAATAAATTATGATTTAAAATACATTTTATGTTTTTTTGTAGGCTTTGAAAGATTATGGAATTCTTCTTCTGCTTGACTCGAATAAGGAAATAGCTTCTAAAGTGTTAATTAATCGTGGACTGCTCTACGTGGAACTTGATGATTATGCTAATGCATGTGAGGTACAAAATCCTTCTTTGAGTAAAGGAAATTTAGTTTTCTGTTAAATGCAAGCCATTGCTGATATAAAGACCAGCTTGACAGTTCTTCCTTCTTCTGAATTAGTTTGTGCTCAGTTCTCATTTGCTCAACACCTAATACCCATCTAGCTGTGAAGATGCAAATAAAAATACAGTTTTACTTGTTTTACAATTTTATGCTGCTGGAGTTAAACATGGGAACTGCACAAAATTTAATAAGCAAGAACCTGATTTTTCCTTCTTTTTAAATTTTGAAGTAATTTATGTTGGGTCCAAGGGAGTTACTAATTCATTGCAGTGGCCTAGCTAAATGGAGGTTCTGGTTGAGTGGGCTTGTTTTTTTGCTCTGCGCATGCATGTGTGTGTAAATGACCATTTTTGATGAAAGGGCATGAAGGGTCTGACCTCAAGATAATTTTCTTAAATGTAAGAAAGTAGTATGTGTTTCTGACACTGACTCACAGTGCAGATGACTTTCTCCTTCCTTGGGATTACACCTGGCATAGCTGTAGCAGCCTTGAAACCCAACAATGTTCAACATTACTCTTTTGCACACATGCTTTTTTATTTTTGAATTTTAAATAGTTTTTAAGTTTTTTAAGAGTCTTCATTTTTTTAAAAGCAGGAGTATTTATTTTCAGTATAACTGGTGCATTCGTTGCTTCCATTGTGGACTAGTAACTTTAAAATGTGTTATCTTTATGTGATAGCAACAATTTCAGCATAGGCATCCTAAAAATTGAGTAATATTTCTTATTTGCAAATAAAAAATGAAGAACAAATATTAATTCCATTCCAATTACAAGAAAGGTCCTATTGGAAGTGCACAACAAATTATTTCTAAATTATAGATAATTTAAGTAGAAAAAAATGTGTTATTGGTTTCTTATTCTTCAGGGTGGAATGTAAAGCCAGTAGAAAGAGACTGGGGCAGAACAAGCAGGATGAGCAGAAAGTTATTTGAAACAACTTGTAGTGAAGACAAATTTACAAAATGGTAATTGAACAACAGACACAAAAATATAACAGATAATTTAAGAAAAACATCAGTGATTATAAACATGCTTGAGACCTCCTTATGTATCAGTTCTGATAATACCTTATTGCAAGGAATGTATCTGTATACTTGTATAGTACTGGTTGAATTAGGATATAACTAGTTAGGTACAGGTACACACTACTTGAAGTGAGTGTATTCCTGAATTGGGTGCACTAGAAGAAAAAGTTACAGTTCAGTCTATATAAAGATATGAATTGCTATATAGAGGTGCCTTTTTCTGTTGATTCTGTGAAGCGCGTGGTTCATTACCTGTGAGGATAACACCTTTGGTTTAAGTAAACCAAACCTGGTCCTCGGAACTTTGATCCTGCTTTTGCTCTGCTCCATACAAAGGGCAGCATATACTCCAAATTGTTCACATGAAGAATCCCATTAGCTTTGCTGGTCAGTCTTTGAACAGTGGGATGGGAACAGTGTGTCTCAGTAGTAGTTTTTTAAAAACAGACCTATAATTTTCTGATAGCATATTCACCGAAAGAGAGGTTTCATTTTAAGAAAATGTATGTATCTGCACATCATTATTTTGCCACTTTCATAATTCCAACAGTATTAAAATCTTCCACATCTTTTTATTTTTACAGTTTGAATAGGTTAAAAATGCCTTCTAAGTTGTAGTTCAGTGGAAGCATTGGCTAAACCACTCCTACTAAATTCTGACTGCTTTCCTATGCAGAAGCTTAAAGTGCTTACTTACATCATATTTGGAATGATTGTATGATTTTAAAAGCACCTGTACAGTTTTTACAATTGAACCACATATATCAAAACCACAAGCATTTTGAAAAATGTTCTAGATGTTAGTAAAAGGCAAAAGTCAAAAGCCCTGTGAAGTCTTTCATTGGAACATTGTGCATAGAGTCTCCCAATGGAAACATGATTTTGGTTTACTACTTTTGTCAAAGTAATAAAAGTAACCAGATAATTTTATTACTGGAAGAATTCTATAGAAATTCTATATAGCAAAATATATTTTAAATATATATATATTTAATAATAGCAGCTGAGGTACAGTATTTATATTAAAAACAAAGTAAAAATACCTTTCTAGAAGGTTTTGTTTCTGGAAAGGCTGCCTCCAGCTTTGTAGGAAATACCATGATACCATATAACTTTGGAGACTTTATCAAAGTCTGGGACAAAAAGTATGAAAACAGTTAAATACATCTCTAATACTTCTGAACCTGTAATGCCTTCATCAGAGGTCATCTCCCTTTTTCTATAGAAGTATAAAATTGTTTATCTAAAACCACAGTTTTTTGAAGTGCATGGTTTAATGTCTGTTCTTTTCAGGACTTTAAAGAAGCAACATTGTTTAGTCCAGTTGACAGCCAGATCTTTCAAGCTATTGGAATCTGCTGTTATAGGTAAGATACATAAGTATGTTTGATGGAGAGTAGAAAAATGAAATAATTCTTGACATTTGTACGAAGAGGAATGGGAAAAAGAAAATTAGATATTTTTCAGTAGCTTGTGTATAAACCATTTTAAGATGCATGTGGGATCCATCCTGCAGTCTCTAACCCCACAACTCTCTGTCAGCAGGGTTGGAATGAAACCCTAATTTGTTTCTACAACAAGTGTTGTGCTTTTAAAAAGGCTTACAACACGATGTTATTTGTTAGCTAAATATATTTAATCTTTCCTCTTTTGGTAAAGAAGTCAGGTTGTGCTTCAGGTAGACACAGGTGGCTTATATTCAAACAATATCTGATCTTGCAGCATCATCTTGGTAAAATGATTTTGTACTTTGACATGTTAAAGTTTTTGCTTCATGTGTAAAGATACTTACTAGCATTCATTGACATTTCAAGTATTCATCCTTTGTGTTCCTACTCAGTATACCTCAGATGCATCAAGTTTTATTTAAGGATGGAGTTCCACATTTGGCTTACTCTTAGACCAGAATGGTCCATGCTTAGAACCCTGAATACCATATCTTTTTACCCTGCAAGTTTAGTATAATTTGGATAAGCTCAAGAATTGGTGTGAGAAAAAACAGACACAAAGGGTTGTATTATAAATAAATTTTCTATGGCTGAAACATCTGTGCCTGAACAGACTACCAAAACCATGTCTGGTCGTGACATTTGGACAGCATGAATGACTCAGATAAAAGTCTCTCTGAGTACAATTGTTGAAAAGGCAAAAGTTAATTACAGTTCTGCTGTTTTCTTCCTCAGGCCAAGGAATTCAAACTGAAGTCTACAAGATCTTACACTGACCACCTTCACTGTTGTAGCCGTCAGGGAACACATAAAGAAAGCAAACTTAAGGGAAAAAAATAGTCCTTTTTAGTCAGAATTGTACTACTTTCAATGGGCATTATGATGTAGTGTTTGCTGATCATTTATACATTGACATTTTTATTTATAGAATTTTAAAACAGTAAACAATACATCTATTTTCAGACTTCGTGAGTTTGAAGAAGCTGTGAAATAATTTGACCGGGTTCTCAAACTAGATCCGGTTTCTGTGGATGCCTATGTTGGACGAGGAAATTCGTACGTGGAAAATGGACATGAGGCTGGTTGTAAAAAAGCACAGAAAGATTTCTTCTTTCTTGAGAGCAATTCACCTGAATCCAAGCTGTATAAAAGCCAGAATTTGCTTAGGATATAGCTTGCAGGTAACACACCAAAATTCATTGTCAATGCTGTGTTTAATCAAACAAAATAACATCAATCTTGTATGCATACATTTATATAATACATAATAATGATATACATTAAATAATCCATGTTCTTTAGACAAGCCTTGTGGCATCTTCTTTCTTTTTAAGTAAATGGATAGACCATTATTTTCTTTTCACTTTTGTGTCCAATCTTGTTGGAGTTCTGCTCTTGAATAACGGAATATCAAGTAACATCACACTTGTTTGATTTACATATATGGTTCTCTGATAAACTAACATCAAGAACTGGCATATTTTGTGTGTATGAGCTGTTTACTGATGGAAAAAGCAGCCAAAGTGTTGATGAATCTGTGTAAAACAAAATCTTGTATTTCCTAATTATCCCAACTACATTTAGCAAATTTGCAAAAATCCCTTGGTAAAGGCCTTATAATAATCTCTGAAAAGTATTTACCTACATAGAAAATGAGCTTCTCTGTTAGCAAAGGGATATATGATAAGACTTGACGGTTTTTATCTGTGTCTAATTTCTGTCATTTAGTAACTGTGCTTTATTATATTCAGTTGTTTGAAATGTCTTGAATTGTCATGAATCTTGTTGCAAATTATTTTTTGCCTGTGCAAACAAGGGACCAATGTTAGTAGCCTGTGTCAGGTAATCTTTCATAGGTGTCACGTAGATTTCTTTCTACAGCTTTGCCAACTCATTTGAATTCTAGTTCATGCTTTCACAGTGCTTTGAGAAGTACTGTGCAAGAGAAAAACCCAGAGTGACTAGATTGGTGAGTAGTTAAGAATAAGATGTAGGTAGGAACTAAACATCTTAGGTGCAGAAGACAACACAGAAAGTTCACAAAGTGGCAGGTGCTTGATGTCTGAGGGGCCTAAATGCCAGCAGATGCCTTCTCTTAAGCCATATTATACTTTTTGGGGCTTAAACATAGACAAATGTGGAGATGTGTTTTAATGTGGGGAGCTAGATAATTCATGTATGTTAGGTAAAATGTTTACATTTTGCCTGTGGTCCCAAGTGGCCTACTTGCCCAGAATTAAGCACTTTCTTGACTTTGCCAAATCCTTCACAAGATATAGTATACCAGTATACCATTTGATGACCCAGGGGAGGTACTTTTGCTGAACAACCTAGCAGTTTAATTTTATTGCGATGTGAATTCCGATATACAAGTCTTCAGGTTGCAAGCTCCTCTATAGCCCATCAAGAGCTGAATCTACTCAGGCACATGAAGGTCAACAAGAAAAGCTTCTACAAGTACACCAGTAGCAAAAGAAAAAACGGAGAAAATAGGGGCCTGCCGCTGAATGTGACTAGGGATGTGGTAATAAAGGACATGCAGAAGTACTCAATGCCTTCTTCACCTTGGTCTTTACTGGTAAGGCTGTCTTTTAGGAATCCCAAGTCCCTGCGACCAGTGGAAATGTCCAGAGCAAAGAAGACTTACCCTTGGTGGAGAAGGACCAGGTTAGGGAACATTTAAACAACATGGACATATACAGGTCCATGGGACCTAATGGAATATACCCACAAGGCTGAGGAGCTAGCCAATATCACTGTGAGGCCACTCTCAATTTTTGAAAGGTCACTAGCAACCAGTAGAGGTTCCTGAAGATGGGAAGAAAGTAAATGTCACTCTTATCTTCAAGAACAGCAAGTAGGATTATGGGAAGTACAGGCAGGTCAGCCTTGTTTCAGTCCCTGGAAGGGTGATGCAGCAAGTAATTCTGGAAACTATTTTTAAACACACAAGGGACAAGAAGGTGATTGGGAGTAGTATGCATGGTTTTATGAAGGAGAAATTATACTTAATCAACCTGATAGCCTTCTATGATGAGATGAGTAGTTTGGTGAATGAGAGGGGAGCAGTGAATGTTGTTTATCTTGACTTTAGCAAGGCTTTCATAAGGTCTTCATAGAAAACCTGGTGGAGTATGGTCTAGATAAGTGGACAGTGAGGTGAAATGAAAACTGGTTGAACCATCAGGCTCAAAGGGTCATTGTTAGTGCCATAAAGTCCATCTGGAGGCCAGTCACTAATGAAGCACCATCAGGCATCAGTAACGGGTCCAGCACTCTTTAACATCTTAATTAATTACCTGGATGATGGAGTAGAGTGCACCTTCAGTGAGTTTATGAATGATACATAATTGGGAGGAGTGGTTGATACACCAAGTAGTTGTGCTGCCATTTAGAGGGATGATGGGCTGGACAGCCTGGAGAAATGGCAGACAGGAACCTTATGAAATACAACAAAGGAAAGTGAGAAGTTCTGCATCTGTGGAGAAATAACCTCATGAACCACTACAACCTGGGAGCTGACTGGCTCAAAAGCAGCTTTGCAGAGAAGAACTTGCAGTCCTGATGGACAGCAAGCTGAAGTTGTCAGTGATGTGCCCTTGCAGTAAAGAAAGCCAATGATACCCTGGGCTGCTGTGTTAGGAGCAACATTGTCAGAAGATCGAGGGAGATGATTTTTCTTTACTCAGTACTGATGAGGCCACATCTGGAGTACTGTGTCCAGTTCTGGGCTCTGCAGTACAAGAAAGACATGAACACACTGGCACTCATCCAGAGAAGGGCCACTAAGATAATTAAGGGTTTGAAGCATCTGTCATACAAGGAGAAGGGAAAGAGAAATGAAGGCTTATGGGGGAATGTTATAAACAGGTATAAATATCTGATGAAGGAGTATAAATAAAGTTGGGCCAGTGTTTTCTTAATGGTGCACAGTGACTGGATAAGAGCGAATGGACACAGACTGAAAGGAGCCCCGTGATAGGACAGGAGGCAGTGGGCACAAACTGAAATACAGGAAATTCCATTTAAACATCAGAAACATATATATATATATATATATATACATTTTTTTTTTTCTGTGAGGATGATCAAACACTGGAACAGATTGCTCACAGAGGCTGTTGAGTCTCCATCCTTGACGATATTCAAAATCTAACCAGACATGATCCTTGGCAACCTGCTCCAGCTGACCCTGTTTGGAGCAGGGAGTTGGCCTGCATGATCTCCAGAGATCCCTTCCAAACTCAACCATTCTGTGATTCTATGCTCTGAGGGGACTTGATAGCAGCCTTCCAGTACCTGAAGGGGGCCTACAGGAGAGATGGGGAGGCACTCTTTACCAGGGAGTGTAGTGAGAGGACAAGGGGTAATGGGTATAAGCTAAAAGAGGGTAAATTTATGTTAGACATTAGGAAGAAATTTTTCACTATGAGGGTGGTGAGACACTGGAACAGGTTGCCCAGGGAAGTTGTGGATGCCCCATCCCTGGAAGTGTTCAAGGCCAGACTGGATGTGGCTTTGGGCAACCTGGTCTAGTGGGAGGTGCCCCTGCCCATGGCAGGGGGGTTGGAACTTGATGATCTTTAAGGTCCCTTCCAACTCTAATCATTCTATGATTCTATGATTCTATAAGGTGAGGATACACACTAGCTACAGACCAGCTTGAACGATCAGATGAAATACATTTGTGAAATTGCTTCTACCCTTGTTTTAAATGCAGGAAAATTGACCTCCATGAGTTTGGACAGCTTTCACAAGTTAAATCTGAGCGGAAGTAGATGAGAAATCTCATCCTCAACATACAAACATGACAATGCCCTACTCACTGCTCCAGGAATATTCCTCTCAGATTTCTTCCTTGTTTAACGTTGTCAGTAAATTCCAGTATAAGCAGCTTGCTGCCACTTTGGGTTAACACCAAAGTGACTATAAGAAATAGTCACAACTGTGTCATTATACAGTTTTAATTCTTTCATAGTAACAGTTAGCCAGCCAGTAGGGCATTTACTACAGAGAAGTGCTGCTCACTCATTACGGTGTAAACTTGCAAAAACACCAGAAGAACACTGACCAGGGGTATTCATAGCAGTGCACGCCAAACCAAGCATCAACTGAGACACTAAAAACTGCTCACACATTTAAGCTGAGATCAATCACCATCCTCTGAATGCTGCTCATCAGTCCTCAGTCATTGTGAATTACAAGTAAAGAGAAAGAAGTGCTATCTCTCTTTCAGCAGCTACAGTAAGAGAAGCTCTGGTGTGTTGTGCCCAAATATCACTGAACTGGGCTGTTTTCAGCATGGTGGGTTATTTCTGGTGGTCTCACAGCCAGAGGCAGAAGTGACTTATCACAGGCTGCTCCAAAGAGCCGCCCAATTGCTGTCGCAGCAGTGGACACCCGTTGCTCCCTCCCTGGGTTTCAGAGTGGCTGCTGTGGACACTGAGTTTCACAGGACAAGGCACAAACCCTTAGGTCACAGTAGCTTGTACCAAACGTACAAGAAGAACTGGATATAGAAATGGGGTTCAAAAGGCAAATTTTTTTGCATTCATCAATCTGCTTATGTTGAGAGACATTAGTTTTCTTCTTGTCTATGATAAGACAACTTACTAGGTCTTGGTTTCCTGTGAGCATTATATCGATTTGATTTCATTGTGCAAGAATGTAAATGTTTTCAAAACAAAACAAACACAAACAAACAAGGAAAGAGGGACCTGAGTACTTCAGGTTGGTTCCTTTCTGTGTTGTTGCAGTTTTACTCTGGCAGTTGATTGTTGTGATCACAAATCTGGAGTGAATGGTAACGCAAAGATGAGGACATCTGTTCCGTTTTCTCATCCTGGTACTTTGCAGAGTCTATATGTTAAAAGAGAAAGGGTACATTACTTTATGTTACCACCGCACCAACATTTCTCTCTCATTAGAGAAATTAATCAGCAGTAATTACTACGAAAAGATCACTTTCATGGTGAGGTTATTGGAAACAGTAATTGGAGCATGCTTCACGTCATAAATTTAGTACATTGTAAATGAGTGGTTATATATTAACATTTAAAAGAATTATTACTACTCAGCAATAACCGAGGAGGTGCAGGGCAGGTTCAGTGAACTGATGGAGAAGTGGGAAGAGTGGATACTTGGGGCAAAGGCCACTTATCCCAGTCAGCCACTAATCCCCAGATTGCCCTATGCCAAGATGAGAATGGTTTTCGCTTTTGGGTAAGTGAATCTTGCATCTCAAACACAGTGACGAATAGATACATGCTGTCACATAAAGACACTCAGTTTTCCTTGGTTTTACTTTTATGTTCTGTTGGATAGAGCTGGTTGAACACCAGTTAATGTTTAAGGCATCTACACGCTGAGTTCAAAGATTTCCACCATTTTGGAAAGGCAAAATAAATGTTTGCTTAAAGGTTGCAAAGCATTTGAGTAAGAATCAATAACCGGTTTTGATTCAGAGATCATCTGTGATGCTCTGTAGATTAGTTCTGTGAGTTCATTGCTAAATATCCGGAGAATGGGGATCAATAAATGCAGAAAGAGAAATTTAACAAATACCAGTCATTATTTAAATTAGCAAAGACAGTTACAGAGGATTGTGCAACCCATAGAAAAAGGAATACAGAGTAAGTAACCAAATAAGATGAAAGCAAAGAAATTCAGTTTCAATGAATTCACAACTACCTATGTCAAAGCCCTGTTGATATGAATAGGAGTTTTTAGAACAGTTTTACATGACTAGAGCTCTGTGGTAGATACCACAATCCCTGTCGATCCCTTTTGTCTCGGTAAGGAGCCAGCACATGCTGAAAAAGTTTATGGCAGGATAATGCGAAGGTTAAAGTTATGAGAAAGACTGGGCGCATTTTAAGAGGAAAAGGTGCAACTAAGAGAGGCAATGTGATGAGTATATAAAATAACAAAAGATATCACGAAAAGCAGACTTTTGAACCTGATTTGGCCTTTAGATTACCAGAAAGACAAGAAATAGCCATACTGAAAGGCAACAGTCATAAAATAGTACAAGTACTCCATGTTCTCCCATTGACAATTAACCACTGCCACCACTGGAGGAAGCAACCTAGCAAACTTAGTAAAAAGAGCAGCATTTGCAGCTCAGCCTGAGACGACAATGTGATAAGAACTATCGACGCCTTGTGCTTTGAGGTATTTAGCCAGAGCCAGCTGGATCTCAGGGAAAAGTTCTCCTTTTGTGGCCCAACAGAGAAGGGAGCAGAAGCACTACGGCCAAGAACTGCTGCTTTGTGACGGCACCGTGGCTCTTGGCCCTGGTTTTGCGGATCTGGAGGACAGGATTTGGTATTTACTGGGAATTGTCGCATTAAAATGTCAGCATGCATGTCACGCCTTC
The DNA here is from genome assembly GCA_011057875.1 of Pterocles orientalis. NCBI lineage: Eukaryota > Metazoa > Chordata > Aves > Pterocliformes > Pteroclidae > Pterocles > Pterocles orientalis. Next base: position 1,607,054 of record WKFP01014394.1, on the reverse strand, counting down.
TTAGAGTTTGGGATTTGTATGCCTATGAATCACTAGAAAGAGAGGAGTATTTTTAACTTTTTATTTATCTCAAGCAGCTGAACACCTGAATACCACTGAGGATTTTGCACTGAAATCAAGTTAGCTATGTATCATAAGGTGAACTGAGTTTATATATTTTAATACAAAAGCAAGAAGTATTTAAACAGATTGCAGGTTAGTGGTTAAACGGATGAGGCACTGTTATTCTAAATTATGTTCTCAGCCTTGACTCCAAACTCCTGTGTGAATTCAGACAAGTTATTTAACTTCTATGCATCTAAACTTCCCTGCACCTGCAAAATGAATCTGCCTAATGAAGATGCTGCTAAATCATTAAGTGTTCCAGACATGAAAAAACGTTATGTAAATGCAAGGTGTTATTACTGAGCTTTGTTCTCAAGCTCCTGCAAATGAGTCTGATTTCTCTAGCTCTCACTACACATCAAATAAATGTAATTATATAGTGATGCTGTAACTAGGGACATTCGTCTGAATTAAATTCTCCTAGAGAGTTGTCACCTGCTATCTCAGATGCAGCTTGGCGTGCTTCCCCAGCTTTACAGTGGGAATTATGGTGGACTGATCCCTGAAGTTCTCTGTTTGTTTGTGGCTTTTTCTGTCTCTCTCCTTCTTCATGTCTCTCTCTCAGGTCATCTACAAGAAGTTCCCAAGGACCACTGGGCCAGTCAGGAGGTGCTGTCCCCACGTTGCACAAAGCAGCCCGTGGATGCCAGCTGAGCTCAGTCCAGGAGCTGCATTCCTATGCTGTCTTCCCTTTGCCATCGACAGCCAACACAGCTCCTTCATCAGGAGGGATATTATGTCAGTGCTGATGATTTTAGCAGTGTGCATCATGCCAAGGTGTTCTACTACAGGTCTGCTCCCAATTAGAAAAAAAGAAAAGGAATTGAAGGAGCCTTCAAAAGGAATCTTCTGTGTTACTTGGCACATTTAATTATCTCTTACTGCTGTGCCTTTTGAATCCATGCTGGTTCTTTTTCTCCTTGGAGAGAAATCTTTGACTGCCTCCTCACAAGTGGTGGATGATGCTGGAGGGTGCATTTGGGCAAAAATTTGGGCTTGAAATTACACCTGGGAGCCAATTTGCTTCTGTCTGCCCAGGCTTTCTGCAGGGTAAAGGAGAGGAGGGAGGTTGCATGCAAGAGATAATCAGAATAAATACTAACAGAAACATATTGCACAGAAAGTATAAACAGAGGGACACTCCAGGCAATGTGGGTGCTGACTTTGTGCCTGCACCTGCAGATAGCTGTGCTATTCCCTATGAGCAATGCCACCTCCCTGTGTCCTGAATCAGGTCTCAGAGAAAGATCTTTCACACAATAGCTGAAAGAAAAAACAAAAAATGCACCAAAAAATCACCTGGATACAAGAACTTCTTTCTGCTTGTGGTGAATATTATGATCCAAAGATGAGTGTTTTGTTATTTCTAGGTTCCTCTTTTCATGTCTATAAGGACAAACCAAACAATCCTCAAGCATCTATGAAGTTACTGCGAATTACGGGTGTCCTGCTCCCATTTGTGAAAGAAATGCCAGGTGTAAGCACCAGCTCCAAAATCTTATTTCCATTATGCCATGAAATCTCCAGGGCTGATGGCTGTGCAATTGCATATTTTCCTTCCAGCATGACAGAGTCACAACACAGGAACCCCAGCACAATCTCCTGGTTCACCGTGGTTCAACCTCAGCCTGAACAGTGCTGCTACTGGGGGAAGACAGTTCAGATTCTCCTAAATTATTTGCTCAGATGCTGAGAGAGCTGGAAATGTTGTTGGTGTTATGGACAGCAAAATAGATTCCCTCATCTACTTCATACAGCTGACAAACAGGAATGCCCTTCAGTCTCCCCCCCAGCTGGCCCAGGTTCGGATGACCGGCGCAGTAATGAAAGTTCCCATATCCTATTAGCAGCTCTCACGCCATCCATAGCCCATTGAAGAAACGTCTTCTCTGAGCTGAGACGGATGACATCCCCTGTAATGAAAATAGAGGGAGAAGTAAGACTGCATGAGGAAGACCTGCTTCTATTCCACCCCTGTGCAAGGGGAGTAAAACTTGGAAGGGAAGAAGAGTTTTGTGAAGTATCTGGTACCTTTGTTTCATGTAACAAAGGAAAGACAAATGGTCACACATTCATAATTCTAGCACCAGTTTTGACATAATAGGACAGAATGGTGCCTGAGGATCCCTGCACATAAGGCAGATGGGCCATCCATTATTTTCCTTTGGGTCAGGGGTCATCCTAAAATGAGAGTCAGCAATCATTTTGCAGGGTATGACAAACCCATTTTTTTGCCTGCTTCTTAATCCCAGAAAGCACTACTGTCCTCTACTTTTGTCCACATACATTACCATTTTTGTCTATTATCTGCGTCCCCAGAGACCTAATAGTCTTTTCTTCAGTGCAGCTTGATCTGGAGCAGCTGTAAGCTTTGCTGCAGGCAGTGTCTGACAACCGCTTGCCTCTTGGTCAGTGTCAACTCCCTGGGGGAGGGTGGACATTCATTTCATTATTAGAAGTGTGCAAAAAAAATCCTATATTCATTTAGATCCAGAACAAATACGTAATATTTGGAACAAAGGAGCCATGTTCCAGTCCAGCTGGCAGTGCTTTTACCATTGCCATTCTCCAAGGCCAGCTCCTGCTTAACACATGCATTAAGGTCATTTATTTAAAAATAATGGAATGTGCTGCAAAAGCCCCTTTTTTTCCACTGTCAGTCTAAATTTCACCTTCCAGCATCTCTCACTGAACCTCAAAGCACTAAGAGCCTGTGTGAAGCAACACTTTTGTAAAAATAAAGATTGCTCAATTACAGTACCTGGGAGAAGAGAGCAATCAGCAAAGAACAAGACCAGTGTTTTTTCAAAAAACAGTCCCGAGTCTTATTTTGTCATATAACATTGAGCTCCTATTCAGGTGTAAGGCGAACGTGAATTTTGTCTGTAAATTAGCTCCTCCATTACTGGGGTAAAAATGGTTGTCAATAAAAAGGCTTTATTGTTAGCGTACTACAGGACATCCTAGTGCTCTCTGTGATTGCCCAAAGCAAGAAGGTGCCCTTCAAACATGTTCACTTGGTTTTTGCTGCCATTGTCCAGCACAGCTGTTTGGGTTCCCTTCTGTTTCAGACACACAAGAAATGGACTCTGAACCAAAGGGTTCCTCTTTGTTTCAAGGAGGAGCTAACCCTGCAAAGGTGCAGCACTGTACAGGTTTAGGATAAAATCTTGACCCTACTGATGTTAATGGGCATGACCACTGATTTCCACAGGACGAGAATCTCCCTGGGAACACACAGCAACTCTTCCAGTCAGATTGTCTTTTCAGTGAACTCCAGGGTGAGGGAGCACGTGGAGGCTTCTTCCTCCAAAGATCACTCAGAACGACTAACCAAAATTAAAGTGAAATGCACTTCAAGGGTGAAATCAAATGTCTGTGCATCCTTTGATACCAGCATCCAAAAGTTTAGGCTGAGATTTGTCTGAAGCAATGGCAGCAACTGAAAGCTAAGCATGAATTCTGAGTTAGCATGTCCAGAGAGTGATTCATCCTCCTGTCCTTACCTTACAGGGCAGGTTTATCCTTATCCTTATCCTTATCCTTATCCTTATCCTTATCCTTATCCTTATCCTTATCCTTATCCTTATCCTTATCCTTATCCTCATCCTCATCCTCATCCTCATCCTCATCCTCATCATAACTTATCTTGGAATAAAACCACATCTGTGACTGGTTTTTAGCTGATTAATGTTATGTTGATTTTTGAATCAAGTTTCTTCAGTTTTTTAGAGAGACCTTGTGAAATAACCTAATCCCATGGTAGGAAGGTAGGAAGTTTTGCTTATGCTACTACTTTTTATGTAGTCATTTTGGTAAGAGAAGCAGTAATTAGGGGAAAAAAATCCAACTGAAATATTTACTGGTGTCTTCTTTAAAATTTGTGTTTGTGCAGGTATCATGGACCTTTTGTATAAGAAATAATTTTCCCCTATCTACTTTCAGACATGTAAGATAACATTGTCAGAAAGAGGACCAATAGCAAATTTGTAGTAAAAACATTGTAAAAGAGAAAAAATTGCTATTGACGTGCTAAATATTCTCCATCATGTAGGTATCCTCTCTTTTCTAATCATTTTAATGTAAGTTGAGAAGAGCTGGAGATTAAGAGGATGAGAGTGTGAAGATGACAAGAAAGCATCTTGAGGGTCCTTCCACAGAGCCCCCATCATCTTTCCTGCTCCTGCCTGTCTTCCACACCGCATGTTGGCCTGGAATAGAAATTTCTACTCGGAGCAGTAGAAACTTTTCCTTGGGTTTGGATTAATGGAATATGCAATTTTTTTAGTGTTCTGAAAAGAGAAAAATGAAAATATTTTATTTTCTGTCATACTATGGGTTTTAACTGGCATAAAGTCAGTATAAGTTACTCAAAGTTTTTATTATCTGGCTGACATTGACAGATTCTAATCATAACAACAGAAATGTGAGTAGTGTTCTACTGGAGTTGCCTTTAAAAAATAGTTACTAACAGAGAGCTTTCTGAGAGCTGCAACTACAATGGTCAAAAATGAAACATATTTTGGGATCTATCTCATATTTCCTTCTTGTCCGATTTTGTGGGCTTGGGATAATTCCAAGTGAAAAACAAGAAGGACACACTTTTGCATTGACAATCAATAAACACTGCTGAGCTATTATCAAGTCATAACCAAATTTCCTAAGTTAAAGTTTCAATCACGTCCCACTTCCAAACATTCCTGAGGAAAAACATCCCTTCCACCCCTCAGAGCTACGTGACTCCTAAATGTGCATTTACAGAGTGGATCAAGAAGCTGAAACACATCTTTGCAGTGTGACTTCTACAATTTCCCCAAACAACTAAGTCCCCATCCTGTTTCTGGCTACTTTTGAAGTCATGCAGTCTCAGATCAACCTGTGATCCTACTTTGTGGCTTCCAAAACTGGATTTTATGCTATGCAGAGACTTTTAACTTTTTTTGTTTATAGATGACAACATATTCTGAAGATTCTGTTGAATCGAGTGTAACCAGTCAGTTCACATGACCTGCAACAGCAGATGGATCACTTCTTTTAAGTTTTTCGCTCTCAAAGGCAAGTTTCAAACCCTTTTGAAGACATTGTGTAGACAGATACTTCAAGCTGCAAGGTGAAGATAACTATTTGGGAGGGTCTGAGACCAGACTTGCCATCTCTTAATCATTTACAGCTGTTTTCCCTCAATGCACACACTTCACTCTAATTACTGTTAATGGGAGCTGGGTGTGCAGGCTGAGGAAGTCTGGATTAGTGGCTGTTCATTCAGCAGCGATGGAGATGTTTGTGACTAAATAAAAACCTGCCACCCTGTGTGCCTAATTGAGCTGCCACCTTGATGATATTGGAAGGGCACGGAAGGGGGGCAAGATTGTCTTTCTTTTCTTGCAGTCCACGTGAAGGTCAAGAAGACTTGCAGCTGCTTCACTCTGGGTAACACAGGAGTCACTTCCTTCCCTCTTCCTGCTCCTGCCCTTTCTTTCCCCTTCGCCTTCCACTTTCAGCAGCAAGATGGGGAGAAAAACCCAAACCAAGCAAGCGTACAGGAAAGGAAAGTTGGAAAGGAAATCTTTCAGTGGCCTTAACTGTTATGCAGTGTGGCCCTGGGGGAATAAAGCTCGTCCCAGAGAGCTGCAGCCCTGAGGACGGGTGGTCCTACACGTGAGGGCTGGTTTCTGCTACCCTGGGTTCAGGCTCATGGCTGAGTTCCAGCAGGAGCGTGCATTGGCAGGGCTGCAGCGGCTGCTGTAGACACAGGGGGTACGTTGGTGTGCCAGTGTAACTCACTCATGTGTCTAAATCCTAATTTAAAGCAATATTTGAATCTTATTTGGATATTTGTTTCAATCTCAGCTTAGCTTTTTGTTTTGGTTTGGGTTTTTTTGTTTGCTTGGGTTTTTTGAACAGCTTGTATATCAACTTAGGCTATGTCTACAAAACCTCACAATAAACAGAACAAAGGGTGCTTGTACAAACCTTAGCCCTGGTTTAACTAAACCCATGTACAGTCTGGCCTGAAATTAAATCAGTCAGTTTGCTGAGAGAGATAAGATCTGAGACAGTATGTCTGTGCTTTCCTTGGAAACACAGGATCCCTCTGCTAATGTGCAGCTATGGAGAGCACCACATAATTTCCCTTCTCCAGCTTAATCTGATATTGTCAATATTACCTAGGAGTTCTCCAGAATAATGCACACATAGTGCATTTATTTGACTTTTTTTTTCAAATATCCTTGTTTATTCTTGCCTCATTCCTTGCCTTTTCCCTCAGCCTCCTTCTCTCTTAATTTCTGTAGAGGAAAATAAGCTTTTCTGCCAGTAGTTCTGTTTCTCTTTGATGAAAGGTTAACTGTTGCTGATGTCTTGAGTAAGTTCTTAACAAAAAAGTACAAACAAATTTTGCTAATAAACCAGAAGAAACAATTATTATCAGAAAGGTAAAAATGTTATAGCTAACTCTTCTGTGAACTGCTAACTTCCCATAATGTGAAACACCCTACAAAGCCTCCTGAAGGGCCACTGTCCCCCAGCCAGCTCTGAGGACTGTCCTGAAGGTTACACCTCTCACCAAGCCCCTAGCAGGCACAAAACCCTGGCAGAACTGGCTCCTGCAGAGTTTCCTCCATCCCGACTGGAAGCACTCTCTCAAACTGGCCAGGGACGTACAGGTTTATCTATACTGGAAAAAGAAAAAGAGACAGGGCACAGTCTGGAGCTGTGGCTGTGATCACCGGTACTCCACCCAGGACCATGGTGTGGTCACTTTGAATAGGTCAGAATCATCATGCATTCCCACCATTCCATCTAGATTCAACCTTTTAATCCGTCTAGAATGTCAGCATCCCCATTACTGCATGACTTTAGATTTTTTTCCTGTTCTAGCATATTTTAAAGTAGAAATGGTCACACGTACGGCCATACCTATGGTGACAGATTACCTAAGGTCAATAATATTAGAAAGGACTTGCAAGTATTGAGTAACACTTGAAAGAAGTAGGTTCTGAAGACAACCTGAAGAGAGATCCAATAAGCAGACAGGTCCTGCCTCACTTCTGAGCTCATGCTCTGGCTTTTACCAAAAAGGTAAGAAATGTCTGCCTGTCCTCTGCCACCAGCTGCCAGTCCCCTGAGCTACTGCAGGGTAATCCACCTGCTCCACGCTCCTTCTCACCAGCTAGATGTACAAAACACCACTGGGAAAACGATGCTTTCGTGCTAGAGAAACCAGCAAACCAGGAGTGAAGCAAGGCACAGCTGCTGCCTCGGGAAGCCCCAGCCTGAACTCCAGGCTGAGCGCCTGCCTTAGCCACAGGCTGCAGGGCAAAGCAGAAGCAACAAAAGTTAATTGCTCAAAGGAGAGCAAAAGTTTGAGCACGAGGCAAATGAAGCATGAAAAATGAAGCAGTGAACCAAACAATTATTCACCACTACAAGAAAATCCATTAAAGAAAAACAAAGCCATTTACAATGGCACAGCTGAGGGAGGTAGAGATGAAAGCATGGAAAAGCATCCCCCCTGAAAAGCTATCCTGAAATACTCTGACTGAGGCAGAAAAGTAGAAGGGGAACGGAGGGGGAAAAAAAGGGATGGGGGAAGGAAGAATATAAAAATGCAAATAAACAAGCTTCATTAGTGGCCTCATTCCAAAATATGCAAGGCAAAGACTAAACAAGAGCTACTGCCTTTCTGGGCATGGTGCCACCTCATGACGCACAAGGAGAGAACCTCAGATGACTGGGATGGGATACTGAAAATCATGGAAATGGTGAAGTGAATGGTGAAAACAGGGGTTTTTCCCTCTAGCCATATTCGAGACACTGCACACTCACCAGCGCTGTTCAGTTCTGTGCCTGGGTTCATTAACAATAAATATAATTGGGGTGTTTGCTATTAGTAATTAAAATTTTGAACATGATAAAACTGCTAAGTGGCTTCTTCTCCAAAAAAGCAGCCACCTACTGCATGGCAGCAGCACTGCCAAAGACACCTATGGGCACATCCAGTTTTCCAGAACTGTCTCCTGTTGAGCCCTATTGTTGACAGATTACGTTTTATTGACTTTTTTTTCCACATGATACTCACATGTGAGGAGATGTTTGGGGCAATCCTGTCACCATTCCATGGGTCAGGGTACAAAACCCGGGGAAGTATACACAGTGACACCAAAATCATGTGTGTGACACATTCTGGGGTGCTCTATTGTGCAGAGAAAAAGGGCAAAGAAAACAACTGTCTATGATCCTCGGATACAAACTATTGTCAGCCTAGAACACAAAACCCGTCCAGTATCTGTTATGTGTAAGCATGAGATTGTTTCAAACTCCAGGAGGTCTACACTTTATGCCTATTATGTTTATTGAATCCTTCTGATTTCTGAACCCATTTATTCATAATTTGAAGCTTTGTGTCTGACTAGCAGAGAGAGAATATTTTCTGTATGGCTTAAATGGTAGCTAAAGCACAACCATGTGGATCCAGGAGCTGGGGCTTTTCCCACAACCCCAGGTAGCATGACACTTGCAAACAACGGTGAGAGTCAAAAACATACAGGCTGCTGGACAGGGAACCTGAATGTTTCTCCCTGTTGCAGAACAGTGCCTGAGGGCTAACAGCACAGTTTCCCACTTTTTGCAGCATGTTATATCTGTAAAGGGAAAAGGCAGACTTCAAATACAATGTGGGAGATTTAAACGCGAAGGGTGTGATTTGGGTTCATTTTCCTGAAGAAAGATTCCGTTTTTGAAAGTTTGGGAAAGTCTAGTTTACAGAAATATCACCAGGGTAGGCTGTCTGCAAGGGTTAAACGATATTTGTTGCTCTGAATGTTAGCCTAAGATTAAACACATGTGAAAGCAAAATCTATATTCACAGCCAGCCACCAGTTAAAAAACCATTTCAAATTCTATTTGAACATAAGACTTTGCATTTCCCCAATAACAGAGGCAACATAACTTATCTAAAACATATTCAGATCCAACTAAGAAAACAGATCAGAGATATGAGGTGCGTGAAGCACTCAGGCACTTTAACATCTTTTTAAAAACAGAGATTTTAACTTCAGCCATTACTAATTCAATTCTACTCGGACTCATTCTCCTTTTTTCCCCCTGTTTAGATGTCATACCTGCTGCTCCTATCCAGGATGGTTCTTCTGCAAGCCCTGTCAGCCCCTTTCTCTGATACACTCCCACCAGAGTATTTGTGCATTCATCTTTTTTTGTGTTCAGAAATATGGTCAGTGTTGCTGGCCACAGACAAATTTTTAGCGTATCTATGCAGAACATTTTTTTAGGATTCCTTGTCGGATTCATTGTCACATTTGGCCCCAGGTTCCTGACGCAATTTAGTGGAGCGTCCCTGGAGCAGACAAGAGCACAAAAACTGCCGTGGTGGATGAGACACATGGTCCATCTAGCACAGCATCCTGTTTCCAGCAGGGAAAAAAGCCCAGCTGCTCCCAAGGAAGCGTATGCGAGGACTCTGTCTTCAGAGCAACCTGCAGGGAGCATTTGACTAGCTGAATGTGTTCCCATCCTCATCCTGAAGCACAAGGTTGTCTTAAACTCTGGTGCAAGAGACTTTGGTCCCTCATTCTTATTGGGATTATAATTTAAATTTTTGTTAGAATCATAAATATATGAAAAAGCTGGGAAAAAATTCAAAGCTTGTTCTGGAGGCCATTGAGCACGTGTCTTGCTGGCAGCATACCCTCCAGGGCTTTCTGATCCTCCAGCAGCATTGGGAGGAAAAAGTCTGCTTTCTCTTCTCTCTAATTATGATAGTGGTAGAAAAAAAATAGTCAGAAACATGAGGTTTTAGAGCTGCTACTGATGCAATCACTTTTCTCTTGACTGTAGAAAGTGGATAAAATTTATCAAAGTTGGAAATAGCTCAGACTGAGCAAAGCTGCTGGCTTCAACCTGCTGCTGGTGGTCTCTTAGCAGGGATGCTCCATGCATTTAAGTTGGACTCTGCCATAAAACTCAGCCTGTTAAAGTACATATATCCTGCTTTTTAGTAATTCTTTTCCATGCCATTTATTTTGTAGGGGAAAAGGAGTATATTGACCTTGTTTTGTTTCCAAAACTAGCTGAGGATACAGGTCATGAAAGATGGTACTGAGTCGCACTACATGCTCGTCCTTTCCATATCCTCTGTTCTAGAAAAAATGATGCTGACACTCTGATAATTGTGTCTGGCTTTCATATATCAAGATTTAGCGATGCGCTACAGATAAGAGCAATTTCTAGAATTTAGCTCACGTGGTGAACATGAATAGTTCCATACAGTCAAGGTTTCAGTCACTCTTAACATTTGCGCACAGGGATTCTCTCTTTATTATATCTGCCGAGGCAGACAGATTACCTGGAGACACTTCCTAACATCACTGATAAATATATGTATTTATTATGATATATTTACTCAACACATTTAGATGCAAAAATTCATTTGTGAGTACGATATTGATCACGGAATATTGTCTGGTTTTCCGACTGTATTAAGAACACACAAGTCAAACTGCTTGTTATTTTTAAGGTAAAAATCAATTTGCTTGGCTAAAGTCCAGCATATCTGCTTTATTATTGACTTCTTTAAAGACATAGCCCCAAGGACTATTTAGGAACTAGGTTCAATATTTATTTCAATAGTATTTCATCAGTTGATTTTTATTGAATGTGACATGAGCGATGTTACATTCATCATTGTATGTCCTGAGAGAGAGTGCATTAGGAATATCATCCTAGTTTCTAAAGGTAAAAGGAGTTTCACAGCATGTACCACAAAACAAGGAGTCCACGAGACTAATCATTTGTACACAGCCCTCTGAAATATTGATAGTTTTGAGTACAGAATGTAGCATTTGTTTTAGAAGTCATGATGTAAGAAAGCTCCCTGTGCATTCACGAATTAAAGGTTGTGCAGAATCCCCTGAGCTGAATACCTGTCCCCACAAAAATGCCATCTGCTAAAACAGGAGCTCCAGGACCTGCTGCAGAAGGAGCCCGAACTGTGAACAGTTCAAAGCTGATACAACAAAGCTTGCTCTGCCCTTCTCTGACAAGAGGCATCTCTCCCTGGGAAACCAAGGAAGCGAGCGGGTTGGTCAGACCCAGCGCTGACCCGGGTATCTCAGCACGCTGCTGAGGGCTCTGCCTGCGCTCGGTTGCACAGCTGTATCCTCACGTATGACTAGAGAGCACCACTATTTACTGGGCTTTCGGCTAAATCTGCTTGGTCAAGGATGCTAAGGGACCTGTATATCCTTACTGTCACCTTCTACACCCAGCACCGGGCACAGAGTACCCATGCTGGCACCTGCGGTGCTGCATCAGCATCTGCAGCAAATGAAGTGTGAAGGAGGAGACTGTGGGAAGGACACGGAGTCGCTCTATGGATCAGCGAGTACAAGAGGCGCTGAGCTGGGATGGGCTGCAGCACCGTGCTAGGGATCGGAGAAGCATGTGTGAGGGTGCTTGGGAATTTCCTTTTCTTTCCCACATGGTCTTGCTCTATTTCTCTCCTGTTTCGTGAAAAGACGTGGTTGCCTTAGATTCAAGACCCTCTTATTCAGGCCAATACAAGCACCAAGGACTTCAGTTGAAGAAAAAGAAGAAATAGGCAGTTCTCCCACACTCCGCTCGTATTATCTCAGCAATGCGACTTCCAAGTAATCCTTTTCACGTTGAAATATATTTCAGCTCCAATACGTAGTTCCGCACAGATTGCCATGTCTTGAGAAGGAAACTGCCTCCTTGTCTCCTCCTCCCAAGCTGGGGGTCTCTTTTATTTCTGTCCAGCAGGTGATGCTTGCAGAGCTCTTCCACGGACCACCACTGCAGCAGAGAAAAGCTTTTTCCCTTTATACAGCTCCTTCCTTTCCTGTTCTAACGACCACAAAGGTAAAGGAAGAGACACATTTAACCCTTGAAGATACTCTCTCGTGGCATTTGGAGCTTGTTAACGCATAATTAAGGGTTGCTGTATTTTCTTAAATTGTTTTAGAACTCTAAAAAGCCTTCAAAGAGGTTTTCCTACCCTTTTCGGAGAGGTGCTCTCTTCCATAGTCTTTCCAGGAGTCTGTACAAAAGGCCCCCTTCCGTGCTCCCAACAAGTTTCTACACCGCTTCCCTTTCAACACAGCGTCCTGTGCAAATTCCCAGCACCCAAAAGCCAGTCCTGCTGTCAAAAACACGAGATCGCATATTCAAGAGAATTGAAACACACCCAGGCTTTTCTTCATAGTTGAGAAAAAACTATTTATCTGTAAGCCTTGTTGTATGTTAGAGCAAATTCAACTAATGCAATTAACCAAAGTGTGAAAAAAACAAATTGAAACAAATTACAGGGAGTTTGAGCCGAAACAGCAACTCACATCTAAAAACACTTCCTTCGCAACGAGGAACTAAGTAAGCCCCAGGGATTTCATTCGAGATCGCTGTCTCCAGAAAACAAATCAGAAATATTAAAAGTAGGAGCTAAAAATGGCCAGCTCATTCCTCAATAGAATAAAAATCAACATCTTCAATTATTAAAAAAAGATGAGCTCATAGCACTTGTTGTAGCACAGAAATTGATACAAAAAGTCCTAACATCAGGAAATACCAGAGAAGGCACACAAACAAAACCATCTCAAAAATCATCTGAATTTATGGAAGGTGATAAAAAAATAAGGTTTGATGTTGGAGTTTCTGGGGCCATAGGCAAGTACGGAAGGGTGAATTTCCTTCCGCCGTCTCTTTGAGAAAGGCTCAGGATGTAGAACATGGACTGTTCTCTGTTCTCTCTTCAGTCCATTAAGCAGGTGCAGGTTCGCCTTGGTTTAGCTGATTTCAGCTAACAGTATTTGTTGTGCCTGAAGAGGTAGTTCACGTTTTATGAACAACAGCCTGACCAAAACACCTGAGTTCATCCCCGTGTTAGGGACGGATTGGCAGCAGGCACTGCCTCTCAGCCAGGGTTGGAGGCAAGCCAGCCAGTCCCCCCCTTCTGCTGTGAGGGAGGTCCCTTCGAGCGGCCAGTCCGCTCCCCATCACACCCAAGAGGCACTATGATGGCCATCCTCTTTCCAGCACATTGCACAACCACTACAGTCAGCGGGAGGATCTGTCCTCAATGCTATAGTCCTAAAGACAGCCCCATCCCACACAGTTTGGCCCCAGCAGAACACAACAGCACATTAAGCTGTCCATCATGGCCCTAACCACTGTCCTCCTGCAGTGGCATAGTAGGGTTGTGTACACGCAGCCACCTGTGTCCTGGATGGTTGTCTACGTTGGTCAACTGGAGAAGTCTGCTGGGGGATCTGGCAAAGCTCTAAGTAGTGACATGAGGACCCACTGGCCATGCACCAAAGGGCCTTGTTATAGATGCTGCAAAGGATGCCACGACTTCAGCTGCCCCTAATCCACTCCCTCATTTTTTCTTGAAGGATGGTGAGTCAGCAATGCCTTCCTGACCTAGCTGAGATGAAGCAGAGAAAGTGACCTCGCATGTGCTGATAACAGCAGGAAGAAAAATCATCAGCGTCATAGCTCAAGGGCATCCAGATCCTAGTATGTGACTCAAATGCAGAAATCAGACAGACTTAAAACCATACCTTCTTAAAGTGCATTTGGGAACTTTGTGCCCTTCTGTGGCCTTTCGCTGCTTTTTGATCTTTCTTTTCAGGGCTGGTTCTTACTTACACCATTGAACCATCCTTATTTTTTCACACTGGGCAACTCTAATACGGTTGTGTTGTACACTGCTCACACTCCAGAGTGGCTTTTCTCCACCTAGCAAAAGATGCTGTGATTTTAGTGACACTTTCTGACCTTGGGTGGATGCACCAGACATCTGTTGAAAAACGCATTTTGCAGGGACCCAGATCTTGACACTTCCCCCATGTTGTGCAGTCCTCGGTTCTGTTTGAAGAGCAGACTAATGCCGCTAGGGGACATAGGCATTTAACTGCCTTTTTCAGATCTGAAGTCTGAAAAATACTGCTCCATTGCCTAGCACTTGTTTCCACCAAAGATATTTCCCACTGCTAGACTAAGAGAATTGCCTAATTTAGAGGGTGACAAACAGATCCTGCAAAAGGCCTGAGTGCCATGGTGACTAAGCTGACAAGTGCTTAGGTGCTTGTCTCGGGTGCAGAACATACAGAGCTGAGCTACTTACCCAGAAATCCTGAAAAAATGAATGTGGGAGGATTCAGTGCTAGTCCACCCAACTCATACCCAAGCCTCAGTAGTCACAAGATAATAGTAACGCTTGCAGGCCAAGACTGATAGAAATTCTCAGATGTGGTCTCACAGATGATGAAGAAAGAGTCACAGGTGATTAAATTCCTTTTCACCCAAGCAGTTTAGTAGATAGTGGGTTAGCCAGACACTGGGGCATCATGGGTCAAAGGACACTCTTTATCAACTCCCTCTTTTGCCTGCAGACGTCTGATACCTCTCTTCTCTTAAGCAAATGGTCTCATCACCAGACTGTATAACACTGAATGGGACTCTCTGTATTTCGGTTGAAGTCCTTCCAATCAGCACAAATACACAGCCTCTGTGCTGGAACTGGCACCGGTGGAAATATTCCACAGCCTCTAGATTAGAGCATTCAGCTGAGACGTCATCCTAGATGTGCAGCCCTCCTCCAATCAATATTTACATATTGTACACAAAATACATCACTGTTGCCAAGAAGAAAGGAGAAAGCATCACTTTCTGGGCAGGCTTGACCCTGCCAATTGGACTGAGTACCTAGAGGGACAGGGGAAGGGAGTGGTATGAGGTGACCAAGTTCAAGTCTCCTCAGATGTAGGTAGGATTTGAGCTTCAGGCACTCTAACCTCTTCAGGCTGAGGAACAAAACACCAGCTCCTGAGAGAGCTCGCTTTTACCGCTCTTGTGCGTTGTTTACCCACCCTGCAGCTATCTAAGGTCAGCCAGGGTGCCAAAAGCTGCCTTAAGCTTTTTCCTCAGTTCATCACTGCTCAGAAACCTTTTCCACTTACATTCTGTCAGGCTCTAAATATTGTTTCCTGAGGAATCTAATCAGTTCCCAGAAACCTTTGTGCGGTGCACGAGCTGTTTCCTGTCGTCAGCCGATGGTTCACCAGCACTTGTAAAAATAACAGCATTAGCAATAATAAGAATTTAACATAGTCCATTCAATTTTTCATCCAGAGAAGCGAGTCAGAAAATCAATATCAAATCTTTATAAGTGGAGGTAGTAAATTTTAGAAAGAGTTGCAAATTAACACACCAAGAACAATTCATTGTGGCTCATTAGCAGCATATATTGCTGCAATGGAAATTTCAATAATTTCTACTCACGAGAAGCAAAACATCCACTTGATCTAAACCAGCAGAATGGATGGCGAGAGCCAACCAGATTAAAGTGATTAAAATCAGGAGAAGGAAGAATTTGCAATGAGTGTTTTAATCATTTGGCAAGGTGTCCCCACGGTAAACTACTATTGTTCTTAAAATGCACATCCTCTTCTTCCTGGGGTTCCTGTAGCAATCAAGGTAGAAAGATCACCCCTGTTCTTCCTGGGAAAAGAAAAGAAGAAAGTCCTGTGTGTACCGAGGTGAAGGCAATAAAGGGGTGTTGAGTGAAGGCAGCTTTTCAAGTGTTCTTTGCGGACAGATGTAACTCTGTGGTCCAGGGAAAAGTACAAATGAATGAATTGGAGGAACAGGCTGAATGAGCAGCCATCCTCTGCCTGGGAATGTGCCCAGGGCAAATGTCCCTTCACCATCTTCTTGTGAGAAGCTATCTATTTGATAAATCATTTATCTTGGATGCTGATCGTGACCTCCTAGATGAATCTCTAGGCATATTGGGGGGTTTCCTCTTTTAATTCTCAGATGCTTGCAGTCTGCCGTGTTTGCTTTAAATGCCTTTTCTGCCTCAAACACTGAGTAATCCACAGTTACATCTCACTTGCCATTTCGTCCTCCTTGGACTTTTTGCTTTTGAAACTGGTATTCCAAAAGCTGTTCAGGATCCCAAAATTAATTTAAGCAATTTCTTTTCTCCTTTTCTGCTAAAATAAAGAGTGTTTATTCCTTTTTTTTTCCAAATAGCAGCAGAAGTCTAGTCTTGCCTTGTCTTAAATATGCTCTCCTGACATATAATGCTCGCTGTTAAGAAGGCATGGTTTTGGATGATTTATGTTTCAGAAAGGCTTGTTGATTTGAGCATTGCTGTTATTTCTTTTGTTGTCTTTCTTCACTGATGGCAAGCCCTGGATCTCACCTTGCTGGGGCACAGGGAGTTGGCTGCTGGTGCAGCGCACCGCACAGACTGTGAGCCAGGGGACTCAACCTCATGGAGAGCTCAGACGCTCAGGGACAAGAGGTTAATTGGAACAGATGTTATTTCAGAAATTGCATGATGCCCAGAGATCACATCTTTGCCTCCCTAAGCCTTTTTGGCGGTGTTGGACTGCCTGATCTCTCCTGTTTTTCTCACACTGGGCTCCTTTTCATCTTTTGAATCACTCCAAACAATGGCAATCTTTACAAAAACAGCAAGCCCTCCTTTTTATACAAGGCATTCTTCCCTCTAGGGAGACAAGTGATCTGAGCTGAAGCAAGAAGTAATTAAGGCAATCTTTTAAAGCTCTGTGTTTCCCCTGTATAGCCTTAGCAAAAGTTGTGTGTTCATGCTCTCTGCTGGTTTTGACCTCTTCCTTTGAAAGATGCTTGTATGACTTCAAAGAGGTCTCAGATTTACTTTAAGTGTCCTCGAAAGAGGTGATGTAAAAACTTTTTGACTTCAGACCATTCTGTCTCAGAGTGGGAAACAAATAGAGACTTCCCCATATCTCTGAAAACTGCTCCTTGCTGGTTTGAAAGGATGCAGCAGAAGCACCTCTGAGATTACACACAGAATTATGTCCCAGTACTCCTTCTGTTAGTGGGAATGAGCAAAAAAATATTAAGGGCTCCCCCTCCTCCCAGTGAATCATGTCCCAGAGCTCATTATGATGAAGAGCAGATAAAGAGGTAAGAGATGGAAACTAAATCTGAAATCATAAACTCATTAACAGACATCTATGACCATCTCCCCCATGGCCATGAATGTGGGCCATCAGGTATTTCAGAATAACTGTTGAGGTCTGAAGCATACCATAGGGAAAATAAAATTTTTTCACTGAATACTTATTCTCACCAGCTTCATAGTGAAGTCGAAGTTATACAAAGGAATAGATGTAAGCAAAAGAATAGAGTCGAGAAATATTTGTGGTCTGTCCCTCTCAGGGAAAGGCTTAGGTGTTGGCCAAACCATCCGTTACTGGCCATAAGATGCAATTACTGTGCATGACCTCTTCCTTCCCTGCGGGCAGTCAAAGCACCCATCAGCTGAACTTTGGGTTTATATGTTGCTGGAAAGTTGAAGCCAAGCTACAACCTGTATAAAACCAGAGGAATTTCCTCTGTCATTTGTCACAAACCTTCAGCCAATATGTGAACACGCCATGTCACATCTCTTCCAGCTGTTCCACAGGGGAACTTACCTCCAAGCAGCTCTGGAAGTTAGTGGGAGATTTTCTTTAGTCTTGGGCTGGGAGTAAAGGAGATCTGTACATGTTCAAAACAAATCTCTCAGATGCAACTCAGTGGGACAGAGATACCGAGTGACAAGTTTTTAGTATTATTTCCTTAATATCAACCCTGAATTGCTCTGCTAACTTCAGTGAGGGCAAGACCAGAAGTTCATAGAGCTTATTCATCTTGGGAGCTGACCCTCATTTTATCCTGCAGACCTGCTGGACTTGGACAAATCCTCAGGTTTCTTGGAAATCCTGGGACTCTTTCCAAAGATCATTTGCAGGTATCACCTTAATTATTTTGAAGTCATGTACCTAGAGGGAGAACATAGGCATAGGTAATAACGTGTCCTTCATTTAGGAGTTGGAAGACCCATATTAAAAGAAGAAAGATGGATAGAAACAACGTAACAACAGGAAAAAAACTTGTCAGAAATCCTGTATCACACATGATTTTGACATTAGGAAGAAGACAAGTTTCATTTTGAAATACCAATATTATGGCTTTTACTTCCTGCAAAAGGTTTTATTGTGTAAAACAGCAGCTGAGGAAGAGGCTTCCTGTAGTTATTTAAAGTGAAAGCCTGGAGGGATTTTAAATGCAGACACACAGAATACAAGTACCACAAACTTCTGGAGTTAAAAGGAGCTGCATCATCAGTGGTGTATTTCAGGGTTGATTTTTACAGATGTGGTCAATGCACAGGCTAACAATGTTTTTAAATGCTCTGCTTCTGCTTGAGAGTTATCTTTGTGGGCTTGCTAACACTGCAAAACCGTTGCCTCAGTGGGTAGGACGGAAAGCCACTTTCATGGCCTGCAGATGCTACAGCATCTTCAGCGTTGGCAAGTGTTCTTGTAAGTGACCGCTCTGGTCTTGGGGCATTTTTCCAGCCTCATGCCATGGGCGATAGGTGCTGCGCACAGCCCAGGACTTTATTGACACAAGAACTTAGTGGACTCCAGAAGATGATGACGATTGGCAACAGAAGTCTAAAGCACTTCAAGGGCCAATTGTTGAACTTTGTCTGAAAGGAACTACTGGTGGCCATGGAGAATGGGCTGACCCCCACAGCCAAATGTCACTATGTGGACGGGAAGACTGTTATGGTCGTGTCAGACACTGTGGTGTCTGTGGATTGAGGAATTTTGAAAGACAACTTGCTGAAAAATAGCTGCAAACCCCACAGTGCCACGTCACAGCTGAGCACAGCACTGTAGCACTGACGCCTCCTTCTCACGGGCCAGCTGGCAGGCTAGCATCTGGCTGTTCATGTGACTCTACAAAGTCTGGAAGAGATGTCAGGAAATAATTCTGGTTTACCCGGTGCAACAATGAAAATAAAATTTTCCAGAGATAAAATCTTCCTTTTAGAATATCGCACGATTGGAATGGCATTGGAAATTATTTTGTAATCCCCTTGCTATCATGGGAAAGCTTCACATTTAGAACAACATGTCATGTATGAGCTGGAAAAAAAAGGTAGATGATGAGTACAAACATGAGTTGTACTGAGTGCACTGGCAAAAGATATTTTGAGTTTACGGAATGACTTGAAGTCTGCTGGTCATTCCACAGTCTCCAAAGTTTTCAAAAAGTTTTAAAACGGCTTAAAATAGTGCAGTACAAGAAGAATTTGAACTTACTGAAGACTATATGATGTTTGCTTTAGAGATAGAAAAAAATAAAACTAGAAAATAAAACTTGAGAGGTCATGTAGTCCAAACCTTCTGTCCCAGGGCAGCACCAGCTTTGTCTTAAAAGACTTGCTGAGACATTTTTCTCCTGAACAGACTCTTCCTGTGTGCCACTTTCTTTACATCTAGAAAGTTTTCCCTAGTGTTACATTGACTTTCTCTTGCCGCAAGGTCAATGTACACCACAGACATGTACATTGGATTATTCTCATCTTCACTAGAGACTTTAACGCAGTGTAAGATTGTTATCATTAGCCCCTATGATTTTTTTCTCCCCTTAGGGTAAACTACCCCAGTCCTTTCAATCTTTCCCATAGACCACAAGCTCCTGTGATTACAAAGAAAGCCTTGGCGAGCTCTGGGGATGTGTATCTCTCAAAGGAACCAGCCCAGAGCAGCAGCGTTCTCATTCTGCAAACCAGAGCTGAAGACCTCAGCCACATGCAGCCTTGCCCATGGAAGGCCATGTGGTCATCGGGGCTTTCTAAAGAGAGAAAACTAAAAGTACTGAATGGAAATAAGGAAGCTAGGAACAGAAAGGTGAAAAAAAACTGTTCCGGTGTCCTGGGCAACAAGACTTCATCCTGTGTGCTATCAGCATGGCAAGATTGCATGGGAGAGTTAGAAAATGCCATCATCAGCTATACCTACGGTAGAAATAACCAAGAGTGTAACTCAGATAACTGCTTAGATTGACAGAGGGTAACAATAATGAATTATTTAAACAACATTTGTAACTAAAAAACTATATGCTTTTTATTCCTACATTGTTCTAGCTGAGGATTTGAAATACCCACATTTCTCCTAGTCCAGGTTGCTCACTGCCAGGCTGCATTCCTGTGATGTTCAGTGATGTGAAAGATTTACCTTTCCTCGATATTAAACTAAATCGTGGGGTAGCATTTCTTTAGCGTAGTGTGTGGTGACATCTCCTTCTGCTAATGTGATTTATTATACCCACGCTGCGTTTCTCAAGATGATGCATGTGGCCAAGTATCTTTAATGAAAAGTGATGCCTGGATGAATGTCTCCCCAAAATAAAGAGTATAAGAAGCTACCACTGACCTCTCCCTATCTACAGTGATGCATGAGTTTCTCCAGCATCCAGTGAGGCATGGAGTTACATTTTCCTTATGTAAATGGAACTAAGATTTAGTGATTTTCAGAGGTCCATTGATACTCAACATCCATTTCTCACATACAGAATGAGAAACCTGATGACAGAATTCCTTGATATCAGATTAGCAATGGTGCTGTCATTTAATTATGTATGTTTAGGCAGGAGACATCAAAGATCATTGCCACAACACAACCTGTCTGATGAAGCTGAGTTTTATTGCTGGTGCCTGTAAAGCCTTTCTCAAAGGCCTTGAAGAGGCAATATTTTTCCCAACAGAAGAGGACAGTTTCCTATACAGGAGCGCAGGTATTCATGCCTATGTTTCTGATTTTAAAGAGTTCAATCTACCAAACCTGTACTGAATTCCAGTGCAAAATTGCTGGCTGATGGAGAGGTTGGACTCTGGAGAGCCCACCTCACTCTGCACTTCACCTGGGGGTGCCATGACCCAGCCCACCAGCTCCATACTGTGACGTGCCCGTCCCAGCTGAGCTGCCCACTAACATATGGAACCAGGATCCCTCCATCGAAAGTGAAATGTAGCCTGGTATCTGCCTGTGTAAGCCACAGCTGGAACCAATGTCCAGCTTGTGTTCTGGTTGCCTGTGATGGTGTGAGAGGTAAACATCACACCCCCTAGACCGACAGACCTCATTACAACTACCTGAGAAAGCAGGGAGACCCAAGGAGCTGGCATCAAATCTCCCACAGAGCAGTGAGAAGTTTGTCCCGTTTTACAGACACATATTACCTGACTGGTTGTACGCTGGTTTTCTCTTCCAACTGTGGGAAATCCCTGCACTGGAATTTTTCTCAGTCAACTCAGTATATGTGTTGACTAAACATGTATTTAATGAAATACAATAAAGGATGAGAGAAAACCACTTTTTTTACCCTAATATAATATTCCTCCTAATGACAGCCTCTTTCCTCCTCTGGTTTTCTCCAGGACAGTGGTGGATCCACCTCTCACAGGCAGTCACTTGAGCTCTGAAGCCCTATTGCTGACATGAGCAAGGTCTGCTTCTACATTCTCCTGCTTTTCTCTAAGATGAGTGAGGTTGAATGTCTCTAACATAAAGTTTAAGCCTGAAATTCTCTGATGGCGGTTCCTCAGTAAGAACGAGTTTTCCTGCCTCTGTTCAAAACAAGGATGCATTCAGAAAAATTTATTCTCAGAGGTTTTGTGCCAAGTAAAACGAATCTTGTGGTGTTGCACAATGCACATGATGAGGCACCTTGTTTCTAGGTGCAATATGAAGAAAAGTCTCTTTTCTGGCTGTAAGGAATTTTTTAACTCTTACAAGAGAGGAGGAGAGACCCCCTGGCATACACTGGGGACTGGCTATGGAATTTTCTTTGATCTGAACTGGTGTCTGTATCTGAATTCCTCTAAATTAAGTGATCTGGCTTGGTGCATTTTTACTGAAATTATATGATACAACTAAGCCCAAGCTTCCTTCATGGACAGCACTGCATCAGGCAATGATTACAGCCTAATAACACATAATTGTCTTGAGCCTCATTCACCTTTTTATCTTACAAATATTCCAAGACTGCCTGATACCCAATTGCAAGTACAGTAATCTGTTACTTACTGTTGTTTGGGGGGACAGTAACATGCTCTAGTTTCAAAGACCTTACTAGTATTTTCTTACATTACAAAAGCAAACATTAGTAAACAATAGGCTGGGTCTTTTACCTCCACAAACATAATCATGGGACAAAATTTCTTTGCTGACCGAAAGCAAAGAATCTCTCCACTAGAGGATATTTGATTTTGTTTCTCTGGAAAGGTTCCTAATCTCAGTATAATTTGTCACTGCATCATTGTACTCAACATATGGAGACAACACTGAGGTTATTTGACGTGGGTTGTATGGTTAGTGTTTGTGCAGGGCTGTCACGGCAGCTTTTCGTCTGTGTAGGGCCATCAGCTCCATATTCCATTACATTTACTTTGCAGTGCAATAAAGTAGGTTTTCCTCTCTTCAGTGGTTTCCTGGTCTCCAATCAGAATCCCCACACTAAAGGTAATGTAGCAGGTTTATCCTGATCATAGAGTGAATATACACAGGGTGATTTCTGCTGTGTGGAGACTTTATTCATCTTATGGGAAAGCTAATGCATATAATACTAAGATATGAATGCAATGCAGTATCTAAAGATATATAACCCCAGGAGGCAATTTATCTGAAGGGCTGTTTTTCTGGTGTTCATTCATTTGTGGGAGGATGGTATTCCCAGACTGAAAATGAAGCAAATTAAGGGACTTCCCTGGTGCAAAGTGATGGATGATGATTTTGTTGCTACTGTCAAGAGATGCATTAGACTAGGCTTCTCATTCGGAAAACGTTAGATGAAAAGGGATTAATTTCATGACCATTTGGGAGACCGAATTTCCATTCTTAATTATAAAATGGTGCCCTATTATAATTTTCTCTGAGGTACCTTGATGATTGAAGCTGAGTTACTTGACTCAGGGACACAATCAGGCTTCAGAAGGCACAAAGGCAGAACTTGAGGCACATGATTTACGTAGCAGGGTGTGCCACCCTGTGAAAATCCCAGCTCCTTTCACAACAGAAACCCAAGGCAGACCGTCACCCTGGCCCTCCACCTCCCTGCCTGTCCTGGTAAGAATGGATTTTTTTGGGAAACAGATGAATGTTGAGAATTTGAAAGTGAGTGCCATGATCCAAAAATACAATCCACCTCAGAAACGATGGAATATAACTTCCCAAGTTTTTCCTTGACGTGTGACCCTCTACTTTTCCAAGATTGATATACAGTTTTATGTGAAACATTTTATATACATCATCATTCATTTTTCTACCCAAGACAACCAGATTGCATTGTTAATCTGTTAACCTTTTGCTCAGAAAAGGGCTGATGCTCAGGTCAAAGTTCTCTGAAATCAGGCCAGATGTCAACGGTGTGACTTTGAGTAACTGCAATATTGCTCCAGAGGCACTGGGCTCTCCTGTGTAGCCTCCTGTTGCAGCCCTGGCAGCTTGCAGACCCATAGGCCCGGCACCATCCCTGCCAGGACTCTGCAGATTTAGGGCATGAGACATGTCTGTCTGAACACAACTGAGTCCAATTCTCATACAGTGACGGGTTTGAGCCGGGGCAGGTGTTGAAGGGTAGAAAGTTCAGCTCTTTGGCAGTCATCCGTGTCACTGCTTTGGCATCGCCAGAAACATACTCAGCCTATGTGATATTCCCTGGTGAGAAGCACTGGTGAGATCTAAGGCTGTGAGTCATAAATACGTCCTGACTGACAGATATTTTGTGATTTTGAGGTTTGGGGTTCTTCTGTTGGCATTCGTTGGTGTAATAGGATTGCCTGAGTGTAAGTGACAGTTGTGTTGATTTTAAAGGAGTGAATTGCACTGACTTATCACTCTGAGTTTCTCCCTACGGTAACACGATGCGATGCAAGGATTATCTGATATAAAGTGATGCTCTGATCCAGATTTTCATGAAACTACACTTCCCTGCGAGCCAGTCATGGATGAGGTCAGGTTTCAATGATGTTCTCTGGTCCATGGTGCCGCATCTCTTTAATGTGAACCAGTCCGTGTCAGGGAGCATCCTTGACTCCGTTTGATATGTGAGACCCGGTTTTTCCTTTTTAGACGTTAAGGGAATGCACAGACACCTTTTTTTAGCTGTGCAGTCACAAGTGATGCTGTATTCCTCTGTGTTCGGAGAAACCCATTCTCATGCATCTTTATATACTAAGGAATCAGACTTTTTTTTTTGCTACAGTAAAGCCCAGCTACGTGCATAAATAGCTATCACCAAAAAAATGGGACTGGTCCATCATTTATTCCTGTCTCAGACTCAAATGGCTTCTCCAAAGTGCAGGTTTTTTGTTCAACACTGATCAGGGAATTGAGGCGTCACCATCGTTTGGCATCAGAGGAATCCAGCACCATGTGTTTCTTTTCACGTAAAGGGACAAGTGATGTATTTTACACACACAAGTGCGTTGTAACTCAGTTTCAGCGGCTGTGACCTCTGCCCTCTGGGTCTGCCAACAATTGTCTTGAATAATGTAGTTTTTATATGAAAACTGAGGAAAAGTGAGTAAAAGTTAAGTAGTCCAAAACTATTTCTGTGTGTGGGTAATACCCAGAATCTTACTGTTGTTAGAGTTTATTATGGATTCAGCTTACGGTAAAAGTTTTGGAATAGATTTTTGGGGTTACAGCTCCACCTGACACATCCCTCTGCCCCTCAGGACCTGCATCTCCCTACCATCTGATGGTGACACCTTCATACCTGCCTCAGCCTTTTGACTGGGCAGATGGGGAAGCCCTGCTCCCTCAGGACTGCTCCCACAGGACTTCCACTCAGACCTCTCTATCTAACGAATAAACGGGGTGTTTCAGGATGACCAACATTAAAAATAATAGCAGACAGTCTTCCATTTCATGTTAGTCCACAAGAACCCTCTGAGTTCAAAGAGGGCGCACAAAGCAGACACTCATATCTGTTTTGCAGTTATCTCAGCCTTGTAAGAAATTCTATTTCTTTGGATGCTGGTAATTTCTGTTCTCCAGGAACTTAGGGGTGGGAGATACCCAGACTGTGCAATGCAGTGGTTGGCAAAGTTGTCTGAGCTAGTCCCTGAGAAGCTAGCTCTGGAACAGCAAGTGATTTAGTCATATCGATATTGCATGCTTAAACAACACTGCTGGGGGCTTGTTAATATCAAATGAGAGGGAAAACATGGCTAAAACAGCTCTCCTGCTTCCAGACCCGTGTTAGTATCTCTCTCAGTGCCACACCATGCAGTGCCAGTGTGGCAGCATGTGTGAAGCTATCCCAGGTGCACAGAATTCATGCTGGGTATATGTCTCTTTCCTGTCTTTGCATGAGACATCAGTGATGATGCTCATCACTGAAAAGTTATCTAATTCTATAATTATGTCTATTGGGATGAAATATAATTTCACTGGGATGTTCTTATTAGTTCTTCAGAAAATCCTAGCCTCATACAACATATACTATGGAAAATAACTCTGTCTCCCACTTTATCTTGGAGGAATATATATCTAAGTTTCCATTCATAGTGTGAACAGCGGACGTTAGATCAACCCAGCCTCTTTGGATCTGGAAATGGATCCGCATGATTTTAAACAAAGCAGTCAGTCAGCTGCAGCTCTCTTCAGACATGAAATCACTGACATGCCATCACTTGCATTACCTGACTCTGCACCACTATGGTTATTGGTTCAATTAATCACTTAATAACCTCAAGTTCACACAACTCTGCTACATAGCAAGGTTCTCTTAGCTGCCCTGTTCTGCTTCAGAAGGAGATGAAACAGGCTCTGTGTGTGTTTCTGCATCTCTCCTCTTTACATCGCACCTTTTATTGGCATTTGCTATCGTTTGATTTGGAAGGAACCCAAGTTACAACGTTGTTCTCAGGAGAAACAGGTGTGATATATCACCTTACATTAGGGTGTCGTGGGTTAAGCAGAGCAGAGTTAATTATTTTTTTCCTTTTCCCTTCTCTTCATAAATAGCTAGCAAAAAGCTATGTTTTGGATTCCTGCTCAGGAGAGAATTGATAAGAGAAGAACGTTTATAGTTATTGCTAGGATGTTGCTATTTGTTCTCAAGGACATATATTCAGCCTTTTGGGGGGGGAAGAGACAGTCTGGCTTCTAGCCTGGGATTTGCTTTTAGGTAAAGATTGAGAAGCAGACTGACCAATTATTCCATCCCATGCATGTCATACCCAGTATATAGGAGAAGACTCTCCCAGGAGTGCTGTTCTTTCACTTCCGGATTCGTCTCGCTTTGGGGAGCCTGCGTTCGCTCTCCCAAGGCCTTTCCTCCCCCCTCCCCCCACGGTCGCCGTTAGCTCTCGGCCCGGGACACTCGTTTATCTCCGTTCCGTGAGTTTTGGCATTCTTC
>WKFP01014394.1:1553633-1569233 GCA_011057875.1 Pterocles orientalis | reverse complement strand
TGTGTATCACATTGCATCTTTGTAAATAGTATTATTTCTAATATTATTGTAGTTTAGTAATTAAATTGTCCTTATCTCAACCCACGGGTCCTCTTTGCCATTTACCTCTTTAATTCTCTCCCCTATTATTGGGTGGGGGCAGGGACTGTGTGAGCGGGTGTGTGTGGTTTGGTCCCCAGCCAAGGGCCAACCCATCACATAGGGAAATCCAGTTTCCTCCAGTAGCTTTAAATCAAGGAATCCAGACAGAAAATGATTCATGAAATAGAGCTTTCCTGGAACTAACAGCTCTGTGAAGGAGGGTTTTACTGATTAAGTCTGATGAATGAAGTTCTGGCTTTTATATCTACAATGATCTGTGAGAGCTGGTGTTGTGAAAGAAAAGGGTGCGTCAGGCTGGGCTTCCTAAAAGGCAGTGATAAATGTGATTTTTTTTTCATGTTATATGAGTTGTAGAGAAAGTTTTATTGCTTTGAAAGAATTCAGGTGGGTTTTCTTTTCTCATATAAAGTGCTATGTCAAGCAACATTGCTTGACTTTGAAAAGCCAGTAAGGACCACTGTTTTGTCCTAGAACGTATGATGATGTGTGCTGTTACACCCTTAGCAGGACATAACTCCAACTCCTTTTCGGTGTGACATTGGAGCGCAGAAAGGGCTGCGCCACTGGCCCTGACCCAAAGGCAGCAGCCACATCCCGGGGTGAGCAGCATCCCAGCTGAGCAGCATCCCTGCAAGGGCAGCATCCCAGTTGAACAGCATCCCGGCTGAGCAGCATCCTGGCTGAACAGCATCCCAGCTGGGCAGCATCCCTGCGAGGGCAGCATCTTGGGAGCAGCCGCATCCTGGGGGTAGCAGCATCCTGGGGGTAGCAGCATCCCGGCGGCGGGGCCGGCTGCTCCATTCGCCCGGCTGTGCTGACCTCTGGTGGTGCTTCCCCGAGGCGCGACGTTTTTCCCGTTCTTGCTCAATTTTTTCACGAATCCGTTCATGTGTTTCGCAAGCGTGTGCTCCAGGACGTGAAGAAGTGATAACTTAGTGTCAGTTGTTGGAGTGCTCTGAGGGGCAGAAACACATCCTCAAACGGAGCTCTTCTTCATTGCTCTGCTCCTCACTCATGGAGCGAAAGTAGGCAAACCTCCTGCTCTCCTTTCCCCAAACAGCCAT
Organism: Pterocles orientalis; assembly: GCA_011057875.1. Classification (NCBI taxonomy): domain Eukaryota; kingdom Metazoa; phylum Chordata; class Aves; order Pterocliformes; family Pteroclidae; genus Pterocles; species Pterocles orientalis. The sequence continues at coordinate 1,568,067 of WKFP01014394.1, read as the reverse complement.
CATCGCATGTGCTCTGTGATATCTCAGGGCAGGGAAGCAGGGCTCGGGCTCTGCTGTGAGTCAGACCCTCGCTCCTTATGTTTGTGCCCATTCCTATTCAAAGTATGCTCTTTTACTCTATTTTTAATTTTGAGAGTTATGCTTGCTGTATAATGATTTGCTCATCTGTCGACTAGACTTTTCCAGTTCTCCAGTATAACCCTTCCTGTTCTTAACAGAGCAGCATTATTTGGTTGAGCAGGCTTGCTGGTTAACCTGGACTTTTCATTCTTGTGATAGTTCAAATGTTCAAAAGAACATGATTCATCCCCAGCTGTTGGTTCCTGTCTGGCAAAATATTCCAAAGCTCTGCGTGGATACACTCAGTGTGTCAGTCATTTTCCAGGCTCTGTTCTCAGTGCGATTCTTGTCACTTTCTCTCTGAGTACATAAAGAACTGCTTTCCAAAGTCTGAACAACTCCTGATGCCTCGCTGGAAATTCTGCATTTGTAAGGCTCAAATTAAGCCTGAGCAAGGGCTGCAGGTTAAACCTAGGAAGGACTTAGAGACCTCTACATGGACTTAGTTTGTGAGTCTGTGTTGTCTCACACCTCTCTTCTGAGCAAGGCACCCCAACTATTTCAGGGAGCATGATTCTGTATTTTGGACACAGCTCGTGCAGGTGCCTCCTGTGAAACCAAACTCAACTCCTTCATTCACTTGGGAAACAGAAATCCTCGTTTCCCTTCAGCACAACCCAGTGAGGAGCTGGGTGCCCGGTCTCCGCACCTTTTCTGCCAAGGTTGTTCGGCCATGCAGTGAAGACTTCAGGATTCACTGTGCAAAACAAAGCAGAATCTTGTAACCTAGTGGTTACCCATGAGGTAACACAGACATTTTTTAATGAATTTAGTGCTTCAGGATTTGACCTCTAATTAACATCGTTGTCCTTTGCTGTTACCTTTGAGTGTTCTGTTTTATTTTTGGACACTCTCTTTGAGCCTTTCTTCACAAGGAATCAAGGAACATTATTAGCATGTGTCAGTTTCTCCAAAAAAAAGAAAAGACCTTAATTTTTTTTTCATTTTGGTCATTAATGATGCGATAAAAGTAGAACTACAATCCAAATACCAGTAGTTATCAAATATCATTTGTATAATGATCTATTCCTAAGCTATAACCTTGTTTGTCTTTTGACCATACAATTGCTCTTTTATTTCAGTTTCCCAGAAAGAACGATCTTTCTCCCATCCCTTGTTTTAAGTGGCCACCCCTTCACTCATTTCTCACAAGTAAGGAGAAGGCTGAATCAATTAATCAAAGGTCTGCAGAGCAACACTGAGTGGTGTAATGGTTGGTTAAACCTTGCTTTCAGTGCAGGATTTAGCCTTAGAAATTCCAAAGTAGCTCTTTTCTTTTTACAAAAACAACCTTGAGGCTGAAAACCAATTTTTTCTCTTAGTTCTCTTTTGTCATTGCCCTTACTCTGTATCAAGCTGTAATAGAAATCATGCCTGTAACCTCACTTTTGAGGCTTGCCTATTAAAACACGATACTACCACAGGCTTCTGGCTTTGTACTTGTAATTTACCACAAGGGTGGGGAAAGGACAAGCAAGACGAAAACTTCCAGAAGGGTTAATTAATGGTTATGTAAATGGTTTCATGTTCACCATAGCAAGGTCCAGGTCTGGCAAATGGTAGCAAGCCAGCTTCTTACCAGATTTCCAGTTAGAGACTTTACTAGGACTTGAGAAGTTTTGTCTGGAAAGAGTAAAGTAAGGAGGATGTTGCTGTAAGAGAGTGCTGAACAACTGAGGACAGTGTTGATACTTGGGAGAATGGGAAACAGAAACAGGATGGGCCCTCCTGGAGCCTAGAGCTAGAGAAAGGAAGCTTCGGACAAGAGATGAGATGGAAAACTTCCTCAAAAAATTGGACAAAACTTTGATAACTACACTGAACTCAGTGCTTGAGAACTGTAAAGGTATCCAGAGAAAGACCAAAAGGCAGCTGCGAGGAATATCTTGAGCAATCCTTTCCCAGAAGGACTTCCAAGTGGATGAACATGCAACATCTTCCTAAAGATTTTGTTGGACTTAAATATCTCCTGTGTTATGCACTTAATCTCAAGCAACAGCAGTTTTCCTTGAAAACTAAAGCATTCACCATTTCTTTGTAGTCTGAATGCAGGAAATCACTTCAGCTCCCACTGAAATGCAAAGTTACAATCTTAAAGTGCATTTCAAGAGCTGTCTGCCTCAAAAAAAAAATTATCTCAACTCAGCTTAATGGTATCTCATTTCAGTTTTCTTCTGCATAATTATGAGGAAAAAACCATACGTACCTGAATCCACTGGCCCAAATCACAGAGAGGACGGAGCACACGGACTGACCACAATGTCACAGTCTGAAGCTGAGTGTAGCTGTCATTTCTCTATTTATAGATGGGCCAAGCTTACGTTTGTTCACCAACAAGTCATGATACACAGTAAAAGCAGGAATAGTTTTTACACCCATTTGCTTTCTGCAATTAGAAAGGAAATGATTTTTCATGGCTCTGTAAAGGTAGTAATAGTTACTGATGGGTTTATAACAGTTCGTGGAGAAGGTGTTTGCTGGTGGTTGATTGTCAAATGTAGGACTGCAAGGAAATGAACTGCATCAGAAAAATAATTTTTGTGTTGTTTCTAAGAAATTTTAAAACAGAGAAAATGGCAAGGTGAGTATTGTGAGAGGGACGAAGAAGTGCCATAAAACCAAATTAGTTTGGAAAGCATCTTGAGGAGTGGCTGTCTACTGTTCTGCCTCAGGACTGGGCCAGGCACTCAGTCCTTCCCGACAGAAGTCCATCTCACCTGTTTGTGAAAGACTTTCTGTCATGCAGATGGAAGGGTCACAGCACGTTTTCAAGTTACTGTGAGTCACTACACACGCTAGGTGAAGATTTCCCACAGACAATGGAGATACGGGCTATGCTTTGAGAGGCTGGATGCTGTATAGAAATACATTCCTTTCACAGTGTGGCAGCAGCTTTTTAGTGTGTGACCGTTAAAACCGGAGCCACCTGATCATGTACATATTGATACTTATGACCAAAATCTTTAATTATAAGACAAGTTGCAACAAAGAACTGTCAAATTCTTTGGTTATAAATGCATTTCTTCCCTAAAAAACAGACAGATGGGACACGTTAGCAACCCAGTCTTTGTCTGGAAATTAAAATTATTCACGTCTGACTAACCCTTAAATGCTACAGGTTTCTTATTTCTTTTGAGACCACACTGCCCTTAATAGCTTTGAGAGTTTAGACCTCTACCTGATTATCCCTTAGCTTAGGCAGGACAAGAAAGCAGTATGACCTTCAAAGTCTGTGAACAATTTGGGATACACTGAAATTAATAACAAAAGCCTTTGAGGAGGGCAGGGTTGTAATCAATGCCTAATAGCAGAGCTAAACCCGTCTGGAGAATGGGAGAGGAGAGGAGAGGAGAGGAGAGGAGAGGCCCTTGGTTTCTCTGTCTGTTTTGATAACCTCATGGCAATAACTCCAGCAGAGTCAGGATCTAACACTGAATCACAACACCGGTCACTTGGGTTATTTACATTAAGCCAACAAGAAGGAGTCACCTCGTGAAGAAGAAGTGCTTATTGCTTCCAGTCTTTTTTGCACATCACCTAAATCTTTATACCCTGATTTTCCTTTCAGGCTTTCAATGTTTGAAGTTTATGTCAAGAAGCGTTCATAAGGCAAGCCTGAAAATAGAATTATTTTTTTTTAAGTGTTTAAAATTTCAGTCAAGCAGAAGAAATGTATGTGACGGGGGTAGGGAGAAACGCGAAAAGCTGTTCAGATAGTTGCCACCACAAATGCAGCTCCTGACCACATCCTCACTGCAAAAGGCTGGTTCTGCGAGGGGCAGAGGCCAGGATTTGGGGTGGTCCCTGCCTGCACTGCTGTGGGCTCGGGGCTAGTCTGCTCCAGAGCTGCAGGTGTCTGCGTGGTGTGGGATGTGCTTGGGGTCCTGAGGCATCACCGTGGCTTTGGGTAGGAGAGGGAGTGGATGGGGAGGGAAGACTGGCTTCTTTCCCAACCCTGTCCCCGTGGGTCCAAGCTGGGGTTTTCACCAGGGAGTGGAGAGCTCAGCCCTTGCTCATAAGGGGTCGGAAGAAAGACCATGGACGTATCTCCGTTCTGCAAGGGCGGTGGAGCCCAGCACAAACCAGTGCCTTTCCCTCCCCATGTCAAGGGGATGGTGAGTCAGTAAAAACCAGCAACATGCCAAAGCATGCCATGCCACATGCCAAAGCCTTTGTCACCGAGCTCTGCACACAGGAAAGCTGGGTTCACTCCTGCCCCTAAGGAAACTTAATGAAGGCGACCTGAAACGCCTCAAATACCAGCTCAGAGCTCAGGCACCATCTGGAAACAATGAGCTGGTAGAAGCCGAGGTGCTGATGCACCGAATTAGGGCAGGACCCAGGTGCTGACATGTCACTTCCAGCTCTCCCGCAGCCTTGGTGTGACCCACATGTGGATTTCGGCATTGTCGACACCGCAGGCTCAGGGATGGGAACGGCTGTGCTGCTGTGCTCACTGCTGCTGGACCTGGCTGAAAAGCGGCCAGGATTCAAAAAAGGACCTTGTTTTCCTTTTCTGCAATATATTTCTCCAGGATTTTTCAATTTTTAGGTCTTTTTCAGCATATCTCTTAATCTCCTCAGTTTTCTTTGCCTTGTTCTGCTCAGACTGTGTTTCCTTCTTATATTTACTCCCTCTTTCTTTTCATTCAAATGTAAGATTTTTTCTTTTTTTTTTCCTTTCCGTTTATTTATTGTATTTTATTCCATTTTAATTTTTTCCCTATCTTTTCTCTTCTTTCATCTCAGTCTTCCCCTCCTCCTTTCCGTCACCATATTTACATTTTTCTTTCAAGGCCCACTTTCTACAGTCCTCCTCACATAATCCCTGGACACACTCTCCAGCCCCCGTATCAATCCTTTTTCTTTTTCTGCTTATAACCTTTTGTCCTTTTACTGTTTTCTTCCCTTCCAGTGCACATTTTCTCCCCCTTCTCACATCCAGATGTTTTTCCCTCTCTATCTCCAGCTGTGCGAATAAATTACTTTTTTGTTTATTTCAAGGAAGTTCAGTCAATCCTGAACAAAAGTACTCGTATTTTTCATACTCTGTAAATTATAATTTTGAGTGAATGTTTCAAGTAGGACAAACTGAAAAACTGATGAGTTTGATCTTTGGTAAATAATAGTTGAAGAATGTTGGAGTTGCTAAAAAAAATCAAAGTGTTTTAGACTTTAGGTGTGGAGATGAGGGCAGGGCAAGCAGCTTTCCATTTCTTTTTTGGCAGGAGTAAAGGGGGGATTTCTAACTTAAATAACTCAGGCAGGTCCTGCTATACCTTTGAAGCATATTTCTGTTGACCAAAACTAATGTTCTGGGAGTAAAACCATTTTTTGGCAAAAAAAAAATTATTCTGGTCCTAATTTTAACATCCTTCTCTGCCTGTCCAGTATGGTTTGGTGGAGAGAGCACAGAGGCGTGGTGTGCTTTTTAGCTGATATTTGGATATTACTTTAAAAAAAAAAAAGGTTGATCTCTTCCAAGCAGAGCGCATCAGCTGTACTTTCTTAGGTACCCCAGTCCTCAGCTTCCTGGCACAGCAATTAAATCATATCCCAGCTGGCTTCAAGAGCCTGCATCACATCAAAAGCTTGAAAGCTTCCCACTATTGACAGCAGTTTTTTAAAAAGGGGGCAACGTATGTTTCTTGCAAATGTTCTCCTGCACTCAAACACACAGAAGCAAAGCATTAGGCTCAGCTGAAGTCTGCCAAGTGACAAACAGCCGCTGGGAGCAGCCAGGCTCTGCCCTCAGACACACAATGGGGTTTCTAGTGATTTTGATGGGAGACATATCTGGGTACCTGGGAGAAGAATCCACCCCAGGCACGGCCCAAATGCCATGGGGCTTTTTCAGTCTGTTGTGTCCAGATCACAATTATCAAGAAGATTTTGTGGGAGAGGAGGGGAAAGAAGAGGAAACTGCCAATGAGATTGTATTCTTCACTCGTGAATCCCGACAGGCTGAAACACAGATTAGACTCCTGCTTTCTCTTTAACCAGCCCCTGTCTACAGTTCCCTCAGTCCTGAAATCTGCTGAACTGTTCAGCTTGTGCCTACCCTGCAGTAATGAATTGGCAGCCCTGTTCCTAACAGTGATTAATGAAGCTTTTCAGAAGCAACCCATTATTTGATCCAAAGTTAAAACAGTGGTTCATCATTAATCACTACAAGACGTAGGCTCACAGATTCGTAATTCTCAGCGAGCCCATTTCATTAACGGTCCCACTCCTTCTTTTGTTAACCCAGGGCTCCTCTGCCTCCCCACCCCTCGCAGTCGACTTCCTGGTGCTCAGTTTCCAGATCCACTTGAATAAAAAAGTCACACACTCTCGGGGAAATTCTTCAGGCTCCACAGCCTTCCAAAATTACATCTTCTTTCAGATTTCAAAAAATTCCTCTTCCCATAGAAAAAAAAGTCTTCGATTATCAAATATGAGCCAACATTGGCACCCAGTGGCTGAACAGATTAATCACAGAAACATTCCCTTGAGCCCACCTTTTCTGATCTTCAGCGATAGGTTTTCCTCTGGGATGTGTGTGGTGCTCTCACACAGCCTTCCAGTTCTAGGCCATCCAGGCATGGCTGTGAACTAGTTCTGCTAAGAAAAGAGAAGGAAAAAGCACGTTATGGCTGGTTCTCCCCTCTTCCAGGGCCCATCAGAGCCATTCCCCAGCAGTCACCAGGTGGGACTCCCATCACCAAGGTTCATGGGACGAGGAGGCCACCACCAGCTCCCAGGAGGCCACACCACCCACATTGTCGGCACCCTGCAGACATACCAGCTCTGCCTTTGCAGGTTTCTCCTGCTCAGAGAAGGGCTGCACCTGAGTTTCTAAGCCCTACTGCCCCGCAGAGCTGTAAGACACTCAATGGTGTGACCAGTGGCCTGAGGAAAAGTCATACGGAGCCTGTTGTCTATAAAACATCTTCCTGAGCTTGCCAACGACTCGTACTGGGAGAAGCAATGACAGAAAACCCGGGTGGTGGCTGGCATGTAAAGAAGGGGCAACCCCAAGAAGTTACTGCTGCAGATGGTGTCAGGGAGGTACTGACCCTGCCTCGTGGACATTCGTCGGCAGCACTTTGTGATACAAAGAATTCCTAGTTCTTGGCTCTAGCCACCTTGCAAGCCACAGGAGCATCAGTACTTCCAAAGGTGTTTCAAAACCAGAAGGTAAAGGGCAGAAGGGAACTATCCAATAATTTTGCAAAGCCTCAATTAGCTCTGCAAAACCTGAAACATTTCATTAGTAAACAGAAAAGGAGTTCACTTAATTCACAGAATTCATGGAATAAAATGTTAATACGTGATATTGAAATTCTTTAATGCATAGAGTGTATACAGCCTATATTCAGTAATTCAAGAGGATAATATGGTAGGGTAATTGGCACATGAGTACAACATGAAATTAAAATATAAAGTACAATAAATCTTTTTTTGTCTTATAAAAATGGACAACTTGGCTTGATCCCATCAGAGGAACAGCTGTGAAATATTTCCTTTAGTCCTTTCAGCCAGAACCAACTTCTCCAGTCATTGAATTGAAAATGTTTCATCAGCTTTAATCACAATGTCTCTAATCAGATGTAAAAATTAAGGCATGGAGGAGGAAACGGCTTTTTGTTCAGGGCTACACTGAAAGCTATTTGAAGAATCATGAACGGCTCTCCCTGCAGGACAGTGCCCCTTCCAGCCCTTATTACAACCGTGTCCATACAACTGTGGTGTTAATTAATAAGAAACTGTGTTCAGGTTTCCAAACAGTGCTTTACAGTACCCTAACCCATTTGAGAATCTGTGCTTTCTTTTCATTCCTACCCTCTTCCATTTACCTCCAACCCATTCAGCAATATTATCGACAAGGAAGAGAGCAAGGTGCCAGTGCCTTCCCCTGGAAATGCAGCTGCTGCATGACATAGAAAACCCTGTCTGAACATGGATGTTTATCGGCTTACAAAATCGAACACAGCTGTAAATCGAAAGGAAAACAGGTATTTCACTAATAAAATCCAAAGGTATTACCAAACCCCCCCCCCTTCAACACAGATACGTAACTTCAAAGAACTTAATCACAAACAACATTAAAGTTCTGCACGAAGAAAAGCCACATCACTGATTAATTTTCCTTTCAGTCTGAGAAACTTGCTTCTCAGGGAGCACTTTCCACGCTGCAACTGAGGCTGTAACCTACAACGTAAAGACACTTCCTAAACCTGCTCCATGGGCACGCTGAGTAGGGCTGCTGAGACCATGATCAGTTTTAAAAAGAAATCAACTAGCATAAGAGAAAACAATATCCATCCTGCCCACCCATGATCGTGCAGCTCGACTTGAGAGCTTTCCCGGAGCTGAGCGCTGGTAAGAGCTTGGCCTCAGAGAACAGTGTCCCAGTGTCCCACCAGACCCGACGTCCTCTGGTGGGGTGAGCTCTGAGGGAGCTCTGGGCTGGCCGTGCAGGAATCCCAGGAATGCGCTGGTTATGGCTGCTCAGCGGGGTGCTGCTCTGTGTGCATAACCTCCTGCCTTTCCGGGACACCCTCCTTCCCGCACAGCCGCTTGCGCTGCCAACATCTGGGTGCAAGAGATGGCTTTCCATCAGACATCAGGCACCGGGCTGCAGCCAGAGCTTAGACAGGAGGCACTGCCTGCCTATGGGTGTGCACATAAGGAAACGTTACTGCTCTGCAGAAGTGTTCCCAAAATGCCAAAGTTTTGCCTTCAAAGCACCAGAAAGGGCTGCTGTGCACACAGGTTCCCTCAGCTCAGTCCCCTTCTGCGTAAGCTGCTTTTTAGTGTGCAGCTGCACGTGTCTCCGCACCTCTTCAGCCTTCAGCTCGCTGGCTCAGCCTTCCAATAACACCATGTTACTGGCAGCCGTGGTGTTAATGTGATATTGGCAGCCGCTCACTGGGAAACCAGCCTGCATTCCCAAACACGGAAAGTTCCCAAACTCGCCCTTTTTTATGGCTGGTGGTCTGGCACAGTGCTTGCTCAGCCACTGCTGGCTGACACATTAGCCACACCTCAAGGACATGGCTCTGGTGGTTCAGAGTTGCATGTACGTGTGTTCGGAAGAAGGTCGTTGCTTTATGCTCCACAAGCTTACTGAAGTCAGGGGGAAGATTTCCTTCCCCTCCCCCCCATCCCTTCATTTTCACAGGCTTTGCTCATGAACTGGTTGGGAATACTCGGTGGGAATATATTCTCTGTAAATAGTTTCTTCTGCCTGCCTCCTCTGTGCAGCCAGGAATGTGGGATTTATGAAGCCAGTAAAGGCTGTTCAAAAGAAGCCTGTCTCTACAGCACCAGCAGTTAAGATATTCGTCTGGGCTGAAGCAGATCTCCATCCTGCCTGTCCCCTTGGCATTTATGCAATCCGCACTAGATAATGAAGTAAAAGCAGACACGATCCAAAGACCACCTACTCAGCTACCACCCACCTCTTCCTTCCATCACTTACTGACGAATCATCCTGAGCTTTCTCCCATCCCCAGCTGGCCATGCCCCCAGAACCCGGCAGCAGGCGTGGGAGCAATGCCCCAGCCCCACGCTGCAGCCCGGGAGGTGCTCTGCTCACAGCGCTCCTGCTCCCTGGCAGAGCCTTCCCGAGCTCTGCAGGTCTCCCCTGGCACACAGCCGGGCTGCATCGCATTCGTGGCCCTTCTACAGGACCCCGCAGACACACCAGGAAGGTGGGAAAACTTCAGAAGTTACCCGGTGCCTGCCTTGGGCGCTCGCCCGTCACATTCCCAGTCCTGCGGCTGAGTACGTTGATGCTGATGGGAGCGGTCCTGCTCTGCACCAGGGACGCAGGCTACCAAGAGCAAATGAAGACTCTTTGTTTTAACAAGCTCTGACAGAGGCAGAGGCAGCACGTTTCCTTTTTTTTTTTTTTTTTTTTTTTTTTTTTTTTTTTTTTCCTGAAGGTGGCTTTCCTTTAGGTGGCAGTATGAGTTTGCAGCTCCCCGCAGCACCGCCTGCGCTCCCAGCCCCGCCGCGGAGCATCCTCTGCCTGCGCACAACCATCGCTGGGTTAATTCTCCAGAAAATCCTGCACAAGCAATTAAAATGTTAATGTTGTGAGGGAAATGCCTCCGTTGAAGTAAACTCATTCGAGAGTCAGTTGTGCTCGGTGGAAGGGGAACAGTCTATTGATTTTGAACAAGGTCATATCTCATCAGGCTTGCCACCTGGATTATTTTTGTTTGCTCTGATCAGCTACGGAGTCCTTGATTTCACAGCAAGTTTGAAATCACCTTAATGAAGCAGAAATTTGAGGGGAGGAGAGGAGGGTGGTTTCCCTCCCAAGACTTTTCTTTATTACAGCAATGTACTCCCTCACCTGTTTATCTCTGACCACCTGCTCACCTCTGTGCCTGTTACCCTTATTTCACTAAAGCAGCAATAACTGATGCAAAACTCTCAGTCCTGGCAGCTGCCAACCAAATTCACACCTTATGCTGGGATTTGTGCAGCAGCCAGCCAGGAGTGCCTTCCCGCAGGAGGATGGGAATGCCTCGAAGGGGGATTCTGCTAGAAAACAACAAATTTGTCAGTTTATAGAGCCTTCAAGTGACATTTGAGTGGACATAGGGCAGTTCTGCACTGTACTTTGTTTGGATGTATAGAAGGAAGCAGTAATAGAGGGAAAGCTGTCCACTGTTTTGTGGCAGTTCCTGCTGCTGGAGGCTGCTTTGCACACAGAATGTCTAACCCCATTAAGACAAGGTGTGCTCAGGGAGAGTGAGCTGGTATTTCATTATAAGCAAGAGACACCTGGGACAGAGAAGCAGAAGCACCTGAACTCTGATTTCATTTGCAGATTCCTTGTGGTCTCCATCTAGAGCTTGTAGCCTGTCCTCCCCAAGCCAAAGGTCTTACAATGCTCTCTCTTCACAAGTGCGATCACACTGGAGAAGGTGGGTGTGCTTTTTCATCGTCTCTAACACAGGTTGTGCTATATCTAGTGATACAGGCTATGACTCCAACCCAAATGCTGGGGTATTTGCATGCTTAATTCACATGTCTAATTGTCATAATTGCACATGCTCATTAGGCAATTTTGTGTGCAAATGCTGAGTTAGGCACATAACTAGACATGGTGTTTGCACTGTGATTTGGTTCAACACTCCTGGAAAATCCGGGAACAAATTAGACATGCAACTGAATGGACGTTTTCTAGGCTAAGGAGATGGGCAGGGCCGGGCATCAGGCAGACTGCAGTCTAAACGAGTGAGCAGAAAGTACTGCCCTTGTGGATCCCGATGCAAGACTGAGTCCTGCACCCAGAGAAAACTCAGACCTAAGCTGTCCTTCACATTATCCAAAGATTCACACCCTCCTTTCAGGCTGAGCTGGAATACTGGGAAGCAAAACCAATTTAAAGTTCATCTGGGGAAAAAAAAAAAAAAAAAGAAAAGAAAAAATAAAAGAAATTACCAACAGCACCATGAAGCTCCAGTTTGACAATCTGATGCTGAGGACAAGTAGATACAGAGCCTCCCTGTCAGCCAGAAGACAAAGCTAGCCTGTTTCTTCCTGTATTCCCATAGAAGACACCCAAGTAGCTCAGTGTTGGCAATAAAGGACACTAGCACATCTGATCTGAGCTAAAGCCGCCTGTGGAAGCGTGACTGCCGGAGAGCCCAACTTTAATGGCCTCGTGCTTGTAATTTCTCTCTCTTGCTGAAGATATATGTCCTTTTAATAAAAAGTATAGAGGAAAAATACCTCAAAAGTAAGAATTCAAGGCACAGAAAGATTGAGTTATGGTTTGTTTAATCCTTCAATTTTACCCTTCCTGAGCCAGTCTGCAAACTCTCTTGCTCTGAATTTATGACAAGCAGGACTAAAGGGACTGTCTATAGATTAACACTGACATTTCCTTTGTGCATTAATCCTTTGAATCTCATTTACCATACATTTCTGCTGAATGACATAAAAATGATGATTTTTTTATTACTGAGTAGATTACAATGAGGCACATTTCCACCACCATTCAGGAAAATACCGAATGAGAACCAGAGCTGCCTTTTTGCCTTTGCCTGCACTGTGACAGTGTGGGCTCCCTGCAAGGGACTGACTTCTGGAGGACAACAAGGTGCAGCTCCCATGAGCCAAATGTGCAGGATGCCATAAGGTCAGGGACACTGCACAGACTCTGACACCACCCCAGTGACAAGCCCTTGCTGGGGAGCAGAGCCAGCTCTCGCTGGGATGGAAATGCTCACAACTAGGACATCCTCACCTACGCCAGGGCTGAGCAGAGGCAGTCCTCCCTGCCCAGGACAGAGGCTGCAGCACTGTCACATAACACGGCTCCTTGCACAAAGTTTTTTGGCAGAAAGCATGCTTGCTAACTGTAGGTATGTGCCATAGCACTTGCCCACCGTGAGACTCCATGGCCACCAGCAGCACAGCCTGACACATGCAGTTTCAGAGGAAAGAAACGTTGTGGTGGTCCTGTCCCTTGTAAACTCCAGATGTGAAATTTCCTTAGTTTTAAAAGTGTGAAAAAGCTTAGGTTGACATAGTATAAGAATACGTGCATCATATAGATACAGATATAGATATAGATCATAGTTACAGACAGAGACACCTAGTATTTCTAAGCTGGGGAGTTCTTCTTAAGGCGTAGCTTCATGATAGGAAGGCTTTGGTGAGAGGACCAACTTCTATATTTTTAACCCAGGAGAATTCAGAGAGAGATGTACTGGCATGAATGAGCTGTGGTGTAGAGCTGGAAACAAAAGCAGAGAGAATTCAGCAGAGGCTTAAATCTTCTGCTACAAAACTACAGTCTCGAGGAGAGGAGGGAGAGGAGAGGAGAGGAGGGGCTGCAGCCACCAGATGAGCAGATGTGATGTTGCGCTCTTCACCCAGAGGCCAGCAGACCCTTCTGGTACTGCAGTTTGGTGTTTTGTTCTGCTGCATCTTTAAATGGACACAGTTACTCTGACGTTATGTGGAGCTGACTGGGAACCTCTCTGTGTTCAAAGGTTTAAAGAAAGCATGGGAAAATATATACAAAAAATTGTAACTGGCTGGGGAAGAATGGAAGGAAGGAAGGAGAGGAGAAAAGAAGGGGGAGGGAAGGGAGAAAATACGTCTATACAATATTGCATGTGCCTGTGGTGCTAGCAAACATTGACATGAAGATTCCATGGTGTATTAATATGAAATCCTCAATTTTAGAAAAAGCTTAAACCACAGAAGTTGATACCGTACAGTAAATTAATGTGAACAGGAGAAAAAAACACCCAAGTGAAAATGCAGGGGCTAAATACCCCATCCTGCTTTACAGCACACACAGCAGAGTAAGCCTAGGAAATATTCCTCAGGCTATGAAATTACACAAAGGACTGGAGTGTCCCATTTTTCTTTTTAATTTAAAGAAAATAGCCAGAGCCACTGAAGAGAGGGAATTGACCTCTTTGGGTCTCTCACTTTCTCAGAGACGTTTCTGGTCAATCAAGGCGGCACATCATTCCTGGAAGAATGACCACAGCCTCTACGCTTCTGGCCTCTACCCTGGAAGCTATCCCTTATGTTTCCATTACCCCACTGTATGTCAGACCTGTCCGCAGCCTTCGTCAGCGGTAAAAGTTCAGAAGTCTCCCAAACTTAAATATGGGCATATATTCTCCCACAAATTAGACACAGAAATTTCAAAATCCATATTCCTGAGTGATGGGGAATGTCATCCCCCCTTTCTGCTTCTTTTCAAGGGGTCACATGTAGTTTGGCCCGTGTGGCTTTCCTAGCCATCCATTTTAAAAATATTGAAAATAATTTACATTGATTTTTAATTATTATTATTTTTAAAGCACCACAGCTTGCAGGAGTACTGAGTGTGAAGGGCTCCTTCCCATCTAACACAGCATGTGAAATACCCTCCTGGGGTGAGGACCACAGCCACTGAGGCCAGAGCCCCGCAGCATCCGCACTTTGAGGGCATGCCCCACTTCCACCTCCTCTTCAGCAGCAGAAGGGGAACTGGCAATGGCTTTCTGCTTGGAAGCAAAGAAACACTGCAAAGCCCAGTGCTGTGCCCCAGCCACGCAGAGATGCAGCAGCAGAGCTGGGAGGCATCTGGGGGGGGGTTTTTGCCTCTCTCTCTTAGCAGGAAGACAAGTTCCCCTGTGAGGATGGCACAGCCCAATAAAAAAAAGCCTCCCTCAGAATCCACCGGGATGCTAGGCGCACCGAGGACCGCACTCAGCCTCGGGTCTCAGAGCAGCGAAGGTGCTTCAGAGCCAAGGCTGCTGGGGAGGGGAAGGCAATTATCCACCGTGAAATATGGGGAGGG
>WKFP01014394.1:1474501-1553601 GCA_011057875.1 Pterocles orientalis | reverse complement strand
GCACTTCAGGAGAGTTGCTAAGCACCCCCAGGAACCAGAAGACAGGGGTTTCGGGGCGGGGGGGGGGTGTTTACCTGTGGTCGGTGTTTCAGATCCTTTTACAGATAATTAAGACAAATTGTGGAGAAATATACACAGATGCATAACTCACTCTTCAACTGATTTAAGTGTATGCCTGCAGGGAACTACACCCATTTAACAAAAATCTAGTTACAAATCAATTTTGTTGCATTAGTGCATTTTTGGGATGGAATTGCCCTTAATTTGAATGGGAATAAAGACCCACTGTGGGCCGATTGATTCTGTTATTTGAAGGAAAAGCTTTTATTCTCTATATAGCTAGAAACAAAACCAGATTCAGCATGCTAAGCAATATTATGTATGGGAAACATTAGGATCTCTCGCTATAGGTGTGTCGTCTTCACACAGCTCCGAACAGCTGTGATTTCAGGCATTCCCAGGCATAGATATCCCAGAAAATCCTAAAAATAGGGGTCATTTTCCTTTCCAAGAATTGCAGGGGCTCACTTTTATTGGCAGAATATGTAGGTCTCGGAAAGGTCTTTCCAATTTAATGTGTGAGCTCAGGAGAACCGGGAGAAAAGAAAAGCCTTCGGGGACACTGCCTGCACCCAGAGGGAAAGGGATCAGGCTAAGAAACCCCATCTCAGCAGGGACAGGGGCTGAGCATGGCTCTTCAGGGGAAGGGGAGGGAGCAGACCTCCTGTTTGCATCCAGCGGGGGCTGGCAGGGAGGAGGTGTCACGAACAGAGCAGCACAACCTGTCCCCAGGAGGAGGATCGAAGAGTCTCTTCAGCTTCCTTCGCCGGCTAGCTTTCCCCAAGGCACAGATCATTGCACTGAGGCAGCCTGGGGACACCGGCTGTCTCTGAGAGCCTGTTCGCAGCCCCCTCTGACTAACACTCCTCCGGCTCCCGTCTGCTGACCAGAGCACCCCAGGGAGACTCTGCAGCGGTTGTGCCCCGCAGGCATTTCCATCTAACCCCTCTGCCTGACCCCGTCTCTCTGTGGGTGAGGGAGAAACAGGGAACAGAAAATGGGGATTTTCCAGTGACAGTGGGCTGCTCATCCCCATAGTTTATTTTCACTGTAGTTATTTTTTGCACCACGGAAGATCACTTGTTCATCTTGCCCCCACTATCCAGCTCCTGACCTTCAAACGCAGTCCTAGGAGCAATGTTACAGCAGATATATGAAGGAAGACTCTAGGTAGCACTTCAGGCTACGTAACTGTGACCTTGTCTATCAAGACATGTAGCATTTAACTCATAAGTTTAATCAGGTGATCCTCAGGCAGTCAGGAGGATCAGGAAACACACATCAGCGCGGTGCAGCCTCTGCAGCAGTTCCCAGTGTACCTCTCCTGTGTACCCAGACCTATAGTTCAGTCCCACCCCACCGGCAGAAATCAAGAGAAATCTCTGAAACTGCTCCCTGGAACAAATCAGAAACAGGCCCACGCAGCTCTGACAAGAGTGGAAGTCTGACACCTAAGCGGAAGTCAGAAGCCTAGATGCACATGTGAGCCTAAAATGCTGGAGATGAGCGCTACAGCAAAAGCCGTGGGAAATCCAGAAGAACGCTGCACCGCTCCCATACCTGCAGAAGCAATGCACAGGATGCATGTTTTGGTTCTGTTGAAAGTACTGCACTGTCTGTTTTCTGTAGGTTTAGTCAGCAGGAATATTTTGAAGCCCTAATCTGGCAGGGCATCACTAGTCAGTGGGTGCCGGACATGCACTTCCTTGGTGATTTACTGAGAATTAAGCAGCAGAGTAGTGGTGAAGCATGCTCCAATGTGCTTTTTGGAAGCAGATTCCACACGCAGATGCGTTTCCCAGTGGACATCTGAAGGTCCTGTTCCACACCTCAATTATCTAATGGCAAAGCTGCCGAAGGAGGACCCTGCCTTTCTTCACCCGCAGCTATTTGTTACTCCCTCTCCTCCCTCCCATTTATCACTCCTAAGTGTGCTGATACCCTTTAAACTAAATTAGTGAAATGGGCAGTATTAGCAAAACCAGAAAACCCCACTGATCTGGTTTAGACCATGACACCAGAAACAGCTGCCTTAACATAACTGGGGTGGGGGGACAGCAAACAGCGGTAGGGAAAGGAGCAGAGAGGGGATGCCCTGCGAAGGACAAGGACATCTTCAAACTGCTTTCTTCCTGCAGAAACACTGTTGGCGACCAGCAGCCAGCTGTCTATACTAAGTGGACCATGATACTTGCCTGCTTCTTCCTAGCTCCTCACCACTGGATCTGTGTCAGACTGGTTCGCAATTCTCCATCAAGAGGCTGTCTGGAAAAAGGCAGGGGATTCAAGGCACGCGGGAGGTGCAGGTCCCCCTCTGCGTGGGGTCCTCTGCCGCAGCACATCTGCGAGCCCTCAAATACAGTGCAGCCTTTGCCGCTCCTCCCATGCCTCGTGCAAGGTCCCCGGGAGGGTTCATGTCCCTGGGAGGGGAAAGTACGGTCCTTTCCCCTCCAGGCTTTGCTAGGAAGCAGCAAAGCAGGGCCAGCTGCTCCGGGAGGTCTGTAACACCTTCTCCCTCTGGGACAATCCTTCCCCACCGGCTGCTGAACAGGCAGCGGCCAGGTGGCAGCTGCAGGGGACTGAGGAGCATTGTGACAGCTGAAAAGTGAAAACAACAAAGAAGGTGAATCATGGCCAACCTGTTGAGGATTTATAAAGTGAGAGTCAAGCTTTGACAGACTTTTTTTTTTGTTGCTTCGCAGTAAAACTTGTCTTCTCGACTCAGAGTGGTTCCCTTTGCAAGCTTCCCTCCATTCTCTCTGAGGGAGCAGAAGCTGAACCCGGTGGAGCTGACATCACCCTGCACAGGTTGGTTATTCCCAGGCAGAGAGAGGGATGAATACACAGAGTGGAACAGAACAAAAAGGATGCTATATTTTATTTTTATGGAGTTGTCTCCCTCTCTGTCTGACTCCAGCTTGCCGTGGCTGCAGGAGCGTTCGACAGTCATGGAATCGGGCAAACCGAGTCACCCTTCAGCAATGGGGGGGGACATAGACCAGTCCTGCCCTCCCACCTCAGCCTCTCTGCTGCAGCAGCATCGGGACATTTCACCATTATTTTCCTGCTCATTGCTCTTAGTTTATTACTCTCCCTGTTTAACCTGGGTTTGCTGCCTGGGATGAAGTGAAGGCTTTTCATCCACTGAGCAAAGCTATGGACAGACTCCACAGCAGCTGCACCAGGCACCTGGGTCCGTAATTCCCAGTGAGGGCCTGGAAGGATGGTGTTGAGTAAAACTGGTGCACGGCCTCTCTGACCTGCTTGTGGTCCTACAAATTGTGTGCACGGACCTGGCACCTTCCCACAGAAGGGTCCCAGGACCCTGGGGTCCCTCGGACAGGTTTCTTCCAGAGAGCAGGAACGCACGGTGATGCTGTGCCGTCAGTGTCACTCTGCCCACCAGGGCAGCAGGGCAGCAGGGCAGCCAACACCGATGCAGGCTGAAGGAAGAGGGACAACAGGCCCACAGGAGAGGCCCCAAGGTCACCCTACCACCCTAACTACTGCGTTGAAGCCACCAAGGGAGCAGAACAGCAGTGTCCAGCAGATGAGGCACCTGGCACTGCACAGCACGCCTGATGGTAAGAGCAGGGAGCTCTCACTGCCAGGAAGATGGGGAGAAGCCCGGGCTGCTTGAGGCATGTGTGAAACACCGTGTGTGGGACTGGATCCTGCTTCCTGGCACTGGGCTGGTGCAATGCCCACCTGGGAGCTCCGGAGGCAGTTGGTCCTTTGGTACCCAGAGAACTGTTCTTCCTTTCCATCTCTTATTCCTACCGTCTTCTCGGTGAGCATCAGTGATACACTCAAACAACATTTTTTTTTATGCTTCCTTTTATGTATATGGAAGATGTAACAAAAAATTTGGGGTTTGGTGTCCTCCAGGCAAGCTCTGGATGGTCATGTCATAATGAGTGTAATAAATGTCAGCTTGTCTTAGAAGACACTCAGTAGGGGCTTATGTTCACCATCCACAAACAGTTTTATCTTCAGTGCTGTTATCAGCCTGGAGGAAGAACGGGCTCCTGGGACCTTTGGCATTTTGAGTGAAGTAAAGTTACACAATTAAACTTCAGTTAGGAAATATCCGTAACTTAACAACAGGGGAGAGCAGTAAGGAGCATTGCCAGCTGTCAGCACCTTTGAAACTAAGTTGAATGGCCGGAGTGGTGAGATATGAAAGCCAAAGAGAAAAATCACACGTGCCCACTTCCTTTAAGGCTGCAATGTCATGGGTCGTACATTGTGCTAACCTGTAAGAAATAATAGGAACTCGGAGATAAAATATAGCTCCAAATGTGAACTGGGGCATGGCATAGAAGAAGTTAAGCAAGGACAAACAGATTACTAGTGCTCTGAAATATAAAATCACTGTCTTGGAGACTGCTCTCTCTACTCTTATAGCGGCCTCATAAGCTAAACCAGCTGTTGCAAATAGCACTGTTAGATTTTTAAAGGCAGCTGTTTTCTTGACTGTAAATAGAAATACTATTTATTTAAACTAAAACAACTTTCCCATGTAGATTTGTTTTTTTAAAAATTGAATTAGCAATATATGTAATTACAGCCTTTCAGAGATGTGTGGTGCTTATACAGATATTCCTGAAAAAGTTGCTATCCCTCTTACAAATCTATCACTGTCTTCCTGAATATCATAAAGGACTTGGGCAACATACTGCAAAGAGAAAATAAAGAAATAACAACTAAAATAGTTTGGCAGACTTTGTATGCGAGGAATTGTGGCCTCGCCCATAGGAGAGGAGATGTCTTAGCCCGGGCTTGTTGAAATGGGGAGAAGCAGGAGCAGCAGGGATGGGTTCAACCTCTGTCTGAGGAGGAGGATGAATGCACTGAAGCATCACTTGGCTGAGAGGCTGAGGAGCCATAAATACCTCCCACCCCTCCCTGCAGCAGAGCTACTTGTGTTTCCTCTGTAGCAGCAGATGTGGGACATCTACTATCGCGTGTGTAGGGGTGATGCATCATCACTGCACGGCAGCATCAGCCTTATGTGGAGGGTCAGTGCAGGACACAGCCATTCGGTGTCATGCAGCACGAGGGGCCAGGCAGGGTACGGGAGCAGGGTTGGGGCAGGACAGTGGCAGAGGAGAAGATGCAAGCCTAGTGTGGTGTGAATTAAGAGCTTGGTTAAAAGCAGGAAATGTTCACACTTCTCAGAAAGCTTTATGAGCAGTGACAATGAAACTGCAACCCCCGAAGCACTTGTGTTCCCGTTCACTTTTCTAAAGTGTCCATTTGAACAGCAGCTCCTGTCACAGGCTGTTCCTGTGGAGCAACGGGCAGAGCGTGCGTGTGGCTCAAGAGGAGTACGGTGACACTCTCGCAGCAGCGTACACCCGCAGCAAGTACTAGCCTGTTTAATGAGGCTCTCCATCTCTCCCTGCACAACATGGGTGGCCCTGGCGTGGATGCCTTTGCCAAAATGCTTACTTCATGTCAGGGAGGTGCAGCCGCCCGTAGCTCTGCTTCTCTGGTTCTGCGGGCACCTCTGATTACAAGCCGTGTCGCGGGGGAGGCGATGACAACAACTGCGATGGAGCCTTTGAAGGAACTGACTCATCCCCATCCAGAGGTTGCAAGAGGCACCCAGGAGTCTCCCCCAATGAGATGGGGAAATGTAGGCGACAGGCGCAACACCTTCCCAGCCTGCCGTGTCTTTGAAATGCCACGGCCTCGTGTAACATTGCTGAAACCAACACAGCAATTAAACCCCTTTGTGTAACAAGTCCAGGTCTGTAAACACGCAAGCGGGTGGCAGAGTGGTGGTGATGCCAAGCGTTGCCTGGAAATCCATTTTCTTGAAGCTACATAATGGCCACATCCATGAAGGAGCAGGGGAGGAAAGGGAGGGAAGCGCAGGAAATCCATTACTGCCATAAAGGGAAGGAAAAGGAACAGGAGCCTGGACCCAAATTTGGGTTCTCCTGGATTCCTGACCTCCTGACAGGGTAAGATATTAGAAACCAATCCCAGGGGTGGAGCGGTGGTCACCGCTGCAGTGACTCATTGCCTTGCGAGAAGCAGAGCCACCCCGAGAGCTGGCACAGCGCCTCGGAGAGCTCGCCCGGTCACGTAAGCAGCTGGCACCCTCCCTGTGATTAGCAAAAAATGCAGATAATTTACCCTTGGATACCTGAGCGCTATCCCTGTCATTGTCTGATAGAAATGGAAACGGAGTCATCCTGACGTGACTTTTGATCCCGAAAAAAACACGCAGTACTAGATGAGATAGCCAGGAAATGAAAGTCCAGATGGAAAGAGATTAGGAATTGCTCTTTGAGTTGGTTAAAATCACATCTGACCTTATTATTCGGTGTTCAAGCAGAAGGAGAGAGGACTCACTGTGAGACAGGGCGACATTCAGGCTTTCTGCTCCTGCCTGCCTGTGCCGCAGCCGCCCATACCCCATTCTGGTCATGTGCTGTGTTCCCACAGCTCCCACACAATCTAACCCTTGTGCTCCCAACTGGCGGGCGAGGAAGCTCTGTATCACAGCATTCCATTTGTCACATTCATTTCAGACGATGATAATACCCAGTTGCAAGTAACGCATTTTACATCAGCAAATATTGCAGCGGTTCTTCTCCAGCTGGGGAAACGAAGGCTTAGGGGGGGGTAAAGATTCTTTCCTTTGGCCACCTAACACGTCACCGACCTCCCAAGTTCCAGTGCAAAATTAAATATCATTGCCTAGGCTTGCTTTTGGATCTAGCTTACCAATATATCCCTCTAACGTCCATACACGAGAACCGTGCTCAGCAACCTCACTGAAATTTATATTTTTCTTGCAGGGAGAGGGTGGGTGGAGAGGGTGGTTTGTGCCTTGGCGCCGTAGTCGATCACTCAAAAGCCTCTGTGCTTTCAGCATTTGGCTAATCAAATTCGCCAGAGTGCACATAGCGCTGTACCCAATCTGTCTGTTTCTAAAACTTGACAAATTTTTTGGCGTCAGCAGTAGAGAAACCCATTCACCACCGTCTTCCCCAAGCAGGGAATTTGGGGTCTGATCGGTGCAGCTTGCCTTCACAGGCCTCACAGGTCTTGAGGAAAGGGTTTTACCTGTAAATGCATCTCTGAACACCAGTGGGGAAGGCCTTTGGTGTGAAAGAGTATATCCTCCCTGCACAGGTTTTCTTTCTTCTCCTTTCCTCCATCCGCCACTGCTGGCCACGGGCAATGCTCTAGAGATGCATCTTGACTTTGAGAGTTAGAGGGGCTGCTATCAGAGTTCCTTCAGAGTTCAAGGCTGGCTTCCTGCATGTCTTGTTTGCTTCTTGGACCTTCGTAAAGCCGTAGCTGGGAATTTTAATAGCTTTCCCAGCTGCCTGGCTGTGATGGGGGAAGACCCAACGTGACCGAAGGTCTTGTACGACTGCGGGTGAAAATTTAAAAACCTCCCTGAAAGTAAGCAGGGATTGTGGATTTTAAACTACACAGCTGCCGAGGTGACCTGCTGTGACTCCCAGTAGTTCGGTGTGTGTCCCCTCTAATCCGTACTGGAACAGGGCAGTTTAGGAGGGCTGCTGTGGAAAGCCCCTTCTGATCTTGCTGCAGGGAATGCAGTGCATCCTCCCTGCCCCATAGCATCCCCTCCTGCTCTCCTCAGCCCCACAGCAGCTCACCAGCCCTGGCCGGTATGTTTGAGCCTGTGCTTCACAGCTCCCGCGGTCACACTGAACGTGGACATGCCCTAAGTCTCCCGGGGCTGATGTCAGGGTCTGCTGCAATATTATTATTATTTTAGATAGGAGGATTATTAGTGTTTGAATATGGCTTTATTTCTTGGCTTTTTACAGCAAACAAATCAGATTGAGATCTGTGGCTGTTTCCATTTCAGCGCCTCCGCAGCTCTGCTGCAGAACGCCATCCTCCACACCTCTGATCCCTGTGAGTCCTGTTAGCACATCTTGTTGGCAGCAGAAGTATCCTTCCACTGCAGGTTGGATCCCAAACAGCCTATTCCACCATCTGCAGCTACCTGCTGGTGTCCAAGATGTAGCGAGGTGGTTGCTTTCTTTATCCAACAGCATCCGCCAATGTTTATCTTTGGCACCAAGCACGGAGGTTATTTTTGCTTCTGCCAAGTCAGGTAACATGTCTTTTGTCACAGGTGCTCAGGAACGAGCAGTTTGTTGTACTTTGGTGAGGTCACTCGGGCTTTTGCGAATGAAGGTTTTGCCCCAGCGGTGGCCGGCTCCCAGGGCACACGCCCGACCGGGGAGCAGCGACGGCAGCGCTGACACCGTCTCTCTCCATTTACTGGGTTGGCTTCTTCTTGTCCTTTGCCCTCGGTGCAGTGGTGACACCGATGCCATCCTGGCTGAATCGCTGTCTCTATTTCAAGGTGAAATATGCCTGGAAGATATCCCAGTCCTTTGAAAATATCTTGATAACCCTTCAGCAGCAGTCCTAGCTACCGAAGCAACCCAGAGCAATGCCTTCTCTGTGCTCATGGCCAGCTCCCCTGCTCTGCCTGTGTGGCTCTCACTGCAGCCACTGCCTCTGGCCTCATGTGCAGGTTCTTTTCTATTCACAATTTTTTTTCTACCTGATGTCTTCTTCTTTCTTCCCTTTTTCTTCTTGCCCAGTGCTTCTCCTGTTTTCCCCTCCTTCCACCCCAAAAAGCAGTGTGGAGCATCTGCTCTGCGGCTGGGAATTGCTGCGCACTTGCTTTCTGCACCGCCAGACCTCTCCCAACGCCAGGGTGGGCTCTTCAAGCAGCCTCACAGAAGGTATTGCTTCTTTCAAGCATACCACGAATTTCCTTTTTTGATGTACAATCTGCTAACAAATGGAGTCAGCGATTTTCTTTGGGGGCAATATTCTGGTCTACGCTTGCCTTAGTTTTGACTTCCCTATCTGAGGAGATTCCTTACTTGTGTCTCAGTTAGGAGAGAGGAAAGGTTGGAAACTTGGGATTTTTTTCTAGATTTTATGAGGGTCTTCCTGACGTGCCTGCTGCAGTACGCCCATGCATGCTGCTAGCACGGTTGTTATTGTTTTGTTCCATTTGGTTTTTCTCCCTTTTTGTCTTATTTTCCCACTATGATCCAAAAGCATCCAGCTGATAAATTCATCCCCTTTCATATCCACCTTCCCAAAGATGGGAATCTTGGATACCGGTCTTGTTCTTTCTTCCTCCTTCCTTTCCCTTTTTGTTGTAAATAAGCTTGATCACAGCCTTCATTTCTGACTACAGAGGCAGAGGAAGCAGACCACCCCTGGAATCAGGTTCTCCATGGAAAGGAGATGAAAAAGCCTAATGAGCAAAAACAACCTGGGAAAAAGAAAATGGAAGAACTGTGGACTGCCGCCAGCAGCTCTGCTGAGAACCCAGCCTGCTTGCCAGCCACGGAAAAGCTGCTAGCAATTGTAGGTGACTGAATCTGGGACACAGTTTCAGTGTCTGCCAGAATCAACAGTAGGTCAGAAGATGGCACAGAGCGACAGCTGGACTAGTCTTCCAGTTCTGCTGACAAACTCCTGGCCGGTTCCCACTCCTGTGCCTCAGTTTCCCTGTCTCTGGAATAGGAAGAGCTGCTAACTTTTGCTACAAAAAAAGAGAACACATTTTCTGTGTGTCAGGAAATTAGCAAACACAGCAGTGGGAAAGAATCAACCGAACAGATTGCAGTGATGAAAGAGCTAAGCTAAATGTCTCTTCCTTCAAATGTCTCATGCACAGCCAAGGCTGGAGGTCATCAGAAACCCAGGAAAAACATCCCCTTCCCATGAAAAGTACAAAGCATTCAAACCGTTTGACTCTTATCAATAAGAAGTGCAATTACGTAATAGGCAAACAGGTCCAGTTCCTGTATTCTGAGCCTTGCCCCTTCCCTTACAAGAGAGTGTAAAGCTCTTGTACAGGGACAGTTCACAGGGGCAACCTCAGCACTGAACCCAAGAGCCTGGCCTGGACTCCATCTGGGGGATGGGCAACAGCCTCCTCTTACTTGTTGGTCACCATGTCCTTTATGGGACCTGGTCTCAAGCACACGTAGATCCCTATTTAGCAAGCTACTAAAGTACCTCCCAGCTGTGTTTAGGCATACTTTGCTGAATTAAGGCATTAAAAACTACAACTATATAGAAAAAAACATAAACCCAAATATATTCAGCAGTCTAAACAAATTTTACTGTGCAACATGAACTTTTGGCTTTGCAGAGAGGCACTTGTTTCTCACTCCGGCTGTTTAAAAGCTAATTTTGTGTCCTGCATTCAAAAATGTTCCTTTCAGCCCCATGACAGTACATGAGGAGCAGTGGGACCACAGGGCACCCTGCTGGGTCCGCAGATCACACGAGACCACGTCCGACCTTGGCCTGAGCCCGCTCATGGCCAGACACGGCTCCATGTACAGCTGTGCTGGCTTCGCTACACACGGGGATGGATCGTCAGCCGATCCAAGGAGGATGAACCATGGACCAAAGCCATTCTCCAAGGTACTGAACAAACACTGGAAAGAAAGAGTACCTTGAGCCTAAAGAATGAATAGGAAGCATATGCCAAGAACACTAAAGAGGATTCAATCACGTTAATGTTCCTTAGACCTTTCCACGTGATGTTGTATAAATCAAGACTCTTAGCCAGCCTTGAATTAAAAGAGGTATCAAGTGAAGACGAACCAAAGACTGAGCAAGGGGTGGTAAGAGGAATGTGTGTTTTACCCTCCAGAGAGGAGATTCTTCTTCTTACCGCAGAACAAGATGAAACTCGTTTAGTCACAGAGTGTAAACACTGGGCTAAAAAGGAGATCTGGTGTGCCTAGAAAGAGGGTAATAATTTAAGTGCATCCAATTACTCTATTTGTAATAAAGTAACTTTACTGCTGATGATAGAAGACAAGTGGTTCCCCAAGGCACGGTTCCTCCGGAATTGAACCCATGCTCATGCTCAGGTTCAACCTTACAGGTACAATGAGCCCCTCGTTTTATGTGGTGAATGAAGTCGGGGCAAGAACTGGCTCTCACAGTCTGACCATCATTGGATTTTCTTACCATTTTTAAACACCCAGTATCAGGACTAGTTTCTGTAAGACCATAGTATTTACCTCTTTCATTCACCAGGTGTTTTGCTTCAGCTATTATATTCAGTAATTAATGTCTTCAATAAATTTCTTTTAAAATTGGTTCCTTACAATACATTGGATTTATTTTCTGGAGCTGGTTCCTCGAACTCTGGTA
This sequence comes from Pterocles orientalis, assembly GCA_011057875.1. NCBI lineage: Eukaryota > Metazoa > Chordata > Aves > Pterocliformes > Pteroclidae > Pterocles > Pterocles orientalis. Next base: position 1,542,333 of record WKFP01014394.1, on the reverse strand, counting down.
GATCCCAGCTCATGTCTGGCGTCAGCACAGGCAACCAGGGCTGCTCCCAGAAGAGTTAGGTTGCAGCATTTTCCGAGCAGGACAGAGCAGAAGAAGAGCAGAGATGTAGTACAGATATTTACAGTGACATGCATGTTCATGGGAACCAAGTTTTTGGGAATACTTAACATAATGTTTCTTCTTCTGAATGTTTTAAAAATCAAAATCTTCTTAATATATTCCTCCTCTCCCACTCTCAGGAGCAGTTGCTCTCACAGGTACTTTCTTTAGGGAGTTTATACCCAACTGCATGCTTCCAGGACAACAACGTGCATTGGTCACAAGCAACTCCGCAGGAATACTCACATGTAGGAAGTTATATTTAGCTATTTTTTAATGCAATTTTTTCAGGTTTAAATTCTCTTACTTAGGACAGCTGGACTTACAACTCTGTTGTTCATATGATGGGAAACTATTTCCTCCAATGAAAGAAATGCTGCTGATGGACATTCTGCCTCCATCTCCTTGTGAAAGCAGAATCTGTGCTTCCTCAGACACAAGTATCTTTTACATCATTGAGGTTAACTTAGTAGAAAAGATAAAGTTCTCTCTTCGAGCAGTATAGACCGTGTATAAAGAAAACGTTTGTATAGAAATAGAGAAAATAGCGTTTTGCTACCATTGTTGTCTGTGGAATTTATTGCCTTTACCCCTTGTCCAGCTTTGGATTTAGTTTCTCATCCCTTTAACAGGCTTTCCCAAATCCTGAGTAGTTTAAACTATTATTTAATATCTTCTTTGCCAGGAAGATTTTCTGTCTGTGTCTGTCTCTCTCTGTACATTATATTATGTATGCACATACACATAACATTATTATTCCCTCAGCAATTAAGCAGTATAATCCACCTCAAAGATATTTACAACAATTTAAACTGCCCTGAACCGAGGAGTTTAGAGGATTAGAGATGAGCTTTAAGCAGTTACTGAGGGGATCAATTTTCCAGTTCTTGTGCACTGCAGCACGGTTTGACTCCAAGGCCAGAGAACGGAGGGTTTGGAAGTGACTGAAGTGGATGAATCAAAAGTTGAGTCAGGTTTAAAGCTCAGAATAGTGTGTTTGTTGAAATCTTTTAACTTCCACATTTAGAGGACAGTAGACAGCTGGCTCCTTGGACAAGTTTGTCCAGATTCCTTGCATCTCCCTCCCTTGTTGCTTTGAAGGCAGTCGGTGAACATATGTGCGCTCCCATAGCATCCCCAGCACCCCGTGTGCCAGGGGGGTGAGCGGACCGAAGGGGTCTGGCTTAAACCAAAAGCTTTGCTATCTGCAGTGACGCAGAGCATGCTCTGAGACTGAGGGTGGAAACTGGCACTGAAAGCTTCAGCCACCCTGGATTTACCAAAGGAAAAACGTCTCCAAAGATAAAAATTTGGCTCTGCTGAAGAGGCAGAGCTCTGGTGTTTCATTTTTCTGATGTCTGAGCAGCAAACTGACACACCGGCATTGCTTCACCTTCAAGGGCACAACCCGTCGTGTATTTACATCAGCACATTTGTGCTTTTCACTCTCAGACTCCTCAGCTGAAATAGCATTTGGCTGAAAGTGTCTTTGGAGTAAAACTCACCCAACCTATCTATCTCCTGTCCAATCCCTGGGGCCCTTCTCTCTGGTCTGCCTTGTCAACGAAGCAAGAGTAAACTCTCTGAAACTGCCCCTCCTCTGTATGTAACACCCAGGATATTTCCAATTGCTCTCTCCACCAGAGAGAAGCTAAAACTAAAAAGTGAAACACAGACAAAAATTATTGTTGCCACCTGGTGAGCTAAACGTACCTCCCACATAATTCCCCAATAAATTCCTTCTGTTATTCTCAGAGGGTTGAGGGTTTTTTTTCCAAATTTATGTATTCATGAGTAATATCTTCTATAGAAAATTGCATCAATCTTCCCGTCACACCCCAGGTGTCAGCTTGTATTATCCACTCCAGAAGAGAGCAGCAGTCAGGGCAGGAAACGGGGCTGTGTAGAGGGAGTGGACTTTCCAAGCCATCTGTCTCCTGGGTGTGACTTTGCCCAGCAGCTTTGCTAATGAGAGCATGAGGCAACTTCTCTCTGAACACACGTTTACTTCCTTTCCTAAGAAATCTTTTCTAAAACTTTTGTGTTTGCTGCTTGCCAGAAATAGGAGAGAAATAGCAAAATGTGTGTGGAAGATACAGGGATGGAGAGGCCAAGAACAAGGGAGACCTGGAGCACGGGTGTCACCTCCTGGAGGTCCACGCTTTGTTGTGGGTGGCACAAGCCCTCTGTGGTCTCCAGATGCTGAGAGGAAATGCTGATTTTACTGCCAACACCAAGCTGTGTGGCGCAGTCAACACGCTGGAGGGAAGGGATGCCATCCAGAGGGACCTGGACAGGCTGGAAAAATGAGCCCATGAGAACCTTGTGAGGTTCAACAAGGCCAAGTGCAAGGTGTTGTGCTTGGACTGGGGCAATCCCGGGTACTTGTGCAGACTGGGAGAATAACTCCTTGAGAGCAGCCCTGCGGAGAAGGACTTGGGGGTGTTGGTTGATGAGAAGCTCAACATGACCCAGCAATGTGTGCTGGCAGCCCAGAAACCAACTGTGTCCTGGGCTGCATCAAAAGAAGTGTGACCAGCAGGTCGAGGGAGGGAATTCTCCCCCTCTACTACACTCTTGTGAGACCCAACCTGGAGTACTGCATCCAGCTCTGGAGTCCTCAGCACAGGGAAGGCACGGACTTGTTGGACCAAATCCAGAGGAGGGTCACAAAGACGGTCAGAGGCTGGGTGTGCAGCCTGGAGAAGAGAAGGCTCCGGGGAGACCTTAGAGCAGCTTCCAGTGCTGAAAGGGGGCTACAGGAGAGATGGGGAGGGGCTCTTCATCAGGGAGTGGAGTGACAGGATGAGGGGTGACCATTTCAAACTGAAAGAGGGTAGATTTAGATTAGACATTAGGAAGAAATTTTTCACTGTGAGGATGGTGAGGCAGGGGCCCAGGCTGCCCAGAGAAGCTGTGGATGCCCCATCCCTGGAGGGGTTCAAGGCCAGGCTGGATGAGGCAGGTGTCCCTGCCCATGGCAGGGGGTGGCACTGGGCAATCTTCAAGGTCCCTTCCAACCCAAACCATTCTATGATTCTGTGATTACAATTTCTCCTTGTGACTGTGGCTATTTTGCTTAATAAAGAGATTCACCGAGGGGAATGACCTATTTGCACGGTATGTAAAATTACGAATTTGTGGTGGTTTTGTTCTCTTTAAAAAAAAATAAATTTCAAAATTCCTTTAAGTGCCTGCAGCAGTGCCATGAGACAGTAAATCACCATGTTCACACGCTAGAAGGAGTAACAGTCTTTGGGGTATGATGGTGGATTGCATGTTTGAAGTGCTCAGAAGGTTATTGTATTTAATAGGGAGTGGGGATGGAAATTACAAAAATGGGCTTGCTGTAGCCCATCTATAAATTTCACCTGCTGACATGGGTTAGTGGGCAGACGCTAATACCACCCTCGGGAGGAAGAAGGAAACCAGCGCTGGGACAGGAAGGGGTTAGGCAAGATTTAAGTGAGTGTACAGGAAGCAATAAAGCTTGTGGAGATTTAGCTCAAGTCTGGTGAGTGTTTGATTGAATTCTTGGTTAGGGAACAAACTTGACAACATTATCTGGTTTTGCTGTAGGAACAACTGTTCACTTGTCTAAACCCTACCCTCAGAACTGATATGCACCAGCCCTCGATTTACTCTCACTTCCATTCAAATCACGGTACGAATCAAGCAGATCCCCCTGCTCCTGTGCAGATGGCACGCGGAGAAGGCTATGTGCGGTTTGTTTTAAGGATTTTTTTTTTAATTTAATTAGGCCTGATTTGTTCTTCCATTTCCTGCCTAAGGTGAGTTTAGCACAGGTGGTGATTTCCAGGGCAGGGCAGGCAATTTGGGTGAAGCCTCAACGCTGCCTGAACACGCTGCTTTGCTGGCTGCTGCCAAGCCCAGCCTGCCTTTTGCAAGCCCAAGGCTGGCAAGCAGCTATAGCAGCGGGACCAGCCCCAGGAAGGGCTCTGGGAGCTCAGCCCCTGCCAGCCGCCTGTCAGCAGCCCAAGCCAGCGGCAGGTGCCAGCGCAGATCAGATCAGAGGTCCAGAGAGCCTGAAATCCTGCTTCTCCCGCTCGCCGGGAACACATGCAGAAGAACCCCCCCTGCAAAAGACAAATGCCCATCCGAAAACGCGCCCAGCAGTCAAGATTCACGAGTGGGAAGAATCCATTGTCACAAACCCTGGAGCAGAGATTTGAGTTATTAAAACAATATCACATTAAAATATGAGTTAATAGATTAACTTTTACCCCGGATAGTTTAACCGTAGGTGTAGGCAGCGTTGATTGCAATGTCTAACATTTGCTAATCCTGCCAAACTCTTCACCTCGGTATTTTCTCAGGGCCACGACAGAGACACTGTGTCAAAAAAAAAAGCCTTCGCTGTTTTAAATTTAAACCTGTTGCTTTTATATCTGAGTGTCTCTCTGATATTTGTTACGAGAGAGGGTAGACAGGAGTGACCCCACGACCCTCCAGTACCATCGATTATTTTATATACTGCAGTGACATCTCTGACTTGCCACCTTCCACTCCTCGACCGTCCATATCTTCATCTCCCAGTGTTTCCATACCTCTTCATCACGGGTTTTGTTACTCTGGACTGAAAAATATGTCGGACATATAATCTTTTATGAGGTGAAACTGCCCTTACCTAAAAACAGCATCCTAGCTGAGGATGTGTGATTGATCTTTCCATAAAAAGGCGTTGTAATTCTCACAGTGCTGCCCTTTGTGCTGCCGTTAATAGGAGCAAAACCTGATTCTGGGAACCTGTTCCTGGCACTCCTCTAGATGGGAAGAGGTGCAGATTCTCTGAGTTTTGACCAGAACTTTTTACAACACAGCAGAGCCCAAAGCTCCATCTATCCGCGGGGTCACCTTGGCCATACACACACGTGAGGGTCTGCCCTGCTGCCTGCATCTGCTCAGCGGGAATTGCACACGTGGCCTTTGCTTGTCTGCCCAAAAGAAGACGCTGAGCACCACTGTTGGCTGGCCGTTGTCCCCCCATGCCGCGGAGGTGGCCGCGGTGCAGGGCCAAGCGAGAGCAGCAACTCCAGGGAGTCGAGGACAAAGGCGGAGGTTGCGACCTCTCGTGTATCATTAGGCAATTAGCTGGGGCCAGCAAAGCCCTGGCTGACCCTCCTCTACCCGTACCCACGCTGACAGTGTTTTGGCACCCTCTCAGGTACTCTTGTTCTGCATACGAACAGCGCTATTATATGGTTTTCTCTCTGCGTCTTGCAAACTTGCAAGATTTAGAGGCGCTGTAAGACGACTTTATTCTAAGAAATTCATAGAGCTGGGGGGGAAACTGGCACTCTCAGGACCACAGATTCTGGCCAAGGTAGTGTCCCATCTCGGGATCTTGCTATCAGTATCAAAAAAAGCCTCCGAAAGAGGCTTAGAAAAAGAGGGCCAGAACCACGCGTGAAATGAGAAGATACAGAAGGGAAAGATTTAAGGATTTGTACGTAATTGAACTTGGCCAACTCAGCGAAGCAGACCCTGTTGGGGTCATTCCTGACTCCCTTGAAAATGTCCTCGGATGTGGCCATAATAAGCCTGGCAAATCTCAAATACCTTTTTCTAATTTTCCTTCTTTTTATACTTGCACGCCCAGTCTTGGAAGGCACGTGCTCAGGTAAGACCGGCACATTTCTGACTGTGCACTGAAAGGCCAAATGGTCTGAATGTGCTGTTCCTGAGACAGGGGTGATTTCCTCTAGTGTAATTGACACCAACGTCCTTTGCAAGAGGCAGTGAAAACAATGGAAAGCGAGGATAAAAGGGAAGGTGAAGGAAGGAAAGAGGAGCCAGTCTGACAGAAGAAGAGGAATCAGAACGCCAGACGTGTGCTACACGTATTGCATCTTATGAGATAACTCTGTGAGCAATGCTGCAATTTTATGTATAAGACTGTACGAGCCTTTTCCTCTCAGGGCTATGGGAAGAGAGAGAAAAGATGGGCTCGTTGTTAAGGTAGTGACACAGAATCCAGGAGATCTGGCTCCCATTCCTGGCTCTGACACAAACCTTGTGTAAATCACTTAATCTCTCTGTGCCTCTGTTTCCCATCTGTGAAACAGAGATAACACATTCTTTTTTCTCACCCCATTCTGTCTTGTCTATTTAGATTATCTGCTTTCCTGGGCAGGGAAAGCTTCTTACTGCATGGGCTTGGGTTTTTGGTTTGTTTGTCCTCAGCACTTTGTGCTGGGTCTTCTAAGACCAGAGGGAACCACAGTGATCATCTGGCCATGACCCCTTCTACAAGACACGTCCTGGGAGCTCCCAGAGTTAATTCCTGTTTCAGCAGCTGTGATAGACAAAAGAAAAGATTTTAGGAGAAATATACATATGCCTATTTCTATAAAAAAGAAAAAGTCCACAAATCCAATGTAGCTTTTGGTAAACAACTGATCAGTAACCTCCACCGACAAAAGCCGGTGCTTTATTCCTTGCTGATCTTTTCTAGACTTTTCCCACCACTAGAATGATGCTTCACCACTGGCTGTTATCCTTGCTGAATTCAAGAGCCCTCTCCGATCGATGTGTAGGTATTTATGGTGGGACTTCTTTTTCCTCACTTTGTAACTGAAGAACTTGAATATGGGAATTCATCTGAAAGCTCTTGGACACCTGTCTTGGGCTAGCACGAAATGGCCTCTGGAGGGGTCTATAGTGACGTGCATGGACCCTGGATAACCTCATTATCCTTATTTGCACCTGTAGGATAATTCTGGAGCAGCCACATGATGTTCTCCACTTCTCTTCTTGACATAGGTTTTCTTTGCAGAAAGTGAGGAATGCACAATGACAGAAATTGTGACTGCGACTTGACTTCGGCCAAGATTGCTGCTCCTGTTAACGTGTATTCAGTGCCTCCTTTCTCTGTCGGCACCACACACCAGTAACTGGTGAGACACAGTGGGATAAGTGGATTTGAAATATTTTCAAGAGAGGAAAGAATTCAATCTTGAGTTTTTCTAACCTGGGCAAGCAAGTGCTCTACCCACAGAGTGATTGAATAAAAGACCTTTTCCTGTGGCCTCGTGTTAAAGGAAGGCTGCGTCTGCTTTTGCATTTTGTGCACAGGCTGATCCTTCAAGTGCGCCACGAGCACACTCCTTGGACCAAGCTCCGTACGGGAAGCGGGCAGACAAATGTATAGTTATGACATTGACACTGAACCGCTCAACCCTGCCAGGATTGAGGTGTCTTCTGGGAGTGCACAAAAGCAGAACCTCAGTTGCCTTGGAAACTTCTCCAGCTGAAAACCAGGGAGATTAAGGCAGTTCTGGGCAGCCGCTGAGCTGAGCTCTCAGAATTGCCATTTTAGATTCAGATGCCCAAACTCCTCCTAACTTCTGTCTTTAATCACTCTTTGCGGAGCTGGCCTCCATTTGAATAATCAAAATGCCAAGCTGCAAAAACATCTTACAGAAGGCTCCATCTATCGCATCAAAATCATGAATTAAATCCCCACATCCCAAATCTGATTTCAAATGATATCAAGCTAGTTTGACAAGAACCATCCCGATTGTCATTAATTCTAGTGCTTTATTTTAATTCCTTATTACTCAAGCACCGTATCAGCCGTTCCATTATTTTGCCTGGGATCGAAGGCAGGCTGACAGGCCTATAATTACTCAGGTCACTGCATTTACCTTTTTTAAATATTGGCACAACATTAGCTTTCTTGTAGTCCTCTGGAACATCCCCAGCGCTCCATGGCTTGTTAAAAATCAAAATTAATGGTCTGTAGTGCTCCTTGACTATCGATCTTAAAATCTTGGATGCAAATTATCCAGACCCACTGATTTTAATGTATCTAACTTTAGTATCTGCTGTTTAACAGACTTCCTTAGTTACTGCTAGAATGGAAAGCATTTCATCATCATTCTGTCCTGAATCATCTGGCTTTTCCCCAAATACCGAACAGAAGTATTGATCGAACACCCCTGCCTGGTTTACATTATTATTGAGAATTCTATCAGCTAATAAATGCATTAATATCATGTCTAGGGTAGGCTTTGTATCTGAATTAATGTAAAATTTTCTTTTGTTCTGTTTATGCATTTCTACTCATATAATTTCACTTCCCTACTGAATTTTCTACTATTTTTGCCTTGAACTTCTGGTGTTTGCTGTATGCTCCCTTTCTCATTTTCTTGTTTACACTTTTATTCCCCCGGTTTAGGGACTCATAGCATTTCTCTGCTTTATGAAATTGACCCTTTGGAAGCTGACATATATATGTGTCTTTGTCCATTAAAGTGAAAATATGATTAAGGACCTGCCTATGCCTTTCTTCATCTGAAGTCCTTTGAAACTTGGCCTCAAACACAAGTCCATTGTATCCAAGTGTGTATTTCCCAATATTCTTGGAATTAACCATCATTTTGAGAAGTGAATCAAACAGTACTTAGCCTGTGACCCAAAACCTCAGCTGATGAGTGCTACTGAAGAATTTTCTGTCATTACAGGAAGAAATGAAGTGAAAATGGGTTCTTCCTAAAACTTCAGACATGGACTGCTGATGCGCGTAATAATCCTTTGGAACCGGCAGTGGCAGATCCTCTTTCTGATCCCACCACTCACACCCTCCTCTTGCAACATCTCAGGACTGAGTGAGCAATGAACCTCCAACAACCTCCCACAATGCAGGACGTGTGCCACACAGATGAGGAGCTCTGATCCCACACAACGATGAGCATCGGTGCCTATGGAGACACGACCTTTTTTATAAGCACTTCACAGGAAAAGGAGAAATGACACTTGTTTTCTCAGTCTGGTATGTGAGACCAAATGAGCATCAAAATCATCTGTGAGCTGGGAGAAAAAAGGGATGATCTAGGGAAAGTCAACAAATTCTGTGTCGGACAGAACCCTTAATCCCATTACTACGTATTTTAATAGGTTTTATCTACGGTGTACACGAACCAGACACAAAGATGGAACCAAACCATACTGCTCCCTTCACGGCAATGTTGCTGTGCTCATTTACCTTGCTGAGATGTGGCACGAAGTCTTTTCAGGAAAGAAGACTGATTCTTTGCATTATGAGCTCACCGAATGACTGGGATTGCTCTACACTTCTGTGGAAAGAAACCAGCCCCTCCTCCTGCTAGTCCCTGTAGTGGTGATGGAGAACGTCATCCCTTTCTCAGCACTACAGCCACAAGAGCTGAGGTGGAACGTATGAGACTACAGCTCACCAGAAAGGGGTGGAAGAGCTGAAGATGACAAGGTTCAAACTGCAACAAGAGTACAAAAACGGAAACAAATGAAATAGCACTAATTCAGGGAAGTTCAGAGTAAGAGAGAAAGTGCAACCCTTGGCCTGTACAGGGTATACAGAAGCTGCAGGGATTTCCAAACCGTGGCTGATCTCACCACCCTTCGCACTGCAAAAGCTACTCCCAGAGCAAGCTGACTGCAGAGGTGAAAACAGTCCCTGTGTAAACAGCTGCAACCAACAAATCCAAAGAAAGGCAGCAGCATTTAGTAAGCCAATAAAATATCAAAACGAACTTACACTTCTAGAGCAGCATTATGCGCACTAACGAAGCCGCAGAAATTCTTTGGAGGTTCACATCTGTACAGACAAAACCTCAACCTCACTGAACTCAAAGGGAGTGTTCATCTCTGCACTTGTACAAAGAGCAAAACAAACTTCTGCTGACAGTACTTTGCTGTTTAAAATGCCAAACACACACAAGGAAGAACAAGCGTGCTATTCCAGAGAGATGTTAGGGCATGTCCACTTGCATCGAGGTGCAGAGCTGGAGCCTTATCAGAAAACTCTTCAAAGAAAAGATATTTCTTCTTTAACAGCTTTTAAAGCATGTTGTGGTCGCAGTAATTTCTGAAAATGAGAGAAGAATATGTTAAAGCACAGATTAAGCAAAGACTAAGAATCACAGCTTCCTAAAGTGTAAAAAACCTCTTTTACAAGCAAGAGCTGGAAGGAAGGGATTGGTAGTGTGTCTGCTTTCAGAACGGAGGGACCTACAGGTGCTGACAGCTGTACATCTGCTTTGCTTGTCTCCTGGTGGACAGGGACCAACTCCAGTCCAGGAGCTCCGTGGGCACAAGTCCAAGGCAATAATCCCAGAGTGGCCCAGCTGTGGGTCTTGACTGGTCGAAGCGTGTTTTGCACTAATGATCCACAGCAAGACCCTACAGCCATGGGGACTTCTGAGTAATCTGAGTTCCCAGCTGTGGCAAGAAGCAAATCACCAAAGGATGACAAAGTCAATATTGTTTGGTTGCCTTGGGAACCAGACAGATGCCCAGACCTGTTCTCTTTGGTGACAGCGTGGGGAGATAAGTCACCGCTACCTCCCTCCTGTGAAGCGTTCCCAGAGCTCCTGCTCCCTGAGGTGCGCGGGGTGTGTCTTGCAGGCTTTGGAGAGATTAACATTTTAGTCCATGATGCGTGCAATCAGAGCTGTGGTTACAGGTTTGTAATAAGCCACGTTAAAAGGCCGGCTGTAGTGTCTGGGTTTAGCACCACAGTCCTGCAGTGGCTCCGGTGCTGGCCACACGTAGCCAGCCCACGTGTAGGTGATGGGGGGTTGTCACTGCCTGTACCCGTCAGGGCAGACGGAGCTGAATGACTCAAAAGCAGACCTCAGATCAGAGCCTCGTGTATCTGACTCACAGACCCATGCTTTAACCTCCAGACACTTCTCAGAAAAGGTTTCTGGGTAAAATACTTAAATGGTACTCTTAGAATGAGGAAAAAAAGGGAGAGGAGTCTATTTTAAGAGAAACCTCAATGTTCAGCTGAAGGACCCTATCAAGGCTCAAAAAACCCCAGGTTTAAACAGCTCTAGCACGGTTTGACCAGCAGCACCTGAATAAAGGCAGACCAGTAATCCCTTCTCCAAGTTCAAACATCACCTTATGTAAGCACACTGTCTTGCTCTTATTTCTCATTCTTCTGAAAGCTACTTCTGTTCAGCTATCCAAAACACAAAAACGTGGCACATGCATAGAAATAAAGGGTCCAAAAAATCAGTTCTACAGCTGTTGCAAGCACTTAAACATTTCCACAGTGTTTATAAATGTATGCCAAACTGGAACTATTTCTCTCATAACATTATGATCAGTACAGCAAAGAAAGAACTCCAAATTCATGAATAATTGTGTAGCATCACTCACAAACGAACATCATACAAAGAATATTTGCCCTGATGTTTTGGTCCAAAGACCTCTCAGTAATGACAGTAGGAATCCAAACACGACATTAGAGTAATTTCTCTGGTGTTGTGTAACTTAGAGATAATGTGACACTCCTCTCTCACAAATCATCATCAAGACACTTTTCAGAAATCACAGTAATGTGCTTGGCTCTTTGCTTTTATAAATTAAATTCGTCACTGACTTGATGTGTAAGAAGATGTGCAAAATAAGAAGCAATTCTTTAAAATTCTTGTTGACACCTAAAATAAGATCTTCATAAGACCTCCAGCAATATCTTGCTTTAAAACATGCAATTAAAAAGAAAGGGAAAAAAGCCCTCAGTTAAGTGAAAAGTAAAGGGAAAAGATTCTCTTGAAGAAAAAATACTATCTGTCAGTAATTCCAACTGAGAAAAACAAATGAAGATTTAGGAAAACTGAGAAGAGGAACTTTATTTATATCGAATGGAGAATAATAAGGATGACAAGCAGAATACATACCTCAAGACCTCAGATCCCAGAGAGTTTACCTCCCAGTGCTGTGAAGGCAATCTCCAGCTCACGAAAGACTACCCTAGGGATGTTCTGCGGGCAGGGACTTCTGCCGTGTAAGGAAACATCTTCCACATATAAAGCTGTAGGTGACAGAAAGTGCAAATTGTTTGAGCCTTCATATGAAAATCAACAAAACGCTGACCCAGAAGATGTGTTGGATTTCTAAATATTTTCTGATCTCACTAATTCATTGTCGGTCTCAAAGACAAAAGATAACCAACACTCGAGCTGAACAAGAACGATCAAAGTCCCATTCAGCAGGGATTCAGCATGCCCTCTCCTCGAGGCTGATTTATGGCTGGTCGTCTTTGCTTTAATGCCCTAGAAGTCTCTCCTACATAATATATGTTGTCAAGATTGAGTAAATTACAAAATAAGCATCATGCATAATTCTAATTCTCTTCTCACAACAGGATGTTTGTTTCCTGTTTCAAGATAGGAAAAAGGATTTCCAGTTATCGCATTACAGCAATTTACAAAAAATGCCTGTAGGCAGGAAGTTCATGAAGAGTGAAACTGGCTCATAACTAAGTTAGCACATGTGAATGGAGTCTGAAATGTAAATTTATCTTATTAAAAAAAAAAAAAAAAAAAAAGGAGCATCAGGCAGATACACCCAGGTATTAAATGAACCAAAGGTCACAGTGGTAGGATTAGTGCCTAGAAAAAAAGTCCCTGGTCCAGGCTGGAACGTCCAGGCACCCATTGTGAAACCAATCACAATAAGAGTAAACCAGTCTTTGCAATAAATAACTCTTTGTGTTCTAAGAAATAGAGGAGAAAAGAACTCATCTCTCAGTCTCTGACTTTCCATTGGCCCTTTTGGGCAGAACTGGAACCTTACTCTGAACGGATGCCCACGGACATGCCTGGGGCTGCCTGGGAGCACGGTTTGGCCTCTGGTGGGCTTCCAGCAGAGTTATGCGCTTGAAGACAAAATTCAGATTTGTACAGAGGCATGAAACCGACTGTAATCTCCAGCCCTGGGGAGAACTGAGTGGTCTGAAAGTATTGTATACACTCCTCAGAATGTGCAGCCTGAAGACTTGGTCTCTGAAGGTGGGGTGACATTCAAGGAAACGTCCTCGTGCTTGACTATCCCGTCTCTTTTGAAAGGTTCAGGCTGTATATGTGGAGATGTGGTGGGTGCTTGGAGCATGCTGTGGTGGCTCTACCTTAGCAATTGACCCCAGACGGTGGCACAACCCTAAACTCCTTCGGTGTCTGCAGAAACCCAGAACAACATTACTCTTTGCAGTCTCTCTCCTCCCCACCATCCTTCCTCTGTCCTGTCTCCCAGCCCGGCTGGAAGGCGGCTCCACAGGCTGCTGCAGAGCCAGGTTGGGTGTCCCTCAGGAGGTCTCTGATGTGTGTGGGTGGTGTAGGCAGCCGCCTGCAGCCCTGCCTCCTCCCCTTCCAGCTTCTACCCTGGACAAACAGGCACTCCCTTGCTGACAGCAGAGATAAAGAAAATGATCACTAAGAAATGAAATTCCTCAAGCTTCTAATGCGTGTGCAGAAGAATCATTAATCAGCTGTGTGAAAGGAAGGATGGATGCTCTGGTGAACTGGAGGCATACGTGTAATTTGAAGGTGCAGTACAACATCACAGATAATTAGAAGAGCTGCCATCCTTTGAACTCTGAGCTACTTTTTCATTTAACTTCATGAGACCAGCTTGGCATGTGGCTCACTGGTTGGGGTACTTGCTGTTCTTGTGATTACACCAGGTCCTCAACATCTCCATGGATGTTCTCCAGCAACATGTCTGGGGAAACTACAGGGCAGTGTTTAGCAGATATGGACAAAGCCACAGAGACAATTCAGTAGAACCGGAGAGGCAACCATCTTTCAACAGGACGAAATTAAATACTGAGCCAAATGTCACCAAAACAATCTCGTTCTTCTCAGAAGTTGATCCTCAGCTGGTATTGAGACTTTGAGCAGGCTGGATGAGGCTTTGAGCAACGTGGGCTAGTGGGAGGTGTCCCTGCCCATGGCAGGGGTGTGGCACTGGATGATCTCTAAGGTCCTTTCCAGCCCAAACCATCCTGTGATTCTCCAAAGAGGCACCTCACGCCTGGCTGGGTATCTGATTGGAAGAGTGTAACGTATTATATACAAGGCAGAGAACTGCATTTTAAAGAACTTGATATTTGATCTCAGTCTTTTCCAGGAGTCCACCTTATAAGGCCACCAGCCATAGCAAGTTATTTTGTCTTTGCTGTGCTGCTGCTGCTGTAATTAATCTTTTTCCAGCCACCCTATTGTTAATTTCCCTAATGCACTCATCCTCCCTATCCCTCCCTCCCTCTTGCTTCCAATTGCTCTCTGTTGTGCACTTCCCTCTCCCCAGCCTTTTGGGAACACATCTTCTCTTCAGTTAGCCTGTGAGCCAGATTTTCTTTAAACTCTTCTGATCTAGGCACAGCAGTCTTTTATGCAGATGTTTCAGAGCCTTGGATATCAGCTTGGTTGTTCAAACGGTGGTATAAATTAAACCTAGGCTTCATGTTAACTTCAGTACCAACATATTCACTGGGCAGCGTGGGTGTAAGTAAAATCTGGTAAAAAACCTTTACGTTCTGATTGGGGGGTACATGTTATTATTTTAAATAATTTGTCATTTTTTTCCTGGCAAAACAAAACTTTTTTTGGAAGTAAATGTGAATAATTTCAAATTAAAAATAATTCCTTAATACATTTTTAGCTATCAAATTTCAGTGAATTTCAAAGCAAAATATTTTCAAGCAAATAAAATTAGGGCTTTTTTTTCCTAGAAAACACTGAGATGAAAATTCTGACCAGTATAACAACATCAGTATCTGAAATGTAATTTTAGTTAACCCCAAGAGGCAGATCCTATTGGAAAAACGCCTTCCACATAATCTCAAGAGCTGTGGGGAGAATAGTCCTTCACCTCTGAGTTGCTTTTGCCATGTGCTGGAGCCAAAGCAAGCATTGAACCTTTTGCTTCTATTAACATTTGTGCTCCTTGTAATGCAACGGTGGAGGTGTCTGTGCTTGCACATCCCACCTGGTCACACCTTCTATTGATTGCGTGAATCTTTACAAAAATAAAGAGGCAGGAATTTTAAGCTAAAACTTTTAATAAATTCTCATCATAATAATAATAATAGCAAACAGACAGGCTGATGTGTGTACCACAGCACTTCCCCAAATTGCTTTTTCCCTTACAAATCAGCCCCCCCGACTCTCCCAACACAGCTCCTTTGATGACGGGCACTCTCTGACTGCCTGTCTCAGGTGTGTGAACCTGGGAGTTTTATTTCTTCAGTGGTAGCCATGATTTTGGTGGGAAAAGCAGCAATAGCAGACTTCATGTTCTGCTGTCACTGCAGCACTGACATCTGGTCCAGCCACCAGCAGATTCTCAGCAGTGTGGCGTAGGTTGCTGGCAGAGGATGATGGAAACCTGCCCCAGGACCTCCTGGGGGTGTTTGCTCTGAAGCAGCCTAGCACTGAAGAAGGGAAGAAAACACCTTGCACAGTTCTTTGGAGGTCCTGGCCCTCCCAGATCCATAGGACAGCACTTTTTGAGCCGTTTTTCACTTGTGTTCTTGCTCCACCACCAGTGATTGGTGCACAAGGACCCTGTGACCCTCCTGGCTGCAGGCAGAGGTCTCCAGGTGTCTGCGTGACCTGCTCATGGGGGTGTGAGGTGACCCTCTGAACACCATCAGGCAGCTCTGTACCGTGTCCCACGCTGTCTTTCCACCCCCAGCCTTGCACCAGCTTCGGTCTCTCCTGTCTCACCCAACCTTGTGCCTGCTGCAGGCAGAGTGGTGGGAGCAGGTTTGCTGCCTGCCTCTGCTCAGCCGTCCAACGCAGAGGAGCGGGCAGTCACCACGAGGTCCTGAGGTATGAAACACTCCAAAACCCTGCTTCAGCTTTTCAGAGGTGTTAGCACCGTGACAGCGTGGCAGCGGGTTGTAACTCAGGAGAAGCAGAGTGGGCACACAGAGCGAGCAGGATTGCCCAGACCACGGTCAGCCCTGTGGTACAGGGTCAGTGATGCTTTTCCTGACTCCTATCTGCCTCTTCCCCGCTTTCCAGGTTTTACTGATTTACTAGTTATCAAAATTAATTTATGCAAAGTGTTGACCTGTTACACCGAATGGATTTTTTTTTTTTCTGAGCACTTTAGGGAGATGCAGAGACCGCCTTCATTCAGATTGTTCAGCGATCTTACCCGTAACCTCTTCCTAACAGGTGTTCAGCACATCCCAACAGGACACATCCATCTTGAAGCTGCCTTAAACAAAACCTCATCTTCCCTCTGCCTTCCCTTTCCCCTTCCTTTGATCCATCTCTTTCTGAGCTTTGTTTGTGCTATTAATTATCAAGAGTTCAGCCCTGTCAGCACATTCAAGGCAGTTCAGAACAAAGGGCAGAAAACAGCCCCACCCAAAATGAGTTTACAGGCTGGTGAAGGCAAACAAAACCCTGCTCTGGGCAGCGTGCCCGGGGAGGCAGCCTGAATGGTGGCTCCTGGGCTGGGCTGGGGGGAGACGCCCTTTAAAAAGCAGATTTTTGCGTGGACTAGAGTCTGCTTACTCACAAAGTGAAAGAGTTGAAGGGGGAAGTTCCTGAAAGTGAAAATGAAAGCCCGATGAAGCAATTTTTTTTTGAGCAAAGGGACGCCAGACAGATGGAGATAGGGAGGTGGGTGGGTGCAGAATGCAAGTGGGGAGAGATATGCGGCTGAAAAAGCTAATCAGTAAGAGGGCAAAGGCACCCAGCCACCCGGTGAAGATGCTCTCATAAAGAACCGCGGACAGATGGAGCCAGAGCTGTGCAGAGCCTTTGAAGGAGCAGATAAGCAGGTTGAATTTAATGGGGGAACGTGAGAGGTGGTAATTGAAGACCTCAGGACACTGAGGATCATTAAGAATTTGCAAGGAGGATTGGGCACTGCATGAGGAGCTTGGAAAACCTCCACATTTGAAGGGTTTTTAGAGCGAGCTAGATAAACATCTGTCGGGAATGTTGTAGATGTGGCTGAGCCTGCCCTGGGGCAAGCGGTGGGCTCGATGACCTTTTGAGCTCCCTTCCCCTTTTCCATGGGTGTGGTAGGCCAGGAAGATAATTTGCCAGATGGTAAACACATTTTTGCCCAGATTGGAGCTGAATAAGGAGCACTGATTTGAGGGATGGGGGGGGTCCCTGGCTATGCGAAGGTATCACACAGAAGCTGGGAAGGAGGAGAATTAGGTTACCGCAACGTCCTTTCTGCTGAGCGTCAGCCAAGTGAATCAATGGGAGGGGAGCAAGAGAAAGATATGAAAAATGGGTCAAAGATTGCAAGTGTAAATTCACAGTTGTGCTCGATATGATGAAATTGTTCCTGTGAAAACAATCATATCGTTGAACGCCACTGTGCATTCACTCACAAGGCCATAAGTGTGTCTTTCTCAGACTAGTTGTAATAGAGATCTTCATGCCTCCTCTGAACAGACAATGCCAAGGGGGTCAGCAGAAGCAAGGAGAAGCACTTTGCCGCAGCTAAGCTGCAGGTGAAGTGGAAAGGAAAGAAAAGCCAGCGGCAAAACAAAGGGATCGGGTATTGGAACACACACACGAGGAGACGCTCGCTGAGATGGCAGCGAGAGAGGGTGTAAAGTACGAGGAGGGAATGAAAAGAGATGCCTTTGTCGTAGGAAGACCCTTTTTATTGACAAGACCAACTGTACGAAAGTGAGCTGAATTAAACTTTGGGTTTAAAAGACAATTCGGTGTTGCAGAGAAAATAGTTTCTATGTTCTAACATGGCTCTGCATGGAGCCCAAAGACCGCATCCAGAACGAGGAGGAAATCGAAGCAGTGTAAAGGAATGGAGACTTTACAGCTTGATTAACCTTACCTAGGTTCACATGCTTCTTATATTATTTAGAAAAGATCAGTCCAGTTTTAGACTCTTAAACAAACTCTGTGTATGTGTGTGCGTGCATATGTAGAGATTTTTTTCTTACCTGCATCTCTCATGTGCCCTTGAAGAAACAAGATGTAAACCGAACAAAGACTGATACGAGGAGACGTAACAACTGCTGAGAAGACTTGGGCAGAGAAGGTACCAGTTCTAGGGCTAGAATGTTAGACTGGGGAATCCCTCCTGGTGCCAGGCATGAGGTTTGCTCCTGAAATGCAGGGTAGATGCTTAAAGCCAGGAACAGGCTTTTGGCTGTTCTCAGTCCCAGTAAGATAAGGATTTACAGCCTCCAGAGTCTGGACGCTATCATGACCATCTGGGGAGAGTTCAGTCATGTCAATTGGCCAAGGAACCCAGGGAATTCATATTGGTAATGGAAAAGGAAGGAAAATAAAAGATAAAAATAGAATTGAGTTCTTATAAAGCTGAGTTTGAGTTGATGAGGACATCATAGCAATGCCAGAGTCATGGAAGAAGACTGGAGAGATAATGGCCAGGCGGTGGGTCAAGAACAAGGAAATGCCTGTGTGAGCTGTCAGCATGGGCAGGGGAAGGGGCTGCCAAGGGATTACCAGGTGATGAGAATGAGAACAAGCTAAAGACAGAGCCAAAATAGCAAGGAATCAGTGAAGGACTGGTTATAAAGGGGAGGCTGAGAAGGGGGGAAGCATGATCAAAGATGTCTGAGGAGAGAATAAATCAATGAGAAATTGATTATTTGAGTTATCATTGGTGACTTAGTAGTCACAGACAGACTGGGGAAGATGAAAATAGCAAGAAGCCTTGGCAGCAGCCAGAAAAGGTCATGCTGGCCTTGACAAACACCTTGTTAGTGGATGAAGGCGTCTTATTTCAGGCCCATAGCAGAGTAATGGATGGGAGATTCAATGGAAGTCAAGTGGTGGCAGTAGGAGGCACTTTCACAAAGTTTGGGTCATGAGACACTGGAACAGGTTGCCCAGGGAAGCTGTGGATGCCCCATCCCTGGAGGGCTTCAAGGCCAGGCTGGATGAGGCTTTGAGCAACCTGGGCTAGTGGAGGGTGTCCCTGCCCATGGCAGGGGGTGACATCTTTAAGATCTTTTCCAACCCAAACCATTCTGTGATTCTATGATTCTATGATTCTATGAAAAGGTAGATAGAAGGAAAAGTCTAGAATATATTTTTAAAAGTTGAGGAGATGTGAGGTGGGTCAAATTCAAATGGTGGGAAAGTAAAGTGTCTGTGACCTGGAGGATAGGGATGACCCCAACACTTTCAAGTCTTTGCTCATGCCCATATGTGCTACCTATTAGCATTTTGAAAACCAAAATCCTCCTCACTCTAAGCAGTGATAACCTGTAGAGGCTGATGGATGGATGAAAGAAGAACTCAGGTCTATTGCTACTGAAAGCAGGCTCCTGGCACCACCAGCCCGTCTCAGCAGACCTCTGCTGCTAAAGCACAAGTGCTGCTTAGGTGCCTGCCTTCCACATCCTGTCTGTGTAGCCTTCAAAAAAGTATCCGAAGTCCATCCAGAGTGACTCTGAAACCGCACGACAATTATGTCCCTGCTCCTATGCCAGTATCTTCTGCTCTGCAGGAAGGAAGGATCACAGCTTTATGCCAGTGACTCACCACCCACCCCTGGATGCTATTTCAGCTAGTTTCCCTGCCTCCATTTTGCCCAGCAGCAGGCAAAATACAGCGCTAAGCACATTGAAAACCAGTAGGAACTCTCACACAGAGCTAAAAATCACAGATTTCCACGTGGCAGCATCTTCTATGTGTGTGTGTATATATGTATGTGTATACATAAAAGCATGAATCATAAATGATCTACCATTATTAATTCATTAAATATTCATTGTAATTACCCTGCTTGTGATGAATTCATTTGGTATTAATTTAGATGTCATACGTACAGTACTTTTGTAAGGATTGCCATATGATTCAGCCTTAATTAATATATCTCTAAAGCAAAATGCTAACAATCAATTTACATTACTGGGATACTTAGGCTGTCGTCAGCAGCACGTTTATTATGATTATTATTATTTATGGACACAATGAAGAAGACATTACAATATTTGTAATCATTTATGTGATCCATACAGTAGGATATTTTAGTCCCAATATAGCTATACATCTGCTTGGCCTTGCTTAACTGATTTGTCCAATCGATTTGTGAATGTCCTTATCTTTAAAGATGTCACCTTGTGTTTACAATCATTGGCAGGTCATTATCCATAAAGATATCTCAACTCATGTACACCAAAATCTCTTTTCACTCTCTTAGGCTCCTCTTTGGGGGTGGAGCAATTTATAAGGAGGTATCAAAGGTTTAAAAACAATCCACGTGACATTTGTATTCCAGAACGGGACTTATGTAAATAATGAAGTGATGCACAATTCAGAGAAGGCTTTATTATTAAAGAAGGAAATCTTATTATAATCACACCTCGATTCAGTTGAAGGCCGGTTTCTCCGTGCCATAGTAAGAAAGTGGTAAGAACAAGTGCAAACATTGATTACGCTGATTTGTACAGAAGCACCAAGAACAGCAATGTTTCTGTTTTGATGCACCTCATGTTTCAATGCACCTCATCCTTCAGCGTAAGAAAGCACTGAAACTATCGAAACAGAAGCACTTTCAGAATAGACAAGAATTATGAACCCTAAATTAAATGTAAATAACTAAAACCAAAGTAAAGCTGCAATGCATAAGAAATGTGCTGCAGAAAACAACAAGACATGGAATTTCTCTTATGTACAGACTTGCTTGTTATTCTCACAAGGATTTTGGATACATGATTATTCCTTGCAGCCCTCTTGCCAGTTCCAGCTTCCAAATCCTGGGAGCAGGATACTTACGCCTGCTGAGCTCTTTTTTCCTAAGTTTTCTTTTTATTTTCCTCTGATGCAACGTTGCATTTTGTGCAGAGGCAGTGAATAGCTTATTGCAAAATAGAAGATTAATATTAATGCACATTCTTAACAGCTTTTATCAGGAATACAGTGTGAGCCTCCTTGAAAGATTTTTTTTGTCCTTTTCGTGGGGTATGACAGTATGATGTATATGATCTATCATGCTCATTTCCTTCACGCGTTCTTAGCCCTACTGGAGCAGCCTCAGAGTGATGGTAATCTTATGAAAACTCAAAATGATTTGTTTATTACTGAAGGTTTATTTAAGGCTGTCACCATGACCTATATCCATTAGTAACCTCAAGAATTCTTAAAGGGACACTGGTCCCATTACCTGCTATTTTCAGCCCTACTCCATGATAGCAGAAAGCTAAGGCTGTTGCTTCTAAGAGCTTTTATAAATTATATTGCTATCCTTCCCTCCCCATCAACCTTCTTTGTCCTATACATCTCTTGCCTGGAAAAATGTTGAATCCCTCCCATATCACTCAAGCAGCACATATAAGGGTGTTGGAAGAAGGGAAATGAGGTAGCTACACCCGTGCATTCCAGTGTATTGACTTCCAGCAATTTGACTCTACTGGCGAATTGTTTTGAATAAGAAAGAGCATGAGCGCAGATTCACCTGGAAGACACAATGACCCAGCTCAGCACCGAAGTCCACTGTCTATGTGACCTCCACATTTACAAGTTTCTACCCTGATTCACCTAGAGACGAGTCACCTGAGGGACCCCTTTTTTTCCAAGGGAGCTGCACAGCCACAGGAGGAGCCATGTTCTACCTCCTGAGGTCTGCAAGGTCCCGAGCATGAGCACCAGAGGACTTTGTGCAGCAAAGGGAGGAGAGAGAACGGCACAGTTCCTTGTTCAGCTCTAGGCTTCACATTTAGGACCCTAATTGTCATTCAGAAAAGTGTAAATATTTTGTCACCCTGTTTTGAAGAATTACATTCTCACCCCACATGTCCCCAGGTGAAGCCCTAAGTTAAACCCCTCGCTGCTGCAACCAGCCCCGCTGAAGACACCCCACTTTGCTCTTCACTTATGTTCGGGTGGGAGCCAGACCTGCATCCTGACCAGCTGCTACATAACCCTTCTGCTGGACATTTGGGCTGAATGACTGTTCCAGTCCATGACGTCCAAGGCACAAGCAAGGCAGCAGTTTCAGTTTTTGCGAGAAAGGGGCAGGTGGGAACCCTGGAGGGGTTCATGATCTGTGCCCATGAGTTCTGGGTAGCGAGAGACGGCCGGTCCCCGCACGAGCACAGTCGGTAGCTATTTGGGATCTGCTCTAAGGATGTACTAGGATGGGTCTGTCTCACAACACATTGCAGCTGTATTGTATGTAACTGTATTAGAACAAAGCAACATGCCTGCCATCTGCCCTTTGCTCAGTATTTACACCACCCAGGGAGTAAGAGACTTGGGTTTAGGCTCTTTTCAGTCTGAGAGACATTAAACCCATGTCTCAAGAAAAAAACCCTAACCATTAGGCTGTTACGAGACAGAGAAGAGTCTGTCTCAAGCCTGCAGCATAGGAATGGCAGGATTTTTCCCTTGCATTCAGACAGGTGTTACTTTTCCAGAAAAAAAAAAAAGAACAAAACCTGTTGTGTATTCACAGGGTCAGAGGTTCAGTCAGGTTGAAATGGAACTGAGGAAGTCTCTGGCTCAAGCTCAGCTGTAAGATCAGAATAGGTTGGCCAGCGCATTGTCCCGCCTGGTTTTGAAAGCCTCCAAAGATGGAGATTGCACAGCCCCTGGGAAACCTGTTCCACTGCCTGACCGTCCTCATGGGGGAACAGGTTTTTCTCACACCCTTCTGAACCTCGCTTACCTCAACATCTGCCCGTCATGCTCAACCTCCTGGCATGTCCCTCTGTGAAGAACCTGTCTGGTTTTGCTCTTTACATCCAGGCGTGGTGCACAGCAGCCAGATTCCTCTGAAGCAGCCCCAGACCCCCCAGTCCCTTCTTCCATTTGATTGATGTCCTTCTCCTTCCGGGGAGCCTGACACTGTATGTGGTGTTCTAGGTGCCATCTAGGGAGTGCTGAGCAATGGTTCCCTGTAGTTCTTCACTTGTTATGAGCCTCCAGATCCATTAGCCTCTACCTTCTGAGCCTGGCCACCCAACCCCGTGAGTGCTGTAACCACTTTGTGGTTTGTGTTCCCACCGATGCTGCATACACCGACTCAACTTGGAAAGAACGAAAAAATAGGAAACTGGAGAGTGCTGTCACACCAGGTACCCCATGGTCTGGTGTTCGTTATGCCCTTCTAAGCATGAGTTCAGCCCTCATAAAGCTGATGAGAACTTTCTTGCCATGCCCTTGTGGTAGGGAATTATGTAAAAGATGGGCCCCACCAAAGCTAGTCACGGTCTCAGGCACACCTCGTTTTCCAGGGTTCTCCAAAGACTCCACAATGGATTTCACAGAACCATTTCCCCTAAATCTGGACCAGGGTTGAGCTTCATGCTGTAGGAAGGTGATCACCTCCATATAACAAACACATCTGAGTGCATAGAGAAATCAGAAAACTTTTAGGTTAAGTACGCACAAGATCCACTGGGATTTTCCATGGATTCACCCTTGCAGCTTCCTGTTCAGCAGTGTTTCCTATTGGGCATATAATTTTTCTGCACTAGATAAGGGAGTCTGTAATCCAATCTGCAGTATGAACGCCCCAAGATGATAAGAGATAAGAGAGTGAAGGTTTATGTATGAGTTCACCTTGTGAATGTAGTTCAAAATTGCAGGGTTTACCTCCGTAATCCAGACTGTCCCAATTAGCATATAGGCTTTCCCTGTCTGGCTAAGTCAACATATTTCCCTCAGTAACACCCCGTCCAGCCACAATGTCTTTTCCATCTGAAATTTTCCAGATTATTTTACCTTTTCCATGGACCTGGCCATGTTGAGCTCTTCAGAAAATCTGCTGAGGAATGAAAGAGGTAAGCTATAGTAAGCTATATCTAATTATCTAACTTGGGAGAAAACTGAAACCTACTTTTGTCTTCTTTCTCATAGAGGGAGAGAAAAACTTCTTGCCCTCTTAGAACCTGACATCATATAATGTGACTCTTTACACTTAAGTCCTGGCCTAAGGGTTCAGATGACACACTTGGATCGTCTCTCCTTGGTCTGTGAACTCACATGTCTCGTACAAGACAGATGTGAACAGGCTGTGGCACAAAGTCAATCCCCAGAGCCAAGATGTTGGATCTGTTCAAGTCTGTAGACTGCAACACTATGCATAAGGAAAGACCTGAAACACCTGGAAAAATGGTGAATAAAATCTCTTCTCAGCCCCTGCTGAGGATGGAAAGCTACAGATGACATTCAGAGTCCTGTACATCCATAGAGGGTTCAAATTTATATCTGCCATGCCACTAGAGAGTGCCCCGAATATCTAGCCGTAGCGGCATTAGAGGGGAGGAAGGAAGATCTCTATTAGTCTCTTTTAACAAAATTTGAAATGTGTTTTACACAAAGCAGGAATAGAATAAACTCAGCAGAAGACCTCATGTGCTGTCCAGGGAGCCTTAACAGTCCTGAGTGTCACACACGTGTCAAGCTGAAAGCATTGCTCTGCATCCAAGTCATGGTTCTCATCCGACCTAAGCATCCCTTAGGAAGATGCTCGCAGCCCAGAATTCACTTTCGCTGGTCAGCTAGCAAAAGAAATACGAAACCAGGACCATGAAGGATCAAGCTGCCTGACTCTCATTTCCCTAGGATTTATTAATGAACAGAATGTGAATTAAAACAAAATATTTTAGATAGCATTTTTGTTCTAATCTTTTTTTGTATTAAGACTTTTACCTCGTGCAATGCCTGTGCTCCTAAGGTGCATCAGTAGAGTACACAACTGAAACTAGTCCCTACAAATGTTTAAATGTGCCAATGATATCAATAAATGATGAGAAGAGGGGTTACTTTCAAATAAATTACTATTTCAGTCACCCTAAATTCAGGATCCTAAGGTCCAGAGACAAAAAAAAAAAAAAGAGACTTTTCTATGCTGTATCTCCAAATTCTCCATTCTCTCTGACTATAGGGGTGTGATAGTCCATATGGTGAGAGATGATTTTTAAACTTTGCAGATTTCACCCTTCAACTGTTGGGAAACGTGCTTTCTTTTGTAGCAAGGCAAATCAAGGCATCATTTGAAATTCTTACTGGGAAAGGAAACTTAGACTCACTTCTAGCTGTAAGAAAGCAGCCCTTCTTTGGGACACTGCAATTCCAATCACAGCAAACGGCCCACAAGGACCATCTGTTGCTCTGTTGAAATGCTTGAATAAGAGGGTGAAATAAGAGGAGACAGCTGATAAATTAGAGCTCTCCTGAAACATCTATGTGCATAAATGTTACATCTAAAGTAGCTTAGTGCTGTCAAGGGGGGATAAGGAACTCTTCTGACATGGGTAGGGGGAGCACGGATGGAAACTTCTAATTGAATGCCATGTTGAAGGAAATTTGAAGTCCGGATAGGTAGTTCAGAGGGCTACACAGGGCTGTGTGCGTTTTGCCTCTTTCTATGATCTATGACTTAGCTCAGCTGCAAATTGCTTGCATAGGTGGAGAAATCACAGTGTGAAATCGTATGCCTGATTCTGTGCAGGAGGTCAGACCAGATGAGCAGAATGGGCCCTTCTGGCCCAAGAATCTACCAAGTCTTGCAGAAGGGCAGCGTGTATGCAGACAAGAAATGTGAAAATCAGGTGCATAGTTACAATAACACTATATTTTAAGCAGGGACCTAAAACTAGACACTGGAAATTAGGCAGAGGTAATTTTTTGTTTAATGAAGCATATGGCAGGTGCAAATTAAACTGATCTGTAGATTCAATCACTCACCAGATTTGTCCACACTATAGACACTATTCTGTTGAAATCCTGTATTTTTATATATTTTGGAATAAACCTCAAAATACACAGCAGCATTAGTGGGTACTGTCACAAACCACCAGCATCTGCCTCTGAACACTGACTGGCTTGCTCACAACTAAACTGGGCGCAGGAAAGATTGGCATCTGGTAATGAAAGTATTTCTTCCCGGCTGTGTTGGGTAAACATCGTTTTGATTAAATCATTCGGGGTTTAATAAAGAAGAATGGGTGCTGCGGAAACACAAGAGTGGCTGGATCCCCCCGCCGGGTGCAAGATACATCAATGCACACACATATATACGTATGTGCGGGTGTGTATGTGTCACCATACACTCTCTGGTGACCGGTTTTGGCTGCCGTGTGCCCCGCGGACCCCCCCGGGGCAGCGCTCAGCGCTCAGCACCGCGGGGCGGCGGCGGCCCCGGGGCCAGCGGCAGCGGACCGGCCCGGAGAGCGGGGGGACGGGGGTTCCCCAGCTCGGTCCCCGTGCCCCGAAGCCGCTCGGCCGGGCGGAAAGCGGGGCTGGAGCCCGCTGTGGGTGCGCGGGGCCGGTAGCCGGTAGGTGGAGCACAAAGATAGAGACTGGGCCGGGGGAACGCGGCGGCTGGGCTGCGAAACCGCCGGGTCCGGGTGATTCATAAAATGCATAAATCCGCCAAGATGAATAATAACAGGAAAACGCGGTGACTGTGCGCTTCCTACGAGGGGAAGATTCTCAAAGTCCCAGCGCTCGTGCTGTGCCCGCCTGTGTTTAGCCTTTCATTCGGATTTGGACGGCAGCGCTGCCGGTGAGGTTTTGTGTGCCTTCTCCGGGTTGCCATCGGGGTTTCGCTCACCTTCGTGGTCCCGGGAAAAGTGTGTTTCCATCGCCGTTCTGCACCTTAGCAGCACAGTATGCAGTAACTGCCGCTTGGTATTGTGAGACCTGGCATGCATTGTAAATGCAGCAGCTCACAGCAGCTCATAAAGTCTGAGAAGCAGAACAGTTCAGTTTTTTAAAAGTGTATTTAAAAAAAAAAAAAAGAAACCAACACATTTTTGTGAGCACTTAAAAAATAAAGTTTTTAGATCAATGACCCATGAGCAGAGATAAAGCCCTGAATTTCAAGGTCCTGTAAGTCTTGCAGAAGCTTCATCATCATTGTCACAGCTTGCGTACCACATTGATTTTTTGTGCTATTATCCAGACCAGTCAGGACATAATGTGTGAACATCCACCATCTATTTTTCCACTGGCTTTTATTCCTAATGTGCCTCAGACTCTGAGCAAATGTGAATTCGAGCCCCTTTAGTTCACTCGAATTTATTATCCTTAAGGGAGGGGGAACCAAAATCACAATTGCCAGTGCTCCCTGCGCTCACACACGCATGCACGCACACACACACTGGATGTGCTGTCTGTGCACCACTCCCCTATTGTTTTCACTGTAACTGATTTTGGCACCAGCTCTTTAGCACTTTGGAAGGGCCTTCATTAGCACTGGGACACTGTCCAAAAGGAATCCAGAAAAATCAACACATGGCTGCTCTTGTTCTCATGATAAATGACAGCTTTGGCTGAAAAACAACAACAGTAAGGAAGCAAAACAAAACCTAAAAAGCAACAAGGGTAGCCATAATGTGAATAGGAGAAGTCAGACATGACTAACTCAGCCTGGATGGGGGAACGGGCTTGGCTGGGAGGGGGCAGGGGGATTCCTGCCTCGGGACTATATAAAAAAAGTGGTTTGGCCTTTGTGCTGACATGGGGGGTTCACTCACAGAGGGGAGAGACGTGAGGGAACAGGGAAAGACCCGGAGCAGACAGCACCACTTTGGTGACACAAATGAAAGGGCACCAGCACAGTTGGTTACAGAAAATAAAATGTCTGCCATCCCCACCAGGAGGAAGAGTGATCCACATCCCTTACATAAAGCAGAGCTTTCGAAGGCAGAGGATGTATTATGCTGCTGTATTAACCCATTTATTCCCCAATGGCTGTGTTTACACTCAGATCCTGAAGTGCTTACTCAGGCAAAACTCCCAGTTGACCTAGTCCTGAAGGCTTTAATCAGGAAGTATGCCCAATGACTTCAATGGGAGCTTTGTCTCAATAACTATTCAGGATGTGGCCCATAGGGATCTTGAAACTAGAACTAATTGAATTTTTTGCACGACATGCCTTTTCACTTGAAAAGAACCCTTTTTATCCAAAAACAATTCTTCACAAAATGCATCAGTCATTTTTCTTTATTATTGTAAATTTTCTATCATATTTAACCAGAATGCTCACAGACTTCTTACTTTATACAGTAAAAAAAACCAAAAAACAAACCACACACACAAAAAACCCCCACAAACCAAAAAACCTACAAAATGAATAAACAAACAAAACCCCCCAAAACCTGGGAAAAAACCCAAATCCTTATGGAGATGTTTACTCTTTCACTAAGAAAAAAAAATGACAAGCAAATAGTTTTGAAACAATGATGTTGGTGAAGACTGCAGAAAAAACCTAGGGCATGTCAAAGAAAAGGTAATGTCCTTTTTTAAAGCAAGGAAAATGAGCTTACTGAGATTTTCTTGTTGTTATAAACTCATTCCTTGCATTTTGATTTCTTCCATTAAAAACTACAATACACTACCAGTGAATACACGAGTTTCCACAAGTTTCCACATACAGTTACCTTAAATCACCACAGCCAACTTTTAAACTCATTTTGAAACCTCTAAAAAGGAACCAAATGTCAGCCCTGACCTGCAACGTCTTCCATACATTTAAGCAGATGAGCTATGGGTAGTCCTTCAAGTCGCACAAAATTCAACAAATATTTTAGAACAGGCTGACCTTCAGTACCGAAGATAGATGTGGAAAGAAACACTATAAAGAAATTTTTGAGGCAAACATCCACAAATCTGTGAAAATATGTACAAACTCATCACAACTCTCGACAAAATTTTCATGGAACTGCTTAGAAAGTGGGGTTTGTGCCTTTATTTTCAAGTCTGAGAGTAGACTGCTTTTCCAAAAGTGTTTTCAGAGTCTGGAGTCCAACCCAAGAGAATTTCAAAATACATTTTGAACTTATGTTTTCAAATGAGAACACCTATTTAATTTAATGGGGGAAAAGAAAAACATTTTGCAAGGTGCAAATCTGCTGTAAATAAACCAAAGCAACATTTTCCAGAAATCCTCCATAAGCTTTGCATGCCATGTCTCATCCAAACTTGGCACATCTCAGATGGCTGGTCAACGGTGACCCGTGAGGATACACACGAGCCCCTCACACATCAGCTGCATTACAACTTGTTCATTACCACGCACAGCATCCCGCGCTGATCATGGATATATATCATTAGAAAACAGGCTGTACGCTGATGAGGAGGAGTTTGGAAATTGTCCTGCTTGCAATTCACATGAGGAGTGCCTTTCTGAGAGATTTTTAGACTGTTGACTTAATATGGTTAAAAAATGTTAAACAAGTATTTTATTGGAACTTGCACCTGCATCTCTATCCCTTCACAAATCTTTAGATAAAAGCCCTATGTACTGATTTGGATTTTGTTACGAAACCAAAGGCCTGATGAAGCTTGCCGAGCGATCCCCTCTGCTCTCGGAATGTGCATCAAGGTTTTGACAAAGCTTGGGTCAGGCATTTGTTCTGGAACAACACGAAATGGCACCTCTCGGTGTTCTCAGATGGGCTTCGTGTAAAGCTGGATCTTCGCAGGGCTACAATTCAAATAAAAATCCAGGGACACTCATAGATCAGAGCTGATCCTTTCCCGTATCTCCCTTGCAAAGCTAAATCCCTGGGAACAGTCACTTGAACGACTTCTAAATTCCCCTTCACACCCACCCGATTAAACATTTATCATATGGGTCGATCCTGTGATATAAAATGCAAGTGTGCCTTAATGTAGTCTGAAGTCGCAGGCAGCCTTCTGGGAGAAGGGCAGACGCCTGATGCACCTTTCACCGATGTATTGGATGCTGTTTTTTTCCTGCTTTATGCCATTAGTACACTTGTTCGCTGTCTCCCCTACCACACTGCCATCAGGGAGATCTCAGCTTGGCAGCAGGCTGGGATCCCTGCCTCTAAGCTGAAAGAGGTTGAACTATTTGCAGAAATAATGCTTTCCAGACGTACTAAACAGCACTCATCTTTCCAGATGGAGGGGCATTAGTGTTGCTTCCAGCCATCTCTTCACCTTCTGGTGTACTTGCCACTCCTCCCGTATGCACCGCGAGCCGTATGCTTCAGCTGACTCTCCCGCACGCTGAGAAACTCCGTGATCTGCCTGCACCTCGCAGCCCTGCGAGCCAGCTGGAGGAGGGATACAGGCCATCGCATTTCACTCCTATCAGATGGGAAACGGGGGGCTCCAAAAGGAGCCGGACATTCACAGACCCTTTTTCCATCCCACAGTCTGTATTTCTACTTAAGGGATTCAAAGAGGGGAGGATCTGGCAGGTAGAGAGTCTGCTGAAGATAAGGACTGGTGGCAGCCAAGCTAAAGGGATGGAGAGAGAGAGAAAGTCAGTGATGAAGAGGTAGCGGCCCCATTGCTGAACTGAAGCTTTTAACAGTCCCCCAAGACCTGCAGACTGTCTGGTCCAGTGACTAAGGGCTAAGAGCCAAGCCTTGAACATGCAGATCTTGGATCTGCGGCACACCAGGCTACATCAACCCTGGCGAGGTCATCTGGATCACATGAATGCTTCAAGTCAAACAACTGAAAAAAAATTATTTTTTCTTCCTTTTTTTTTTTCCTTTTTTTGTTCTTCATGTGAACCCCCAGTGGAAGAAATCCACCGAACAAGCATGTTGATTTTGGCAAAGGCACACACAGTCACTCTGTTCTAAAGATGAGCTGACACGTGCAGATTCACAGATTAGCCATTTCTAAAGGTTAATTAAATATTGCCATTGTTTTTCAAGCTATTAATGTATGTTATTCTATTTTTCTCTGTTAAAGAACATCTGGGTTTTGGAGTTAAAAAATACGCAACCCTCTGTCCCCCTTTGAAAAAGGTCTCGAAAAACACACACAGAGTGTCTCCTTTAAAAACACGGCATGGCCATCTTCAGATTCACATTACAAAGCTGGGGAAAAAAAATCCTTGAAAAAATATTGGGAAAAATGTTCTTCCATACATCACAACATTGGATGTGCATTCCTGTCTGCCGAACACATCTCAGAGCCGCGCAGTAAATGAGCTTCAGGAGAGGCTCCTGGTCTGAGTCAGCCCTTTGTTATTCACTGAAGTTCCTGAAAGTGATGACATTCAGACATGTTCCTGCTCCATCCTTTGCTTCCAGACAGTTTGACAGCCTGTTTTGTTGACAGCGCTGGCACTGCCAGGTAAATGAAGTCGATCTGTACAGCTTTCCTTCTCCCTGGGTCCCTCCTCAGCACTTTGGGCTCAGCTCATGAACAGGTTTGAGGTGAAGGAAAGGATAAGCAGGATTAAGAGAATGGAGGTGTAGAAAGCTAACACCCTGATTTGGTAGAGGTTTCTCGGCAGGGATGTAGGTGGCTACAAAAGATTCAAGGCAGTCCTAGCCCTGGGGATCAGGCTTGGCAGCAGTTGCAAAGGAAAGCTAGGCTCTGCTGTTCCTGTGATACCCGAGACAAACCAGCTTCATTCCTTGCACCAAACCTCTTTCGTTACATCTCCAAGCCCAGGCGTTAGGCAGTTCGAAAATACAAAGTGATAACATTTGTCTCCTCTTTGCAAAGATGATAACAAATGCTTAAAATGCACAGGGAAAAAAAAAAAAAAAAAAAAAAAAGGAATCTAATCCAGCATCTCCTGTGCCTCCATTTACCCCTCTGACAAGCAGTGACAGTCATAGCCACGTAACTCTCAGGCACACTGGGAAGTTTAAGTTATTAATGTCAAAAAAGTGCTTGGAAATCCTTAGCTGTAAGGAACACAGAAACATAAAATGTTGTTGAAAGAATGAGAATGTGATTTTGCATATGAGATGGCTCTTCTTCATCAGCTGGACTTCGATCTTCAAATTCATGCTATCTGTACTAATCAAAGTCCCACATAAATCCCAGAGATACTCATCATCCCTGATGCTGATTCCAACCCCAAGCACGTTTAGTGCCCACTCATCTGCTAGTGTATGGTTTAGACAGCTTGGTGGCAATTAATGAAATAAACTTGCTGATGACACAGACCAGTCGTGGTCCAACTCGTGTCCTTCTGCCGCACCTCTGCAGCCACACTGTAGTAGGAACTGATCCCTTTCTCATCTCCTTTCTAGGACAGCACGCTGCTGTGGATCCCTTCCCCTATTTACTTGGTCATACTAGCAGCGGTAAAGGGAGATTTGTGTCATCTCCTGCATCCCTCTATAAGGCATCAGGGGCCAGAAAAGCAAGGGCATAGAACTGATGGTGGTAGGTAAATCCGTCTTGGAGCAAGACCAACCGGTACCTGCCATACCTTCCGCTGCCGTGCACTCAGCCATCTCTGTTCCATGCCACCATGTGCAGGCCACCATCCCCAGCGCTGTTGTACTCATCCCTTCCTGGTGTCACAGCAGTCAGATGAAATAAGGATAGCTCTGTTATTTATTTCTGTCGTGTTCTGCTTGGAAGGTTTGATGATTCCTCCTAACAGACATTTTACTAGTCAACAAAAAGTTATCCATATTGCAGTGCTTGTTCTGACCTGCGAGTTAGCAAACAATAAATCTTAATTACATTTAAATGCCAGAAATGTGCAAAGGACGAGGCAACATTAGTCAGCTGTTAATCGGCCCTGACTCCTGCCTCTGCTTTGGCTGGAGACGCAGCTGCAGGAATACATAAATTAGTTTTCGATTTGTTTGTGCCAGTACAATCGGTTGTAACTGTTCCTTAAGAGCATTTCCAGTATTAGTGGGCTTGCTGGCATTCATCCCATTAGCATCTCAGATGCAGGTGGCATCTGGAAAGTTTTATTTTAGAGGACTTTTAGCATTGTACTTAGGTTAATAAGAAAGCGTCATTTTTAAATATCTCGGCAGTTTTCCAGAGTGCAGCTCAGTCTCATGACATCTGCTCAGTGGATACTTGTTACCTTTGGGTTTATTGAAAGAAACCCTCTGAATAACCTTTTTGTTAGCAATCTGCTTTGTAGGGTCTGCAACGGAATCGTGCTGGAGTGCAAACGGAGTTGCTAGCAGAGGGGATCTTCTGTGCGGTAACAAGCTTTTTGGTATTCTGGCACTTACGTGTCGTTATGTTCAATGAGACCTCCCAGGCCTCCTCCTCATCCCCCTCTTTGTGGGGTTCTGCCATCGTTATTCAAGAGCTGGAGCTCAGCTGACAGCCCAGCTCAGCTCAGCGGATGCAGTGTGGTTCCCACTTCGGAACTGGGGTCCGGGGACGACTCTGCTGCAGAGGTGCAGGCAGCTCCATCACATACCGTCCTAAAGATTGCAATGGGGCCAGTCTTCAGCGACTGCTCCCGCTGTTGGGGAACACTGACAAATTACACTGGATGAGTAACGGCTCATTCACAACAAATGAAAGGAATCACCAATTCAATTTCCAAATTTCATCCCTTCCAATATTTAGCATTCAACGGGAAAATGGTCCAATGGAAATCCTGTTGGTGAACAAAAGGGTTTCCTTTAATAATGAGCAAAGTCAGTCCCATTGCCAGGAAGAAAAACATACCCATGATGAAATTCACCTTTATCAATGGCTGACAGAGCAGAGCTGGTAAACCAAACTAGCTGTTCAGCAAGTGCCTTAAATTAAATCGAAACAGCAACGGTTCTTACAAAGGGATCAGCTGGAGCTCAAGCTCCTGCTCGGGGACACCATTCTCAGTGCACTAAGGCAGATTTTGCAGACTGTTGAGCAAGAAAGCTGCAGACACAAACCAAGGTGAAGGAACTGAAATGGTTTTTTCCTGTGAAACACCAGCATGAGGGTCACTCTGGAGACTCCGTCAGGGCCAGAACCTCTGCCTGGGTCGATTCTGAAGCTGGATTCTGCTTCAGCTTCAGTCAAGGAACTGAATGGACTGGAGCCATGAAAGTTATGTTTGGGAGCAGTACTCGGCAGTTTTCTGGCCAAACCTTGGATTTAGGTTCATTTCAAAAGCATACAAAGAAAGTTGAGTTAGTGTGAGAAGAAAGAATGTCACCCATCACCTGGCACCAGCATGATGCTCTCAGGTTTTTACGGGGGCCTTTTCTTCTGGTATCAAACCTGGCTTCGGGAATAGTTCCCATGATGGAGTTTAGAGAAAAAGTTTTAGAAGAGAGAGTGGTGGGGCCAGCCTTGTGGTTTAGGTGATAGCTGCCAGGAAGACGGACTTCAAAGTGAGGTCATATACAAGTGATAGGAGAGATACTCCAAGAGATATTTTAGGAGTCTCAGGAACATTAATTCTGGATATAAAGCCAAAGTTTTGTCTTTGGCTGCTGGACAAGGGCTCTCAGAAAAGACTAAGAATAATTAAATAAGCAGGTGGCATGTGCAAATTGGTTCAAACCAAGATGAACAAAGGCGGCTTGTTCTAAATACAGAGAAACGCCTTCCATAGCAAGGGCAGATTTTGGATTGCCTATACAGAAACCTTTCTCCACTTGGACAAATATATTCCCTCCTCCGATTTTCTGCACTGCGTCAGGATCCCTGCCTCTGTAGGGATCTGTAGCACCGTGTCTCTCGGTGCTCCTCAGCCAAGCAACAGCAGTGCCATCAGGTGCAGCGACTCTGGGTCTGGACAGAGCATCTGGCTGCAGGGCTGTGAGATCAGGTCCAGGCAGTCCAGGAGCTGGATCAGAGGCTGACGACCATCTGTACTAAGTCCGTCAGCCAAAACCGTCTTGGCCAGTGCAGAGCTGGAGGATGATCATGTCTTTGTCTCATTTTGATCTTTCAGATTACCCTGGGAATCAGGGAAGCTACTGGAAAGGCGTAACACAGGGCTCAGCAGGAGAAAAACAATCCAATAACCATCCTGGACCTGGGCCTCCTTTCACCAGAAGCTCTTATTCTTGGAGGCAAGCAAATCTGTTTTGGACTCTTCCCACTCTTGCCTACATATATAAAGTCCGTATTTACTGTTTATGGACTGCTTCCTCAGGAAGCTGCTGCATTTTTTTTCAGGCTCCTGGAGGGGAAGGACCATTTGGATTCCCCATGTGGATGTCTCCAGGTCTGAGCATGGAGCCTTCATGGAGATGGTCCTTCTTAGAATACATCTGTCACGACTCTGTGAAGAGTCACCCTGCTGGGGTTTGGGATCAGAAAGCTGTTCAGGCCACTTCTCTGTTTCCCACCTCCAGGAAATGTGTGTGTAAGTTCACAACGTTGTTCCTGGGCCAAAGCTCTCTGACTACAAAGGTGGTAAAAAAATTACCTCCCAATGAGTGAGTGAAGTGGCTGTGATTAAGGTTCTTATCAAGGAGAAGCTTCCCCATGTTTTTTATGTTCAAGCCACCAAGCCAGTTCTGCAACAAGATGTGGCACCAAGAGCTTCCTGTCTATCCCATGTCTTATCTGACTTGTCTCAGAGCTAATGAGGTTGCAGACTAAATCCATAAGGCAAATTCACATCTATTAGGCTGACATGAGATCTAATTATGGGGTGTTGGGAATCATTTTGATACCCACAGGAATAGAAGCACTTGTAGCAAAGGAAATCTGCCAGCAGGGAACTAAGATTTTGCTGATCTGGAGTCAGTCATTAGCCCCATAGGCTGGGCAGGAATTAGCAACAACTAATGTGATGCATAGAGATTTACATGATCTTTATTAGATGGGTACCTGCCACCGCCGGGCGTTTTATAAAGATATTCTTGTTTATGAGGGGTGCCAAATGGCAGGATTTCATGCACACAGTTGTTTGATCCTGTTCGATCCAATAGATTGCCTCCAGCCTACTCTGCTCTTTCTTTTTTTCTTGCCTCTTGGTCAAGAATTGACAAATCTGAAGCTCAGTACAAAGAGCAGAAGGAACAATCTCTAGTTTTTGTTTCTATGCCACCAACACCATTGAGGGTGAGGAAAACAAGCAAGAGCCACAAACACTGTTTTTATGCTTCACCAGCTACACAGAGAAGCAGAGGTCTCTGAGCTGCTGCTGTTTTGAAAAATCTGCTCCTAGGTATACACACCTTAAATAAGATCCACTCTCATACAGACCCAAAGAGCAATATCATGCTTACAACTGCTCCTCAAGCTTCCTGGGGGAAGAAAGGTGAGAGGCAACAAGTTCTGACCTGCTCCAGGGAAGGGGCTGGAAGCAGTTCACAAGGAGACTGACAAGGCAAGGTGGGAAAGGGGAAAGGAACAAATAGGTGCGTTTCCAAATGCAGCGCAGCTTCTGCCAAAAGCAAATCCATCAGCAACATCCTTCGAATTAAATGTGTATGTAACAAGCATTAACCACTCCTGGGAGATAAAGAGTTGACACCACATTTTTACTCTGCATAAAATGTATTCCTATGTACCTAGCTTTGTAAAGCATGCCCGGGACTCCAGCTCTCTTGTTTTTCTCCAATATTAGAAATCC
This sequence comes from Pterocles orientalis, assembly GCA_011057875.1. Lineage (NCBI taxonomy): Eukaryota > Metazoa > Chordata > Aves > Pterocliformes > Pteroclidae > Pterocles > Pterocles orientalis. The sequence continues at coordinate 1,506,222 of WKFP01014394.1, read as the reverse complement.
TTTCTTGTGTTCACCCACTTGTGGAGAAAAAAAAAAAACCAACGAAACACTCCATTAATAGAAAGTGTCTTCACTCCAGTGAAGCCAAGAAACACACACCGTTCCCGAGTTCAGCTCCAAGGGACTGACGAATGCAGGTCGTTCACAGCTCTCTTACGTCTAAGGCTCTCTATGTCACCCCACAGGACTTCATCCTTAGTGTAGGTGTCACGATGTGGGCAGACATCGCTCTGGGACCAATTCTGAGCCAGTCTCTGTGGATTAACAGTGGTATTGGATGTAGGATCAAGCTTTAACAACCTCATTCAGAGTGAGCCCATGCCACCTAACCCTACCAAAAGTATGGCTAAAGTTAAGGGCTCTGACTGCAGGCTGTTACTGGTGATCCCACCAACTGATTCCGAGTGCCAGCTCAAGTTCCTGCTGTATCTTCAGACCTCAAGTCTGCAGACACATCTCCGGCATGGCTGGAGTGTACCCTCCAGAGGATGCTGAGATTCAGATACCAGGCAGGCACTTCGTCTCAGCAGCCTATCCACAAGACAGCTACGGAGATAGCGGATGGGTAGGGTACAGCACAGACTGTTTGTGGCATCCTGCACATCTGTTCTTCACCGTCCTCTGAAACTGCCTGCTCCAAAGGAAGGCCATCAGCATTCATCCCAAAGAGTTTAGGTAGCACTAAGCTGCGGTTTATTTTAGCTCTTCAGCTGCAAATCTGCTCCAGCACGTCATTCGAAACACCTTTTTCCTTTGCAGCTTTTTTCCTAGGCTGACCTGGAGATGTGTAGATAGGGGACACGGTGGCAGAGGAACAACGCTGCACTTCTCTGCTTCCTGCCACTGACAGGTCTGGCCGGGCTTGCCGAAGGCTTGACCCCTATCTCTCCGGCACAGCTGCCCCAGCAGATGCTGTGCCCATCATAGAGATGTGCTACTCATCGAGATAAAAGGAGTAAGAATCTATCTCGAAGCACTTAGCCGTGATTAAATAAAGGAGGCCATTTCCTGTGCTGCTAATCTGGTGCCTTTCAAAATCACCAACTTCACCTTTTTTTTTTTTTTAAAGTTACCGTCTTTTAATTCTCTTGGGTCTCCTCGATAGTTCTCCTCCTCCTTCCTGGGAAGGGGTGATCCACTTCATGACCCACCAGTAGCTCACAGGGCTGATTAAACTGAACTCTGTGCAACACAAACAGCAATTTTTCACGTACCAAATGAAAGGATGGAGCTGCTCTCTCTTTTGAGCTTTGTCTGGGTCAGGATACCCAATTAGCCTCCAGGCTCCTGTACTGGCAGTTACCCGCTCTTCACTTTGAAATCAGTCACTCTCCTGTTTTGGGAGCTTCACCGCTCTGAAAGTCTTCCTGTCCTTTAATGTGATAGAACAAAGCAGAAGCAGCTACTGTGAAAAAATGTAAAAAAAAAACCAGACTCATTCAATGTGGCCTCTTACTGTACGTTTGAGTATTACAGTCTAAGGTTCAATAACATCTTAACAGCCTGGCCACAAAGAGACAAGGTATTTTTGGACACTAAAATCTGATGAGTATGTATGAAGTCAAGTAAGTCTCTAGGTTGTACTTTCCCACTCACAGGAAATCCAGGGTTTAGACTTTTCAACCTCCGCTTTTTTTTCTTTTTCATTCTTATTTCCAGAAGCTCCATCAGATTACACACCTTGCTGGGCTCTCCACACTAGGTACCAGATGCTACATACACTTTCCCATGGAAAGCTCTGATGTTTGGTAGCCCTTTTTTTTCTTTTTTTTTTAATTTAAAAAATGATGAATTTGTATATTTCTCAGCATGAGAGCATGTGAGAATGAAGCAGTGAGTATTACTAGGCTAACTCTTACCTGCAATAACCGCACACAATGAATACTGAGCATGTGAGGAAGGACCTTGCACTGGCAGTGAAGCCCAATCCATCCTGGGTGCAAAGCTACAACTGTGGTACTTGGCATTTGAAGTGCAAGAGCCATCTGACCGCAGCAAACGCATCCCGTGCCTTTACTTTGGACTGCGACTGCCGTAACTTGTCAGGGCTCACCTTCACTGCATCCTCCTGGGGCTCACCAGTAGATCGTGGGTAATCAAAACCTACCAAAAACCATATGCAGCTGATATTTCTGTGCTGCAAAGTCTAGCACAGAACTAAGTTGTTTATGCACTCTGCCTGACTTATGCCACAAACAGTCTTTCACATTTGTGCAAAAGGATTGCAAACCACCACCAACTCAGCATGGTCATGTAAGGTGTGAGAAAACGGAGAATGAGGTTTGGAGAATGCAGAGCTTCTGGCACACTTTTTCTATATGATTTTATTTTCCATGAAGATAAACTTTTAGTAAGAGCTATCGTACAATGGACATTTTAGAAATCATGGAAATCGGTAAAGTCAGTGCTCTTTACTCTCTCTCAGTCAGACTTTGTTCAGTCCAATTTCAAGATACGTGTGCTGCTCTGGAGCTGACATTTTTACTCCAACTTCAATTCCATGGATGTGCCACAGATTGTAAGTGTACGCTGTGCCATCAGATGCAATTGCTTGTGTGGGACTGTCCTGCACTATCTTCACGGAGGCCAATAGCTAAATCTCCCAGACACCTTAGCTGTTCTCCATCCCAAGACTCTTTCAGAGCTTCTCACCATCAGGATTTCCTGGGTCCCCACCTCCTTCCTCGACAGCCATCTGGCCTGTCCAGGGTCCAGCAGCAGTCAGACGTCCCTCACCACTCACACCTGATCTTTTCACTCACACCTGAAACAATTCCAGCTCAATCTATCAGGCAATGTAAGGAAGAGGAAAGCTCTTCCAAAAGCTGTGAACAAATTGTCTAGCCTAAAATTGCCACTCCCTTTGCCTGATATCCCAGGCAAGCTTTTACCAGGGAGTGTAGTGATAGGACAAGAAGTAATGGGTATAAGCTAAAAGAGGGTAAATTTAGACTAGACATTAGGAAGAAATTTTTCACTATGAGGGTGGTGAGGCAGTGGCCCAGGTTGCCCAGAGAAGCTGTGGATGCCCCATCCCTGGAGGGGTTCAAGGCCAGGCTGGATGAGGCTTTGGGCAACCTGGGCTAGTGGGAGGTGTCCCTGCCCATGGCAGGGGGGTTGGAACTTGATGATCTTTAAGGTCCTTTCCAACCCAAACCTTTCTATGACTCTATGACTCTATGAGTATTAAAATGGAGGAGGAAGATTTATTTGAGGAAGAAAATGCAAATATGTTTCCATACCCCAATGCATCCTGATGGAATACGGTTTGTACTTCTTCGGCAGTTGTTCTTTTAATGCTTGCTGTCTGGATATTTTGATGGACAACTCCATCATCACCTCCTGCTAGTCAGAGGATCAAAGTTTAACATGCCAAAGCATGCTCAGCAGGGCATTGCGGGAAGGGAGGCTGGCACGAGGAGCGCTCACTGGTAGGCACGGAGCGTTTGCAGACTGTCACTGAGCAGTGGTGGGACGTGAGACCCGGAGGAAGAAGCTTCTGTGCTTTGAGCCTACCTTGTCCCAAAGCTTAAGGACATCCACCTTATAACACAGACCTCTTTTTTTTTTTTTCACTTCTGTTTTCTCCTTCTTTATTTTCCACATCAAAAGGCAATGCTGGGTTATTTTCAGTATTTTGTCTGCAAAACATTTGAGAAAAAAAAAAAAACTAACAACCAAGCCTCTTTTTTTCACACAAGCCTTTTCAAACTCTTCCAAACAGCAGTCTTTGTTAATTTATAGCTTAGTTAGGTTAGAACGAGCTGTTCTATATCAGCAAGAAATCTGTCACAGGACGGACGCCAGCAGGATTACAAGAGGTGGGCAGACCTCAAAGGGGCTGCGATCTGGTCAGGTTTCCACGAAGCCAGCCCTCTGGGGAGCATTGCTTCCTGCTGGGGGGTCTGGGTTTGGAAACAATAAGAACAGGGAGTATTGTTTTTAATGTTATTTTCTGCTCCTGATTTTAGGCCAAAATTTGGGAGTGCAGAGGTGCTCAATTACTTTAATGAATAAACACAACAGCTTCACAGCCTGGAAATAGCTCTGCTTGGGGTTTCTTTCCCATAGTCAATTTTTATTTCTATCGTTGGACACGGTGGCCTACCTCCAGACCTTTGTCGCATGGCAGACCTATCAGTGCTTGCCAAATCATGAAAATCCGACTCCTTATACTACTTTTGTCACTGTCCCAGCAGCCACAGAAACACGCTTTCTGTTAATAATTTTTTTGCATTTCTCGTTAGAGGCCAGAGTCTGTTCTGCCAGACCACCATTGACTTCCACAGAGCAATCCCAGCTTTACACTGATGGTCGTTTAGAGTTGCTGTATCACCAGGCTCATAGCAATACCTTATTTAAAGTTAGTTTTGCTGATGTTACTCTCAGATTTTTTTCTGGTCAAGTAAAGGAAACCCTAGAGGAGATGTATTCACTGGCCATCCCGAAGAGCCTGCTCACTGCCTCCCGGAGCTCTCCCCTCTCTGCCTTCCCATGCCCGGCTGCCCTCACCCATCCCCTCTCACACACGCTGTTTTATAGTGACGGGGTCAGTAGCAAACATAGAGTTCAGCACTATAGAAGTGGAGACAGAAAGCAGCCATGGGCAATTAACCAGGGCTGTGACTGCTTATGTTTGGTTCCTGCTTCCATTTCTGTTTCCATGGAAATGGACATCAGATCGCTGGAAATAAAGTAAATTTCCTACTTCTCACCTTCATATCAGCCAGGCTACAAAATCCAAATAAATCTAAACTTATCTAATTAAATGTGAATTTAGAAATCTTTTCATTTCATTGAAATAAACTGACAGAAGCACTCAGATGCTCTTGGCTGTCCTTTGGGAAAGGAGTAGGTACGCTGCCCACCCCTTTTTGCTTTGTAAGGTATGGAAACGCACAAACATCCATCCTACCCCTTGCTCTGTGCTCCTGCCTGCCCATTAATATTGTTGTGCTGAACAGTACTCATCACTTGCCCATTAGGGGTTATTTAAGCATAAATGACCCCCCTCACAGAGACCGGGTGGGTGGAAGACCTCTTCTTTGTCTGGCTGCTAGGGCTTGGAGGTTCATTTGTATTGCAGAGCAGCTGCATGAAAAAAAAGGTTCAAGCCCACCTTTAAAGGTCATACGGTCTCAGAGGAGGAGCTTTGACCTAGAAGGGGATCCCAGGTGAAAAGCTCAGGGTTTGGGAACAAAGACAAAAAAGTGGGGTTTAAGCTTTCACATTCCTGGGAAAGACAGAGAAAGATAACGAATGTGTCTTTCGTGATCAAACACGTTAAAGACTGAGCAATTGAGTTTTCCTCTAGACCTGATGCTGATCTGCAGAACTGCCAGACCTGCAGAGGGGCAACAGTAAGTTTCAGTTTGGCTTGTGACAAACCTGATCAGACAGACAAAATCTCGAGGGCCACTCCAACAAAAATGTCCCACATCATGAGGCAATATTTTTCCAGTCGTAGCAACTGCTGTTGCTGGTCAGCAAACAAAGACAAAACTTAGAACCTGATCGTCCACCGAGGTGTATTACTCACCAGAGGATGTTTCACACTTTTTTCTCAAAGCAGCCCTTTAATTCTATTTAACTAAATGAACTAACAAAAACTTGCCGACAAAATGGCACTAAATGGTATCTCTGCTTGAACTGGCATCACACTTTGTAATTTGCAGTTATTGCAAACAGAAATATTATTGCTGTTAATGCAAACTCAATGCCAGTAAATGGCTTTTCTAACAGGGTCCATTTTACAGCAGAAGTTGAGGAAAGCGCAGCCTGACTTTTCCAGCGTCTCCCAAAGTGTTAATTTCTGGAGTCTACTAACAAGAATGGGAAGAGAGCAAGCGATCAAAGCAGATCTGTACAGGAGGGTAGATTTAAACCTTTCAGCTACTGTAGATGGTTATTGCTGATGCCTGGATCACAAAAGCTTCATCCTGTAGAAATCAGTCATGCGTGGGAGATGAGGAATTACAGATACTGCACCAATGTGGGGGATTTGCTCTGGTCCTTTAAAGAGATTTCCTCCAGTGACAAAAGCCTCGTCCCTGACACTAATGCGCAGGATGTAACAAATTTACCTTAAAGAAAAGTAGCCTATAACCTAATCACAGTCAGTCCTAAAGCATGCTTCTTGAAACGGCTCGTATCAAACCGCTCAGTCATGACGCAGATCTCTGGGTTTCTTAATGTAAATCCATTTCTGTCACAGATGCTGGCGTGTCTTGAGCAAGTGGAGAAAGGTAGATGGTGGGTAACTACATGCTGTCAGTGGTAAAATGTCTAATTTTTCCTCTCTAACCAAAAGGCAAGCTCCAACCTCTTTTCCTGCTATCATCCCAATCGTGATGGTCACTATCACAGCCACAAACACAATCCCCAAGACGAATCTGTCTGTATGCGTTCCTTTCCCTGAAAGTCATCTCACACGCATTTAAAAACCAGAGCAGACACCCAGCCTGCTGAAACTGGTGCCATCACCCACAAATGGACGTGGATCGGGACCTGACTTCACAACACTGAAGCCACTCACAAAGTGCTGGGAAATTAGAACAACGTAGGATGGCTCAAGGAGAAGCCTATTAAGTATTATTTGGGTTTGCACAGACATAAATGCAAAGGGCAGGGAGCAAAGGGAAAAATATTTAAGGGGCACAGTAAAAGGAACACAACAGCTGGAACTGTGGACTGAGGTCTAGTCTGCAGCTGTAGAGCTGCACTCAGAAGACTTCCAAGAGGTGATGGAACATGTGCTGATAAATAAGTTAATATGCAGGTACTGTCCGTATTTATTCAACAATTCTACTAAAACTATGCAAGGAAAATAATATTTTTCTGAGAAAATTGCATCTATACTTTAGCTTTTATTTTAAAGAAAGAATCATACTCTTAATCAATGCTATGATCAAGCCCCTACTTTAGATCTTGTCTAATTATCATTTTGTAGAATAGATCCCCAGAGACCTTCTGCTGTGTGTCTTGGTTTTGTTCATACCTTAGGAGACTTTTTTCAAGTAATAAGAAAGATTTAAGGTGGGTGTCTCTTAAAAGGTAATAAATACCCGGAGAAGGATGAGGAAATGCATCAAAGCTGAATCACTGCTGTGTCACACCAATTTTCCCCTTTTACTCTCGAGATTCCACTGAAATAAATGAAGCGACAGTTATTCAAAGCTGCAGGATTACATGAGCAAAACCGTTGCAATAAACGACTAGAATCTGCTGCCAGACTTGCTCAGAATCAAATGTGTCCCCTTAAATTTCACTCTATTTTCACAATCTTGCGGCAGCAAAGCAAAATGAGAAGTTCACTGTGCAGCCAGAACAAAATCTTTTTGCTCTAGCCTAAGTATGAACCAACACAGCATCACAGAAACATTGATTTCTATTCCCAGCCTAAGAATCCTCCCGATAGTTTCATACAGAACCAAAGACCCAACACAATCTCTTCTTTTATGGCTAAGAAAACGCCAGGAGAATCGTTATCCCTGGGAAAGCTTTCTCTGATAGACGAGGAAGGACTGTTCATTAGTGTCATGAATGATGCTGCCTCTTTTTTATGCAACTTGCATTCACCGACACTGGCACTGTCAGGGTCTCCAACTGTGTGCACAATTCAGTTCATCGAACAAGGCAGCATCCTTTCCAGATCCACTCAACGTGCGGTATTATGGTTGGGAAATTCACTCCACAGAAGAGAAACATGAATTACTTCAGTTCTCAAAAAAAAAAAAAAAAAGGCACAGTCTGTGCCTTCTTTTTCCATGCTATTAGAGAGATTATCAGGAAAAAATAAACACAGCAGTTGTTCGGGGTCCCACACAAACAAAACAAGGACTGCAGGCCACTCAGAACACAGCGCTGAGCCACTGCTCTGTTTACTTTTAAGATCTAAAATAACACATTTTTCAATTCTTTTTTTTAAATAATTATTCCCCCATCTCAGCCGTTTCCTTTTGGTCTGTTTAGCGTGGCGGCCACACACCAATCTGCCTGCAGGGAATGGTTACCTCTCACCGATGTGAACGTGAACGCAGGTGGAGGACAGTCCCCCGCTCCTGAGTCACCTGCAGAGCTCAAGGTGCATAAACAAATCACACCTGGTCCCTGAGCAGCAAGGACTACATCCAAAAAGCTGAGCTACACCTCGTGTCCGTGTACACGCCTTGGTGCTTTTGCCAGGCGGGAGCTAGCAGCAGGGGAGCAGATACATCAACTATGAGGAGCAGAGAGCCCTGCAGAGATAATAGCTCGTGTCCCAGGGGCTGGGCAGGTGCTTTCCATCAGCAAAGCTGACACAGGGCAGAAAGCCCAGTCTTCTCCCTAGGGCTGAGCTGGTAGGGTCCCAGCTGGGTGCATCCTCTGCGGGGATCAGCTGAGCCCTAGGACTGTCCCAGCTGGGGTTCGGGGATGTGCTGGTTCCTGCACCCCCACAGCCTCACCTCTTCCAGCACACAGGGGCAATGTGCAGCTGGGCATGGGCTTTCGTAGATAATGGCATTTGGCCCTGATCCACATAGCTCGGAGCCTGCGCTTCAAAAGCGTCAGGGTGAGCCAGGACCCTTTGTAGCCTACCTCTAGGAAAACCCTGAGGACAGGCGATAGGGGTGCAATTAAAATCCCTCCTCTCTCCAGAGCTTAGATATTTTACATTGTGCGTTTTCCCACTGCAGATGCCTCTTTCCAAAAGATGCCCCTTTCCCGCAGCACTTAGCAGGGTCTCACGGGGTGGTCGGAAGAGAACCCGTGTCCCTGAAATCCTCCGTCTTTCTCGACAGCTGGATCGTCCCACCCGAAGCGCTCCATCCCCTCTGCTGCCTGAGGAGATTTGCTTCTCTGTGCAGAGAGGTCTCAGTCCCCCTATTGATAAGGCGTTGGAGGTGGAAAGACAACCCTCCTCTTCTCCTTACAAGGCAGTCATGCCTTATAGGAAATACATATCTCCATTGGATAAGAAAGACGGAACTTGGTAAGAAAGAAGAAACGTTTGGTCATAATGGTCAAAGGAGCAGATCCGGCAGGGTGCAGCAGGTAGATTCAAAGTGTCCTGGTGAGCCTGAGCCCTGCACCAAGTGGCTGAATGCACCGTTCATGGTTTCTAATGCAACCCAAATACCAGGTAAGCACCTCGCTGCTCTGCCCGCTCAAGGCAGGAGCACTGGTGAGGCTCCAAAGCAACATTAGATGCCTCCAGAACTTCAATAGCAAAGACTGAAGGACCTGCACAGCCTAAGTGCCTCTCAGACCAGAAGGGAGTTAAACAAGGGTTTCAGGGAGCTTTACACTCAGTTCCTAATTTCCTTCTTTCCTTTAACGTGCCTAATTTCCCTTTTCCGTCTGGTGCAAGATGCAGCTACATTGGGGATGCAGAGCTTGCAGGGAGCCACCTTCCCCAGCCTTTCTCACAGGGAGTCCTGCAGAAACGAGGAGGAATGTTGGATAAACCGCCAGTAAATCACATGATAAGGACTGATTTGGGTCCTTTGAGATAACTGCCAGCCTTAAAAAAACAAACAAACAATCAAATGAAGCTGCAAATAATGCACACTACAGACCGGGCAGACTGGAATGTGGAGCATTCCTCTTTTCCTTATCAGCTATCAAGGTAAAGGGAAGTGAATAAATCATGTGCCCAAAATATTTGCATGGAAACCTTTTCAAGCTAGGTATAAAAAGTAATTATTTATTACTTCAGGAAATACTCTAGCATCAAGCAACAACCCCAGGTTGGTGTCAGTGCTTACCCAACAGGATTACCGTACAGAAAGCTTTATGGTTACCACATAATGTTTAATCAGTGCATTAAAAATAAATTAAAGATTTGCTAATTGTAATGTAATTAGCTTAATTTAATTACATTGCTGGGTGACCGAGAATTTTATTGTTATTGTGAGATCTTCTCTCATTTGGGGCCTGAAGTTAAGTGGCACGGTATTGACAACCGTCTCCTCCCTGAATATTCGGCTTCAGGAATGGACTGGAATTTTTACCTGAATCTCGCAATTTATCACAATCAGTATCATCACAAATTACAGAAAGCATCCAGTTACATGATAACTTCTAAATTAAGTGTCTGTAACCAGGGCAGTAGCAGCCTCGGCTGTTAATTTGTCATATTTCATAGCCAGCCTGACACCCTGTCCAATTTGCTCGGAAGCTTTATCACAGAGACAGCTGGGTGAGCTGCCGCTGACTAGGAGCAGGATGGAGGAGATGGACAGAAATTCAGGAGGGGCAGCGTGGCTCTTTGGTTCCCTGGCTTTGCATACAATCCCACTGCAAAATAAATGGCCCCACGTTCTGCTGATGTTTGTTTTCTCCATTAAAATTCTCCCTTCTTCTCTCCCCTCCCCACTTCCTCGTTAAGACAATAAAATTTTTTTCTTTAAGACTCCCTGCTGGCCGTAATCCAATGGTCAATGTAATTTATTGGCAGTGAAGGGAGTTAAAAGCAAGAAGAGGGATAACAGTTCTCAGGGAGCATCGTTGCCTATCTCACACAGGCTCTCAATTCCCCTCCAAAGTGTGTCATCCTCTCAGATGACCGTCGAGTTTTTCCTTTGGGGCAGAAGTTGTGCCGCACTGTGAAGATGGCCGTGAATATCCCTTCAGGAAATTGGTCTCTCTTCTCCTGTTATCTTCCAGATGCTCTGAGGCTCTCAATCAATTTGCATTGATTGAAGCGAAATCATCCAATACATATTATCAACCTGATCTGAGGGGAATTGTGTGAAGAGGAGGTCTTCCCTTCTGTTCCCAACATGCCAAGCACCACAGCGCGAGATGCTACAAAACCCATAAAGTGGTTTATAAAAGACCAACAGGTGTTAAAAGATGCCTGGACTTTCGAAATGCAAGAAACTGCCATTTTAATTCGTCTAACACATTAAAATCAAGTTGGCCAACTTGGAGTGCAAACAGAGCAAACACCAGCTCGGCTGGGTTTTGTTGACAGTACGGGATCCAGGAACGTGTTTGAAATCCCTGGTCTGGGTGCACACAGCACCAACCGCTTCATCTGACATCAGGGTACAACCAACCAGTACCAGCCCGGCACCCTTCGGTTTTTCTGGAAAATAAGCTTCTCCATGAGGCAGGAGGTGTTGTGCTACCTTCTGTTACCTGCTCCAGCAGGTGAGCCCAAACCCTTCTCCTCCTCTTGAAGGCTGTGAGCTCCACCAGGAGACCTAGCCGTGCTCAACTCTGCGGCCTCTGCGTGGTTTTGCAGCTCTGTCCCTTCATGCACCAGCAACCGAGAGAGCAACCAGAGGGAAAACAGCAGAGAGTATTCCAGTCTTTACAGCTCAGTCTCCAGAGGGGCTATAAAAGCCCAGAAGCTGTTGGGGAGTCAAGAGAAAACAGAGGGTTGGTGGTGCCTGCTGCTGAGAAGAGGAATTTGAGAATGGGGACGGTCCAAGCACACCGAGTCTACAGGAGGGGGAAGAATGGGAGGACAAAGAGTGAAATAATGTAGGAGCCAGTCATGAAAAGCCACAACTGTAGAAATGTCATAACGGAAGAAGACAGAAATTTAGGCAGATTTTTCAAGTTTGAAGGAGCTTATTCCAGCCAAGTGACCATATGTTAGCCTCCCGAGGTTTTGCCTGTCATGCTGAACTTCAGGCCCACCGAGTCCGCAGGATGCAGGCTTCAGCACGTGGCTACCGCTGAGAGTGAGTCATTTGGTACGGTTCCTGTGGCAAGAATCCCAAATGTGTCAAGCCTGGACTAAAAAGCAAGATGGGGAATGAATACACCTGAAGGCACATTTGGCACTTGAATTCTGAGCAGATATCACTTCTAATTATAGCCAGCCTTATGCCAGCTTACCACCGTTCAAGCGCTGGTGGGTTTGTGCGTTGGGTGCCAGATTGAATCCATTCAAGGTAAAGCGCAAGAGAACCAATTGCATTTTGCATGCCTTCTACCTGAATGATTTGCTTTGTTGTTCCCAATTTGCAGTTTGACTGGAAGATTTGCACCCCTCTGGTTAGTTCTGGTTGGCTTCTCTGCAGCCACAGGGGCACATTTTTCAGCTGAATGAAGCCCAGCTGGCAGGCTCAATTTGCCCCACCAATGAGTCATATCTTTCTCTAATTTCACCTGCATGAGAGAATTGCAGGTTCCTCCTACAATTCCTCGAGTTCAAAATTGTTCCTGCAAAACGAAGGCTTACACCTCCCCCCCTCCCCAGCACATGGAGCTGTAATTCTGCTTGCCTGTAAGACAGCAGCGAACCTCAAAGAGAAAGCATTAGTGAGCATCACTTAAATGTTCTTAGTTAATAGAAGCCTTTCTGAGTCCGACAAGTCTGATCCTGTACCAGGATTTTGATCCTACGTGGTGCCCAGTGCTTCATAAGGACCAGCACCCCGCGAGGACATGTTGTTTTCCAGTATGATGCAGGGCTTGGAGCACAGGGAAGGTTTAATACAATCATGTATCAATTTTCTTTCCAAGCAGCACTGTGAAACACAGAGCAGAAGGAGGATTGCCTCTTCAACCCGTAAATCCACTTACGCTTGGATTATGAGCCATATTCACCCAATTTTTGCTGGGAGCTTAAGGCAGCACCGTGCTGCTGTCGGTCTGGGGGATGCTGGGAAGCTGAGGCAGGATTCGGGAGGCTCCAAATTTCCACAAGTGAAATGGATGCGTTCTTCGATGTGTGGGGCTGGGACAGAATAGCTCCGTGTTCAGCCATGCCCTAGGTCTATGCGTGGAAACACATGCTGTGTACACAGCCCAGGCAGAAAGGGTTTGTTTTAATAACTTGTCTCATGCTAATAGCTTTCAGAGCTTGTGTTTTTCAGCAGCTCTCCCACACTGAGTTGACAAAGAGAGAGGAGAGGAGAGGAGAGGAGAGGAGAGGAGAGGAGAGGAGAGGAGAGAAGAGAAGAGAAGAGAAGAGAAGAGAAGAGAAGAGAAGAGAAGAGAAGAGAAGAGAAGAGAAGAGAAGAGAAGAGAAGAGAAGAGAAGAGAAGAGAAGAGAAGAGAAGAGAAGGAGGAAAAAGGAAAAGGAAAGGAAAAGGAAAAGGAAAAAAGAAAAAGAAAAAGAAAAAGAAAAAGAAAAAGAAAAAGAAAAAGAAAAAGAAAAAGAAAAAGAAAAAGAAAAAGAAAAAGAAAAAGAAAAAGAAAAAGAAAAAGAAAAAGGAGGAGAGCCAGCATGGCCGCTGGCAGGCTGCATGAAACCTTTGCACACATGTCGCCTGCTCCCAGCACCGTCCTTCCCAAACCCGTCCCTGATGAGCTGGCTCAGTTGTGCAAGGTAGCTCCTAATTACCTCTCTCCTGGTTTCTCTCTTTCCCCCTGAGGACGGCCTTTCCAAGAAACAACACACATGCACACACCTGCACTGTGAGATAGGGAGCCTCACCATGGATACCGCCTCCCCATTCCCAGTCTGACCCGTGCTCCTGGGACTCAAGCAACTATCTCCAGGATGCTGCGAGCTCCAGATGTGCCTTTACCTAGCGCCTGGAGACACCACGTGCCAACACTGCTTACAGCTGTTGTTCTGCGCTCACGCACACACACGCACAGGCGCTGGCTGTGCTTTGAGAAATGAAATAAAGCAAAATGGTAGTCTTAATCTTCCCCTGAATATGCTGCCCCATGCCAGATAAGAGCAGCTGTGCTTGCACAATGTGTCCAACTGGACATGATAAATAGCCTGGGAGAAAAGAAAAATAGATACATACACACATACAGATACATACATACACACATACAGATACATACATACACACATACAGATACATACATACATACGTGCTCTAAGGAATGTAAAACATGTTTGTTTTCAGAAGTGGTGGCCTCCAGCTCACAGCTTCCTTGATTAATAAAGGAGTTGACTAGGAATAAATACAGCCTGCCAGGGCTGGGATTGTTCATGAAATTCTAGAGGAAATATCTGCAAGGGTAGCCCGAAGAGTTAACCTCACCAGTGCACAAATACTGGCTCTCCTCCTATTACAGTTTAAATGCTGACAGGAAGGAAGAGATCATTCTAGGTCAGTATGTCCTTTATATTGTGAACAGCTTGACAGGGTCTAATAAACTCCACTGCCTATGGCACCGATAATTTATAATATATTCCCAGGCAACACATGCAATTTTTTTATTTAGATACATATTGTTTGTTGGTTTGTTTTTAAAGAGGTGAAGCAGGGCAATCTGGGTCAAGGAATATGTTTAAACCCAAGGATGCAGAGCTCTGCTCTTCTAGTCTTAGCCTGTAGCGGAGAATAACAGCCAGGCTGGTGCTCCCCACGCTGCTGCGGGGATGCTGCGTGGCAGCTGGGCACAGCAAAGAGCAGGACCGTGGGCCAGCACAGCCCGATTCTTGCACAGGGACCCAACGGGTGCACACACAAACACCCCCACACAGCCCTCTTGCCCTGCAAAGCAAACCCGGCCAATTTACGAGGGACCTCTTGAATCGAGATAATTGCAAAACTAACAGATCTCCAGTTTATTTCCTGAGCGGCTGGGCAGAGGACCGCTCCTCCGCAACCCGCTGCTGTGTCCCAGAGAGCAGCCTGCCCTCCTCCTGCCTTGTACTCGCCGCATTTCACACCGATGAGGTAATTCAGCTGCAGATGAGGTAACCCAGCGAGCTGCCCACGAGCTGGAAGAGGTTCCCATCTGATAGCTGATGTAACACGCAGCCCAGTCCCCCCGGACAGCAGCTGACAGCTGTGCTCTGCCCACGCGCCGCGGTGCCGGGCTGGTGGGCGGCAGCGGTCCCGGGGAACCCCTGGCCTGAGGGGCTTCACACCCCTCCAAAAGCAGCCGGGCACTCCCCACCTACGTACCGCACACTATGCGCAGGCATGGCGGGTGACACTCAGGCGATGGGGACTCTGCTTTTCCAGCACCCCTGCAGCCTGGTCCACCTCTTGGGCAGCTCTGCCTCCCCCCGCACCAGGGTTTCTGAACACTCGTGCCTCCTCACGTCCAGGCGAGGTGGTTCATCTCTTCTGCAAGTGCTGGGGAATGATGTCCTCCTGCAGCTGCAGGCATCAGACCTGGGGGAAATCCCTCCCGCCGCTGCCCAGGGGTGCAGGGGAGAGGAGGGGTGTGGGGGCCGCAGGGCAGCAGCACGGGGAGCTGCCAGGGCAATCCCCACCCGTTCCCTTTGCGGGTGCTGGCGTCTTCTGTGTGTGCGCTTCACACAGGTGCTGTTCCTAGAAAGTCCCCTAATTTGCAAGCAGTGAGAAAAGTGACTTTTGTGGTTAGATCGTGCCGATGGCTGTGCCCCTCTCCTGCCTATGACCATGTGCATCAGGAATCTGCAAGACTCCCTCCATCCGCCCAGCAGGCAAAGGTCTCAGACCAAAGCCCAAACCCAAACACCGTGTCTCCAGGGTCTCGTATCATTGCCACTCACAGTAAGGCACGTGGCAATGTGCCACTCACAGTAAGGCCCCTACCCAGGCGCTGGGCAAAACAGAACAGTGTGATGAGTGCGTGAGAAAGAAGAGGGATTCAGCACAAACAGAAAAGGAGGACACAGCTCATCAGCTCCCCGAGCCTGCTCGGTGCCAGGGTTTCTGAAAGCCTCCCCGTGACTAACGGGGTGGCCAGAATCAAATCGTACCACAGCTCCCAGTAACTGCCTGTGCTTCCACAGACTTCACCAAATGTAATAAGGCGAGTTTGAGAAGGTCGTGTTAACAAACCATCTCAGTAGCGGCGGCGGCTGGTCTGGAAATCTGTTCTGGGCAGACTTCGACCTGAACAGCCCATGGCCAGTGACCCAGGAGGACCCCGAGGGCTAACGTGTCATTAGATGCTGGAAAGCCAGCGAGGCTGGACGTCTTCTGCTCCGTCCCCAGGCTGCAAAGCTCAGCTCCCCTGGCCTGGATGGCCTGGAGGAGGTCTAACCAAGCACCGGTGGGAAGTTAGGCACTTGGGTCGAGCACCGGAGGAAGCTGTTCCCCTGGGCTGTGCGTGTACGAGAAACAAAGAGCAGGAGGGAAAGGCTTTTCCTCACCCTTTGGTAAGCTTATTTGGCCAAAAACGAGAAATACTATGAGCAAGACCTGGAGGAAGTCATGTCTCTCCTTCCCCTGCCTCCCAGAGCAGCTGCTTGCACAAGGAACAGGTCCAAATGAAGGACTATTACAATGGGAGCACATGAAGGGCACAAATCCATAACTGCTGGGGACCCCAAACCTCTGCTGCCCTGCCCCAGGACATGGCTCAAGGACAGGTGCCGTCACGCAGGCAGGGCATTCATGACAGCAGGAGCCACTGGAGGACCAGCAGGGAAAGGGTTAAGAGAGCCAGGGCTCCTTGCTATCCAGGAACCCAGGCTACCTCACCTCCCAGGATAACCATCAGCCAGCCCGTTCTCAAGCCTCTTTTGGCAGGCTGTGTTGTCAGAAAACCACCTGTTACTTGGGAGAGATTCAAATGCATAATGAATTAAAAAAGCATATTGTGTGTTCCTATCTAACCCCCAGACAGATGTGTTATTTAAGTGTGGTTACGATCTGTGCTGTTAATTTTAAACAACATATGATCAAAGATCGTGTCTGGCTTTATGCTTTGCTTCCTTTCAGGTTCTGGCTTGTGTGTCCATGCCAGACAGTTGTGGTTTCCGTCATATGGCAGGAAAAGCTTATTTTACGTGCTGCCTAAATTTATATTTTATAGCACATTAAAACAGCCCGTCAGAATGAAGTTATCACATTGTTTATACTGGTAAGTGAATTGCGACTGGGGAAAAGAGGGCACCGCACAGAGGATTTTTTAGGCACACCTACTCCCTTCGCTAACGACTTCCAGCCATTTCAAAGGCAGCAGCAGGCTGAAAAGCAGGCTGAAATATATAGACCACATCACCACTCCTGGGGGAAGGCTGGAAAACTGTTGGAGGTGGCAGTGCTGCCAACCAATCAGCCCAAAAGCACCAGCCAGATCCTGGGCAGACAGGGAGACATGCTTAACAGATCATGAGACTTTTTGGAAATAATACAGTCGGGGTTCTTTTCGTTTGCTCCCCGGCCTGAGCCTTCAAGCTTTGCTGCCTGGCTGGAATAGTTAGACATCTGTCCCGAATGAATAGGTAAGTAAATAAAAAATAAACAGGCCAAAAAAAGGAAGAGTAGCCTCTTGTGATCGCTCAGCTCTAAGAAGTGAGGAGGCAGCGTGTGTTTGAAGACGTCAGGTAAAGCTGTAGGAGCTCTGGCACACTCAGAAGGGTAGAAGGGCAAATCTTCGCTTGATCTAGGCCTGACTACACTGTTTTCCATAAAACCCACACAATTCAGGGCAGATGTAAAGCTCAACCAAAACCAACTCAGGGTGCAGAATACGTGTTTCACCTCTACAGCATTCAAGAGAGAATCTCGGTTCGGACTTTCCGTCTAGATCTCTGAAGCCCATGGGGAAGTGGGATTCATCATAAGAGAACTGAGAGGGAGGAAACTGGTTTAACATTTGCAGACACGGAGCCAGAGATGACGGCAACGCCGCTGCTGTAGCAAGCGCGGGGGTGAACGCAGAGAGCAGCCGCTGCCGGGTGCCCGCTTTGGAGCCCTGCTGGGACCTCAGGCCTCCTCTCGCTAGCAGCCTTCTGCCAGGCTGCAGGCGGCTGCCAGGCTTTGACCAGCCTCCTGGGGAGCTAATCATCCTCTGACTAAACAAATTAGTCACTCAGCCCCTTTACAGGAATCACTCATCTCTTCCGCCCAGGTGTCCCGGGAGGGCTGCTCTGACGCGGGGCCAGGGGTGGTCTGTCCCTGCTCTGCCCAGCCCAGTGATTTGGACCCGGATTCCCTTCCCAGCCTTTTCAGAGAATCCATCCTCTGCTTGCTGCGGGGTTTCAGCTCTGCCTGAGCAGATTTCCTGCTCCCCTCGACACCGGCGTGCTCCCAAACCCACACAGAGCAGGTCTATGAGCCGGGCTGGCCACTGGCTGCCACCGTCCCCCCGGGAGAGGCAGGCCAGCCCCAGACCACAGCTGTCACAGGAATAAATAAAGGGAAAAGACACAAGCTCTCCCCCCCCCCGAGGCTGCACCGAGACATACCGCAGTGGCTGCAACCCAGCCAGCCCCCAGCTGCGGTGTGCTACTGCTCTCCAGCCATTTGGCAGAGGTACCAGCCCTCCTCCCTGCTGGGGAGAAGAAGAGAGCCCTGAAACCTCTCCATGGAGGGGCCCAGGCAGGAGCTATCTGCCACACATCTGTGAAAGCTAATCCCTGCCTCCGGGAGCCAGGCTGAAACGCCGCGTGAAGACTCGGAGGTGAAGCAGCAAGCACAGGGATTGCACTGCACTGCTGCAGCGTAAAATCCGTCCTGCTCCTGGGCTGCTGCTGTTAGCAAACCTGAGAACATCCTCACCCACACGTGCAAGACTGAACAGGAGAGCATGAGGGGTAAGAGGGGATTGTCCGAGGGAAGAGACCGGAGCTGAGGAGAGGATTTTAAAGAGCACAAACTCATTTCACATGGCTGAGTGCCGGCAACGCTAGGAGAAATTCAATGGATTATGTTGCACCAGAGGTCAGAATATAATTGTCCCTTCTGGCCTTTAAAACCTGTGAATCTATAGAGGAACCTTGAAATGACCAGATTCCTCAGGAATTTGATTCCTGGGGTTTATTTATTTATTTATTTCTTTACCAGCTGCCAGGCGCAGCCTGCTCCCAGACAAACACGGAGGTGCTGGCTATGGTGGGGAGCCTATCAGCAGTGCTAGTCTCTCGTGGGGCTGCCTGCTAGAATATCTGTCTCCCTCAGAGGATACGAGGTTAAGGGATGCATGACAGTTTCATCGTAAAAAACTAAGAAACACAGGGCTATTTTAGTGCTAGGGCAAACAACGGAGAACTAAGCAACTTAGTGCAGGAGTTTTCTCATAGTAGATTTTTTTTAAACAGCACTTTCCCAACCCCCACATTAAATAGCTGTCTATTGTCCTTGCAAAGGGCCAAAGAGCTAAAGATAGCTCTGCTAATTGCTACTTCCCTTTCTCCCTTAGCTCTAGAGATTCTCATCTTCTATATTATTACTTCATCATTTTAATTGTGCAAGCAGCTTTCATGCATCACAGTATTAATTAGAATAAAATAATAATAACGCAAAATATAAAAAGAAACAGTGATTAGTATCTAGGCAGCATCACTTTTAGGGCAGGTACTTTGCAAAAGAGCATTAACCAGCACTTTTGTCCAAACGTGCTCCATGATAGGCGGCTTCACTCCCCAACCCATCCTGTGACCTGTGCTCATACCAAGGGGCTGTACCCATCAAGTGCCTTGCTGTCTCCTGGGATGTGAACCAAAGAAAGTGGACAAAAGCAGGTAACAGGGGGCTGCTCCTTTCTAGAGAAAGGCTAGAAAGTTAAAGGTGCCTTACAGTCACCATCACCTTCCCCACACTCCCGGTGGTACAGGATACAATGTTCTCTATAGCTGACATCCACATGGGGAACCAACGTGGAAACACCTGACCCTCTGATACCAGACAAAGACATTCATGCAGACCAAATTAACAGTGTCATCCATTTTGCACCTTTCAACTTAATGATACCTTACACAGGGAACGAAAATTCAAATTAAAAATTGAAGCTATTAATACATCTTTGAAAATGGTAAGGGAAGAAGATTAAGACCAATCGAAGGCCACTAATCTTGGCATACTCCTGACTTGTGCCCTTTACATCGTTGTAACACCTCATTCAGGTTCAAACACAAATAGGGCTTTTTGTGAGGGCGTTAGTGCTCCTGCTACACCAAGAGCCGTATTACATTTCGTGATTCCTAGAGCTGAGAATACTCATTCCCAAGACAGAAGGTCTCCTCATCGGATGATCGTAACACGGATGACAAAATAATGTCACGTTGAAAAATACATCTGTAGAAAGCGAAATACAGAGGCAGAAGAACTTCTCTCCTACACCTTTCGGTAGGGTTCAAGGGGCTCACAAGGTAAGTAAGATGCGTTTTGCAACTTTGGAGCGGAGATGCAGTGTATTGCAGAGTAACCACATCCTCTCCCTTCGGCTGCTTCTCCCTTCCTGGCAACTGCTTGCAAGTCACACGTCTGTGACAAACAATAGCCGCGGACAGGCAGCAGGAGGGAACTCTTCCCAAACAACTAGCTGCATCTTTAAATTCCCTTTCCCCCTCCCTCCATTCTGCCTGCCTGTCTGTGTGACCGCCGGTTTCCCTGGAAGGGAGGCAGGGACCCAAACAAACCCTGAAGCAATCCAAAATTTCTTTGGTAGGGGGGAAAAAAAAAATCTATTCTCTAGAGATCAAACCTTCGGTGAATCATTTTCCACCGCTCTGACATGTCAAATACTCCAGTGATTCACCAGTCATGGAGCTCTGATTCACCTGCAGTAAACAGGGCTGATGGCTTCCCCGAAGCACCGTGGCTTGTCTCCACTTCCACACACCAGCCCTGTGCGTGTCACCTCTCTGCCACGCACCACTGCCGCTGTCCCCTGCCACAGCAGCAGCCTGGGCAGCAACAAGGATCAAAAAGCCCCGGCTATCGGTATTAGTGCAAGGGGGCCAAGAGAGAAGACAGCCCCGGGTAAACGGACAGTGAGAGAAGTCAGAAAAATCTTCCCTTGGTCCAGTTTAAGCATGACAAAGGGAAGGACAGAAAGGAAGGGACAGGAAGGGTTTGGTGTTTATTTGTGGCTCTCATTGGGTTCATCGCCCTGCCAGTGCAGGATGCAGTTTCTCCAAGAGGGAGCACCAGAAATAGAACTGACATTACATCTAATGAGCTTTTTTGGTGGCATATTCATTAAGCTTGTAGAAAGGGTAAAGAAATGCAGGAAGCTTCGTCTTGGAAAGCCTCCAACTGGACCCCTTTGACTCATTAAAGGAGGGAGTAAAAATGAACCGTGCCCCAGGGCAATCGTAAAAGGATAAGGAGGAAAGCAGGAAAGGGTCAATTCATTAAGGACTGGGGGGACCTCAGTGGTCCCAGCTGGGCAGTACAGGCTGGGGTGGTGGGATGGGGAGGTGGGATGCTGAGGTGTGCTGGAGCCCAGTGGGCAGCAATGTCCCCTCGCCCTTGGAGCACTGGTGGAGCCCCTGGTGCTTTGTTCCGGCTGAGCCCCAGAAGGCAGCGGGGACCTCCCCAGCTGTAGCGAGGGGACCTCAGAAAACCCTCGTTCTATCCCCAGAGCCGCTGCCTTGCCCCCTGCTATTGCCACGAGTTCCCTGCCTACCACCACCACCAGCGCTCCCGTCTCCATCTCCGGGCTCAGCCTGGCCTTCCTCCCCGCCGAGGGGAGGGGGAAGGGGGAAAAGCCACACAGGGGCAGGGGGAGGGGAGGGGGAGGAAACTCAATTGAGCAGCTTCACAGGGGGCCCCAGATTTGCTCAAACCAGTCACACCAGCTGCAGCCCAGCCATGATGAGAAAGGAGGGAAGACAGTGTGGCAACAGCTTCCAGGACCCCGAGGGAGGAGGAGGAGGAGGAGGAAAAGGAGGAGGAGGAAGCCCAGGCTGCTAAACTGACACCAGGCGAAAGTTGGCCAGGTTTTCCGCCAGCCACGGAGGAATAGCGCAGGCAAGTCAGATGTGACCGTGCTACAGGAGCCAGGAGAAAATAAAAACAAGTGACAGCTGACTCTTGAGGACTTTTGCAGGGGGTGGAGGGGGGGGGAAAGGGCGAGGAGGGAGGGAGAGACCTACAAATACTGGGGGAAGGGCAGAGCGCAGCCCAGGAGCCTTCTGCAGCGGCAGATGGAGAGGGAAGCTACCGCTGATTCCTGCAGAGTCAGGGAAGGAGAGAGAAAGCATCGCGCCGAGGTGATCACATGAATAGGGAATGAAGGCACAGAACAAAGAAGGAGTTTTGGGGAGAGGGAGTGGGAGCCCCCACGTGGGACCCTCAGAGCCGGGGTGTCCCAGGGGGGTGCCCCAGGGTGCTGCAGCCATCGGCACGGCCAGCCCGGGAGCTGGAGGACAGGATCACCGCCAGCAGAGGATGGAGGAGACATCTGTGCAGTTACTGAGCTCAGCAAGACCCCACGGAAGGTGTAATTCCTCAGACCAGGACCTGAGCACATGGTGGGAAGGAAAATCTGAAATCCCTTGCTCTGGGCTTGGGGGCTTCCCCTAAGCCGCTGCGGGATGAAGGCGCAGAGCAGTGAACAGTGCTGCCTGCCTGGTCCCCAGGTCCCCCGTGTGCCGGTGATGATTGCTATGACAGCCGTTCTCGCTGTGATTGGCACCTCCCGGTTAGATCAAGGTCACTGTTAGAACACATCTTTTCATTAAAACGGCCGAGAGCCTGTCAATGACCACAGGCCACGGCTAATTAAGGAAGGACCCCATGCCCCCGCACGGGTCGATGATCAGGGCTGATGCTGAGCCACCCACCCCAAGGGGAGCCGGCAGAGCAATCCTGCTCCCAGCACCCTCATGCACGGGGCGGACATACCCACTCCCGGCACACTGGGCCACCCGCCAGCCTGGCTGCTGTCACAGCAGAGCAGCGGTGTTGCCTCCTCTCAGACAGATCACAAGAGGCACAATAGCATCCCAGGCACCGGGGACAGCCCTGATGTCTGGCTAGGTCATGGGCGCTCAGAAGGGGAAGAAGGGATGACAACAGGCTCCCTACAACACAGGTGCGTGTTTGAGGGACAATGGGGTTTAGATTTGAAGAAAATCATTTTACAAAAATGTCTGAATGCAGCCACAGTGTTATAATAACTAATTCCTGGGGCAGCATGGCGTGGGCGCTGCTCAGGACTCGCCAAACATGCTGAGGTCGGGAACGGGTCCGTGCTGCTCGTACAAATCAGCAGCTCAAAGTCCAGCACAGGTGGGATGCAATCACACTGACCAAAGAATTTTTTGTTGTCAAACACTGAGGTGAAGCCATACACTACCAGGGACCCCTCTAAATCCTACTGTTTCCTGTTTCACACATTTTCCAAAGTACCTGCTCTGGTCTTGTTTGGCTAAGCAGTATATCAATAAAAGTCAGTTTCTTCCTCAAATAAAAACAGAAATAAATCTTTCTTGAAAATCAAGGAAAACAGTGTTATTCCAAAGGCTACTGGTGTCTCTCAGTCCTGTGTCACGGCATCTGTCCAGACCCTTTCCTAGGGCTCTCTTATTTAATTTCCTACTCCTGAATGACAGAGCAAGAGTTCCTCATCATGCGAAACGGACCTCTGGCCTGCCTCCAGGCTGCCACAAATGTCATCTGTTGACTTTTGCCACCCAGCTACTATCTTCCAGCCACACTACCTTGTGTTCTCCTGCGGCCAAACTCTTCCCAATTCAGCACCATTTGCACCTTACTGAGGGGCTGTGCTGCTCTCGGGACCCGAGCTGCCTGCAACACCCTCCAGATCACTTGCCAATGCGCTCTCCCCTCTTTTGGCAAAATCTTCCCACTTTGTTCCAGCTCAGAATAAAAAGACATTTGGAAATGTTGGTTTCCCTTCCCGTGTCCAGGTGTGCCTCCTTTATTTTGTGTCTGCGCAAGCCCTGCCCGGCTTTCCCTCTAGAGAGGAGACAAGCGGGTATCTGCGTTGGGTAACACGAACGCACGGGAGACCACACGTTTCTGTCCCAGCGAATGTGGAAAAGAGGTTTGACTTCCTAAAATGTCTCCTGATATACCAGACACCTTCATCAGCTTCCCAGCAGAGGAGGGGGGAGCTGGGTCCCCCCGTGCAGTTTGTTCTCAGGCTGTACAGATGCTCTTCTGCCTTTCCACCGGTTTCTCCCAGTCACCGCGGTTTATAACCCATGTATCAGCTCCTGTGCCTGGAGACAATTTTGCAGAATAGCCAGTGCAACTGGGCTCTGGCCTGAGCAGACACTGCTTGGCACAGGGTAATTAAATAATGACAATAATGACGTTTAATTTTGTCTGTGATTGTGGACAAACAGCAAAAGACACAGCAGGGACTCACTGCCTCGCACGTCAGACGTGTTCTCCGTTGCAACTTTTTCAAAGCATGCTTTAAAGACTTTTTTTTTTTTTCAGAATTGCAGTGGAAAAGGTTGAGTTCTGTGTAATGTAGTCGGCGTTTCACTCAGATCTGTCACGCCTAATCCAGGCCAGGACTTGGAGAAACCCGTTCCAGTGACAGTAGGCACCCACTGCGAGAGTCGGTCTGGGAGCTAGACAGCTAGGGAAAACCACAGCCTTGGTCTGTGTCCAGCAGCCGAAATAAAAAGTTTCCTTTGCCTGTTTCATGTTCACAGCAAAAGAGCTCTAGCCAGCTCTTTCCTACAGTCAATGTGCATCCTCACAGAAACACGTCATGTTAAGGTCACACTGGTGCGAGCTCGAGCACAGGACACTAAAAGTGAGGTATTGTGATTACGTTATCTCAGATTAATTTCTCCTTTTTACGACTGGAGGTGTCCATGCAGAAATGTCAATCTGAAGCATACAAAGAGCATGTGTTGCTTTGTCCCCACCCCAGTTGCCTTTAAAAATCATGATTTCAGTATAAACGTGTATGTTTGTGTATACAGGCATACGCAGGGAACTGTGGTGGTTTCTTTATCCTGCATTTTCCATTTGCACTTTGAAGACTCTCAACACGGTTTCCACAAAGGTGAGGGTGTTAAAACCGGGGTTTTTTTTTTTTGTTATTCACAAGTCTCCAGAGGCTCAGGCTTAAAGTAAAGCATTGAATGTTGAGAGCTCACGATGCAACACTGCTAACATCTTACAGGGTGGATGGTACTACCACACCAGAATAAAACACAGCTTGGAAACACACCTCACCTGAAACACCTCTGAGCTTGCACCGCAGCTTTAACAGCCCCATCTCCCGGCTTCACAGCGTTAATAGCGGTGCTGTTCAAAAAGGAGAGAGGGAGAAGGAGAGAAAACTGAGCACCGAATCTCAGCCTTCTCCGAGGGGAGAGAAGCGAGTTTTGAGCAGCGCTAATTCCCATGCTGCTAATTGGACAGAGGCCATTTCCTGCACGCTGCGGTCAAACAGGACAGGAGCATATGGGCTTTCGGAGACGGGCCTTTGCAGTGGAAAAGAAAACACACATTAAGAAAAAAAAAAGCAAAAACAAAAACACAGCACCCTAGAATCCCCGCAGAATGTTGGTGATTGCAGAGAAATTACAGACAAATTGCAAACTTAAAAGCTCTTTGCACAGATGCTGCTCCTGTTCCTTCTGGGAGAACTGCACCTTTGAAAAGATGGTGCTTGTTCCTCGGGGAGTTGCCATTTTCAGCGCCAAATATTCTCCCTTGGCCCTACTGTTAAAATAGGACCGGGTTTTATTTATTTTCTTTATTAATTTTTAATGATTTTTCACTTTATCTGCTATCCATCTAAGTTTCCATGGCAGGAGGAGAAACTCCGTGGGATAAGCTTTGCTAAGAGGAGCCAGTGTAGCTCTCGGGCCCGAAGGAGGGTTGCAAGCTCCATAATGTCACGGAGAGGAAAGACCTGCCCTACAAGGCTGGAAGCCTTAGCAGACCGCGTCGGCCAGCCACTGCGGTTTTTCTACAGCTGCTTAATATTCACCCAAGCAAAATACTTGTTGTCAGTAGGACCCATATTGGGACAAGCTTCTGACATCACCTGTCCTTCTTTAAACAGGCTAAATTCAAGCACAAAAGACTCACATGCCTTGCACAATCAGTTTGGGACAGGCATTGGGAGGTCGTGCTTCAGGCACAGGACAAAGCGGGGACCCTCATGGCGAGAAGGATGCTCATGGAGGAGATACTGACTAGCCCACTTCCCCGTATCTTCCTGCACAGAAACCAGTGCAGGGCAGGGTCAAAGCCTCAGAGCATCACTCTGATCCAACGTGGCAAGGCCGATGATGGTCCAAAAGAGTCAATTTTCTTCTATTAGCTGCTAATCAAAGGTGTCTCTTTTACTTTGTTTGCCAGTTTATTCTCCCTACAGCAGTCTCTCCTGCACAAACCAGCTACGCAGAAGAGGCTGGGCAGGGACCAACCACGGAGAATTTCAGCTGCCAGAGAGGGTGGTTTATAAAGTGAAGAGCCACGTAAAGCCAGCGGGGCACACTGGCTGGTGTGACGGAGCTGGTCCCAACGGGCAGCACAGGCAGCAGCATCCTCCTTAGAGGAGCCAACCTGCTGCATCCTGCTCCTGCCTGAAGCCCCCAGCTGGCCGCCTGCTTTTGCCGCTGCTGGGGCTCCCTCGGTGACTGTCACACCTGCTCTGCCCACCCCTCGGAAAGCTGCCAGAGGAGAGAGCAGACAAAGGAAAAGCAGCGCAGCTGGAGCTGCTGGAAGCTGCACGCCACTCGGGATTGTTTGTGTGCTCGCCCAACGCCCCTCTTCCGTAGGAAGCGCCTTTCCTGCTGCCCTCCGAGTTCAGCTCTTCAAGCTCCCTTGTGTTTGTTGCTTGCCATCATTTTTAAGGTATCACTGCAGAATTCCTTTGGGTTTTTTTAGTATTATTAGCGCTGTTTCTGTCTGGTTTGCTGGCTGTGCCCAAAGAACACAAACGCCTCCAAGACCCGCCTCGATGCCCCACTTGTTTGAGTGTCCCAGTGCAGAAGAGCCCTCCCAAAACATATAAACACCACAGCAGCAGAGCAAGGGTTAATAAAAGGTTTAACACCAAGAGGACACGCAGCAAAGCCCAAGTTAGGGCCCCCAGCAGTCCTCTCCCTGGCCTCCATCCTGCTGCAGGAGCCCTGGCAGCTGCATCACTCAAGTGCTCCTTTCCTCTGAGCTCCTGCCCCACTTGTGTGATGTACAGCAATCCTTCTGTTTCCTCTCTAAGACATCAGCCTCACGGGCCATTACAGGGAAGAAAGGTAGCTGGGGCTCTTTTATCTGAAGGAATCTATTAGGAGGGGGTGTCCTTTACTTCCTCCCTGCTCAGGGAGCAGGTCCTGCCTTTGCACTGCTCCAGGGACATCTCACTGCTGCATGGCCACCTCCTCCCTGCTCCAGGGACATCTTCTCACTGCTCCATGGCCACCTCCTCCCTGCTCCAGGGACATCTTCTCACTGCTCCATGGCCACCTCCTCCCTGCTCATGCCCATTTCCTCATCCCACTCCTCAAATGGGGCAAACGCAGCGTCACCATGCAGAAACCACGAGTCATCAGCCCCCACAAGTGAGTAAAGGAGGACGTGCACTACTCAATCCACCTCAGCGTAACAGACGAGCTTTCTCTTGGGTGACATTTCAGCTGACTGCGAGGTGCTTAGGACTCTGCCATGTCTTTGTGGCTGTAGAAAGCAGAATCTCGTTCTTGCTTCGTTTGTTCTTACACTGAAAGCAGCAGTTCCTGTGCATTCACAAGACTCCAGGACCTGAGGCTTTAAATAATAAACCCAGATATTACGAGTCTCTTAATAAACTTGAAACCACTGAAATAATAATAAAGAAATTCAAAAAATATGACAGGGAAACTAATTTGGGGGGGCGGGGGGGAAGGGCTCTTTTTGAGAATACCCTTTGCACTTTCCCAAATCCTGAATCACAGCACAAACAGATGCTCTGTACAGTGCACAGGACCGAGACCAACAAGCACCTCTCCTAGGCTGATATAAACCGCCTGGGGTCCTGCAGGGCAGTGACAGCAGATATGAACCTGCCCTGCTGGCACTCAAACCTCACCACAGACCAAGTGCCCATGGTCAGCCCTGCAGCCTCCCACCCCTCACTCACCCTCCTTCGGAACAGAGCCCTCGGCTTTTGTGGGGGCTTCTTCAGCCCTGACGAGATAAAACCCAGAGTGCTCCTGAGGTGGGGCTGTGAAAGCAATTCCTCAGAGCAAAGCAGCTGCAAGGAGCAGGAGGGCTGGGGCTCTGACAACTCACCCCACGAATGCTGCAGCAAACGCTGTGCCAGAGGATTGGGGTCTCTGTTAGAGGGTTTCCGGGGGATTTACAGCTTGGCCATAAAACTGTGTGCAGGGTGGGAGCAAAGTTGTGGCTTTATTGTTCACCTGCAAATTTCCCTCGGCCGCTTTTTAACCCTCACCCTGCTAAAGACGAGCACATGTGCTCTCAGTGAGGGGATCACGTCTGAGTGCTGCCGAAAGCCAGCGTGCAAGGAGACGTGGGGCAGGGCTGGTAAAGGATCTGTGTTACTGAGCTTTCGTGTGCCCCAGGGGTTGCTCCGCACTGAAATAAGACAATAAATAACAGTGACTGATGGTGGGAGCAGCACACCTGGCCGCAGAGGGCTCTGCCTGAGGATGCTGGAGGGATTCGCAGGCAGGATGGTGGTTTGGGGTACCTGGGTGGTGTCCAGCTCCGTGCTCTGTGGGCTGCCACGGCTGCAAATTAATTCCTCCCTTCCCCTCCCTCCCTGCTTCCCACCTGCCCCTCCACCACCTCAGTGGCCGCCGAGGAGGGGTCCCGGGGGCAACGTCAATGGTGCAGGGACGCAGATGCCCATCACCTGCTCCCAGCACCAGCGGGGGGAGAGGAGGCTGGGGCCAGCCACCTCACCCCCTTCTCCTGCCTGCCTGGGGCGGGGGGGAGGCCTGGGCCAGCAAGAGGGAAAATGGGCATCAAAAAACCACAGACATTTGCAAGGCGAGTCAGGTGGAGTCCTTGAAATGGCTTGAATCCCTTTTTTTAACAACAACAACAAAAAAAAAAAATAAAAGGAAACTGAGCTGTGCAGGAGTCCAGGTGGGAAGCAGCAGGAGAGCATCCTCCTTGGTGGCAGGAGATGGACCGACCTGCCGAGGCTGCACGATGGGTACCACCCTAGCAGTTCATACCCTCTGTCCCCGATCCCCGCAGCCGAAGGGGCCCCAACTTCCCCGAACGCTGCCTCACTCCAGCCGATGCCCATCCAAAGGCACGGGCACAGGGCAGGGCTCCCATCACTGTGAGCCGTGGCGAGTTACAAACCCCCCACCCCAGCCATGCCTCCCCGGCCCCTCACTTCTCCCTTTCCAACTGCAGGTTCCTTTTTCTCTCGGTTACAAACCCGTGCTGAAAGCGAGCTAAGGGCGGCCTGGGCTTTTCCTTTTAAGCAGATGAGGTGGGGGTGCTGCGGGGGAGGAGTTGCTATAATTGGATCACTTACTGTGTGACTAATCACAGCCCGGTAACCACAGTGACGGAGGTTTTCACCTTACTTGGTCATTTGCAAACCCCCCGCCCGCCCCGGCCATCTGCAGCAGGGCAGGCACGGGGCAGGGGGCACGCAGCCCCGCACCCCTCGCTGAGCAGCCCACGGACGGGGTGGGGGGCGGTGGGACCTCAGGGCGGGTCCTTTCCCTGCCTCTGTGCGGGTGGTCCCCCCGGGCAGGTTGGGAGCGGGGACACAGGGCAGGCGGGACAAGGGGCTTGCAGCGAGCGTGGGCTTCTGCCAGAAATCAGCTCCAGTTCTGAAGCTGGGGGGTTCCCCCTGTGCACTGCTCAGGCTTGGCCCCTCGGACAAACCCGCACCGCTCTGTGCAACCGTGTCTGGATGTGACCATGGCACCCACGCTGGCTGCAGAGGTGGCATCTGACCACCCGCATCTTGCTCTGGGGGCATCTATTTCTGGCCAGGGGGTGACAGCTAGATTACGGACGATAGAGCAGATTAAGTTTTGATTCTTATTTATTTGAGTCAGAACAATCCTTAAAAGCCATTATTAACCTCCTTACCTCTAATCAGCCCGTTGCTGGGAGTCCTGGTAGCCCTGCTTTTACTGGGTGACCCGGTGAACCTGAGCGCGGTTCGCGTGGGCTCGTCAGGAAGCTGAGATACGGCAAAACGCATGTCGGGGCATCCTCCTTTCTCTGTAATGAATTCAGGGTGGCAAGGCGAGGCTGGGGAACCCCCCCCCCGCCCTGGGAAAACACAGTCTCTGGGCGGCCGCTGCTACCCTCCCCTTGTTTTGAGCCCAAAGTTCAATTTCTGAAAACGAGGACGGAAGGAAGCAACAAATGGGAAGGAAACGGGCCTGCTTGTGAAATCCAAAACCGGATCGGTAAGAAAAACATCATAAATTATGGATCCCCTGGAGCCGCCGGCAGCCTGTCATGGTGCACTATCTGTCTCCATTGTACTTTTCTGTGCGGGTGAAACTGTTGTCAACTAACAGAGGGCAAGATTTTTTCTGCCGAGGATCGCTGCCCGCTGCGGGATGAGCTCTCTCTGCCTCCCAGCACAAACAGCCCATTGCCAACCAAATGTTTCGTGTAACCGATAGCGGCCCCAGCGGATAGGCGAGCCCTTGACGAGGGTGAAGGGGAATGAGGGTTTCAGCTGATCCTGCTCACTGGAGCTTAGCACCGGTGGACGCGCCAGCTGCAAGGACGGGGACGGGCAGGCTCGGCCGGCACAAGGACACTCATTGTTCCCTGATACGCTGCTGGAAAAGACAACCGGATTAGGGTTGTTGGGCGGCAGCGCTGCGGCGCAGGACACCCGCGCTGGGGAGCCGAGGGGGCTGCTGCTCCCCAGGGCTGTGCTAAGGGCGGATGGGGAGCCCCCAGCCCAGCACCCCTGGGCAGCCCCCAGCCCCAGCAGAGGGTGGGGAGGGGGATTTTCAGCCCCAGCCCAGCTGCACCAGCCTGCCTGGGATGCCAGATGCAGGGGGGCAGCGGGAGGAGGGGAGCGGGAGAGGGAGCAGAGAACAAACTCAAGGTCAACCGGTGAGGGGAGGGGGAGGAAGAGGAGGTGGCGGGGAGGGGAGGAAGGGTGTCCCCCACACAGGCGGAGAATCGCTCTTTATCCACCCTCCTTCCCCCCTTCCCACACACCGACCACAGAGGCAGCCTCTCATCAGGATATTTATGAACACACGCAGAAATGGGAGGCTGAGGGGAGGCAAAAAAAAAAAAACCAAACCCAAACCAACACACCACCACCAACCACCCAACCCTAGCTCATCCTCTTTCTTCACAGAGCAGATGTGCTCTGGCCTGCAAACCGAGAAGGACACTCCCTTGCTGTTAGCTAATTTGGGCTGACATGCTAGGTTTTTGCGGTTTGAAACGAGAAGTTTAATAATCAGCCGCTAGCGTTAACCAACACGCCTCTCGCACAGCTGCCCATGCAGGGCTTGGGCATTCTTTGACATTATGGGGGAAAAAAAAAAAT
Organism: Pterocles orientalis; assembly: GCA_011057875.1. Lineage (NCBI taxonomy): Eukaryota > Metazoa > Chordata > Aves > Pterocliformes > Pteroclidae > Pterocles > Pterocles orientalis. The sequence goes on along the minus strand of WKFP01014394.1, from coordinate 1,475,190 downwards.
CTATTTTTTCTCTTGCAGAAAAAAATATAAAAGCAAAAGGCTCGGCAGCACTAAGGAGCCGGCTAGCATTGCGGTGCCGGGCTGTGGCAGCCGCAGGAGCCAAGCCAGCAGCCTGCTTTCACAGGAGCCCAGAAAGTGAATGAACAGCAGCAGGAGCAGCAGCAGCGGGGAGGAAAAAGCTGTTGCATCACCCCAGAGCTCACCAAATGCACGCTGCCCCCACGGATTCAAAGAAATAAGTCTTTTTAGCAGGTTTATATCATTTTAAGGGGGTCTTGTTTCTCCTTTTAATCCACTTTCCTGCTTATTTTCTCTCTTGCTGGCCGCCGTTCAGCAGCTCGTCAGAAGGTGGGCCCGTCTCTCATTGCAGATTCAGATGTGCTTCTGTGCCAAATTGACCTGCTGTTATCCCCCCTTTCAGCTACTGTAACCAACACCGCACAAACAATGAATTATGGGATTAGAGTTACAGAAAAACGGCCTCATTCTGCAGATGTTGTGTCTGCAACCGGCTGCTGCCAGGCCTTGTGTTTGTTGTGTCATCTTCCTCATCCCCCCTCCTCCTCCTCCTCCTCCTCAAAGCCCCACCTTCACCGGGTGGCGATGGGTGTCAGGGCCCCTGTTATGCAAAGGGTTAATTAGCAGCTTCCAACCCTGCCCCATCCCCCCCCCCAAAAAAAAAAAAAAAA
>WKFP01014394.1:1398459-1459050 GCA_011057875.1 Pterocles orientalis | reverse complement strand
CCTCACCTTTGCTGCACCCGGCTCCCTGTTCAGCCCTACAGAACCACGCACCAGTTAGTGACTCAAGACCCTTCCTTCCCAGTGTGGCGACGACGCCCAGGTTAGCACAGCAAACCCTTCTCCCTCCTTCTGCCTGTGCTGCTCCCTGAAGGGTCTGGAAAGGCTTCTTCAGGAATTGTTTAGGAACGACAGCCAGCCCTTCTTCACAGCCCAGTGCAGAAGGAGGTTTCCCCGTGACACCAAGGTCACCTTTACAAACAGGGGTTGTGTTGGCAGCCCCCCCGGCACACTCGGTGACATTAGTGCTGACGGTGGCTGTGGTGGCCTTTGGGTGTCACAGCACTCCCGAGGTGTCCTGAACACAGCGTGCTGCCCGGGCTGGGCACAGGCGGGGTTTTCTGCAGCCATAAAACTCACTGTGACTCCTGATGAGAGGATCTGAAAATCTGGTCCCAAACCGTTCTATGCTCACAAGTATTTTTTTAGAGTCCATAGAAAAATATTCAGTTTTTCTAAACTGTGTTCAAAACGCAACTATTACTCTTCTCAAATCTCTCTCCAAAGCCAAAGCAGGCGGGAGGGCTTCCCTGCATCCACAGAGAAACGTGGCTCGCGTGTAGGAACAGAGACTTTACAAAATAACACCAAAACACCTCATGTGGTGTTGTCACATATGAGAACACAAACACAGCTTTGGTGCAAAACCGTTTGGTGCCAGGGAGCCTGGGAGTAGCTGGTGCAGACGAACGCGGTTCAGCGGCAGTGCAGTATGTGCGTTAGGCGAGAAGGCTGGTGCTCAGGAGAGCATTACGGCGCCGCGCTACACACCTTAGCATCTGCAAAAAACCATGAGTGTGCATTTAAAAACAGGAATTGGAGGAAATTATTTTATTTTCTTCAGCGTGCCTAGAGAAAACGAAACGCTTTTCATACGAACTTCTCACGCTGCAGCTTTTATTCGGCGTACTCTGTACATGATGCCGGTCTTATTAACCTCTGCCTCCTGCACTCACCCATCAAGTGCAATGAAATGGCTCCTCTGATGTCCTTGGTCTGCGGGGAGTTTCCAGAAATGGCAACTGTGCTGACATTGAAATAATCTGCAATCCGAGGCAAGCATGCGAGTTATTGACACGGCTGCCTGGCGGCAGCAGCCAACTCTGCGGACTGCTCCCCCTTGTTTACCGAAAATCCTTTTCCTTCCTCTCTGAGAACACCGTATGATGTGCCGCGATGCTCGTAGCAGTCCCACACCCACACTGGGGACCGCAGCCCGCCGTTGGAAGCGGCACGGAGGAGTTGCTGCGCCCTGCTCTGCAGGCTGTCACTGCCCCTGAAATCAAGTTTCTGCTCTTAGTCCCTGGCACCAGTCCTGCAGCGAGAGCAGAGTCTACCCACCGCAGGACAGGAGGCAATTCCTACTGACTCCAGGGAGTAACCACTGGAGCAATCAGTGCGCTGCTAATTAACCATCGGTCAAGGTCCAGCCGCGTCCACCTGATACATTGGGCAAAAGCATCTGGAGGAGAGGGACGGAGGGGTCCCGAGGCACGGCAGCTGCTGGCAGACCCTGCATCGCCCACGCCAGGAGCCAGAGCCCTGGGACGCTGTGCACAGCTCAGACCTACAGGAGCCTGTCTCCTCCAGCAGCCCACAGGGTGGGATTGAACCCAAAAAAATGCACAGTGGGGGCTGCACATGGGTGGGCTACGGGCAGCAGCAGCAAAAAGCCTTGGGTGTGATTTCAGCTCTCCTTAGGTTAACAGAGCACCTGGGAAGGACAGCTCGGTCTCGCAGAAACTCCCTGTGCTTTTCACTACAACCAGAAATATCTATTTATACAAAGACATCGGCACGTGAGACCTTTCTCTGATAGCGCTGGTAGCCTGCTACAGCTGGGGAATGGGGTGTATCACACTGAGCCCCCACAAACATCATTAACAAACCCCGGTACCTGGCCCCTGACACACCGCCGGCCGCTCCCCCAGCCCGCTCACCCCGGGGTGAAAAGCCAGGACAGGGAGCGACTCCTGCCCAGATCCCTACAGCCATGTTTAGACTGTCGAAAGCCACAGCTCAGACACAACACCCTGAGATAAACCTGGCACGTGGGCTTTCAGCCTTTCATCTTCATCCGGTTTGCAAAGAGAGAGAAGGAAAAGGTTCACCACCAGCAGCTGATGGAGAGGCTGGTCCAGGCGAAAGGGGCAGATTGCCCTGGAACTGCCTCCTCCTGGAGCAGGAGCTCCCCATCGCAGGAACCGGCTGCACAGCGGGTATTCCCAGAGAGAAGAGCACATTAAAGAAATTTCCCATCTAAGCCTGGCACAGGCTCGTTAGGGATACCAAGGGAGAGGTCACAAAATGAGCTCATGGGTCTAGTGGGTGTCGATAACGCCCGCTGCACGGCTTTGCCAGCTACGGTGCAATCCGAGTTTCTACCCTGTGGAGTTAAATGGGTGCTGGGTGAAAAGCAGCCCCTGCAAGGGAAGCTGGATGAAGATCCAGCCGCTCCCAGCTCCGGCTCTGTTTGCCGCTGAGATAGGCAGCACCGGATGAGACAAAGGGGCAGCAAGAGCAGCTGCTGGAAGCTTTTCCAGGGAATAAATATTTCTATTATTTCCCAGCCTGACTAGAAGCATTCATGGGCTGTGAGGAGCTGGTTACTCCCTCCACTGCTTCACTTATCTCAGCTGCTCGAGGTGGTGGATGGAGCAAATGGCACACGCGCAAGATAACAAGGGCTTCAAGGGGCTGCTGCCTCCCCGAGAAAGGGAGGTGCTGACTCAGCTGCTGGAAAAACCAAGCGAAACATGGACAAGGCACCAAAGTTTGTTTGCAGCCTGAAGGGGAGAAAATACGGGAGGGATTCTGAGAATAGGAAGACGCTGAATTCAGGGTGCATCCGCTGGCGAGACGAGGGGGGTGGCCGGGCAGGCCAACAATGGAGCAAAACAAAACACCACAAAGGCAGGAAATGCACAAGTTCAGGTTCACACAGAAGTTCAGGTTCACACAGCACGGCCAGGGCAGCTTCCCCGTGCACAGCACAGGTACAGGACCACGCGCAGCCGGGGGACCCATGACGTGGCTGCACCCAGCTGGGGTTTTGGCAGCTCTGTCCCCCGTGCCCCCTCCCCTCAAGCTGTTTGGTGGGGGTTTTTCTTTCAATAAGCATGAAGCACGGAGTAAGGGGACTGTGGAGCTGAGCTGGTGCAAGTGGCGCAGCATACAAAGTACCTGTGCAAAGATGGTTTCATAGTATGCTGGAAAAAGAATTTTTTTTCAAAGCCAAAATGATTAAAAATCAAACTAGAGGATGTCCCCTGTGACTTCTGCCGGATGAGGATTTGTTAGCTCACTAGACAAGTTTTACAGTCCAGCTGCTTTAGCTTTGCCGAGATAACCATCCCGCTGTAAACTGTGAAATCTGTATCACCGGGCATCCTCAGCGCTGGTACTTGTATAAACCTCCTAGCAGGTGATATGGAGCACCAGAGCAGCAGCACATCAGCAGCTAATTCTCACTCACTGCTCCTCGTGTGTGTGGGTTTGCTCTAATGTTCATGGTGAACAATATTTACAGAGGGCTTTTCATATTCGTTAACCAGAGGGTCTTCAGAGGTTTATTTCTGTTGCAGACACCAGCGTCACTGAACGCTGAGCGAGATGGCAGAGCAACGACTGTGGGCACAAAGGACAGAACCACCTGAGGCTCCGGTTGGCTTGCAGGCGTTAGACCCAAAGATAAAACTTCAAAACCAAAAGTTGATGGGAACCCAATTCATCCACATGACTCAAGGCCAAGTTTCAAACGATTGCCCTCCACCCATGGCTGGAGTGGTTTCCAAGGCCACGGGTTCCTGAAGCCTCCCCAGTCAGCAGAGGGGAAAGGGTGGGATGGGCAGCAGATGCCCTCAGCCCGCCTGGGACCACGCTTGCAGGGTGACATCACACGGACGCAGGGTACAGCTCCCAGAGGCTGAGTGGGGAGGGGCCGGTTTCCACCATGGGGCTTCTCCCCATCCTTTTGGGGATGACATCCTTTTGGGGCTCATGCAGCACACAGCTGAGCCCCCCGCCCAGCTTTGCTGCTGCCAGAACAGCTGAGCTCGTTAGCACGTGAAGGAAACGAACCTGCAGCTCCCGGCCTGCTTTGGGTGCCACAAAGCCGTGCTGAAGGCAGATCCCATGTGTCTCAGACCCTTGCAGAGAAGCCAAAGGCTGCAATTGTTTCTGGTGGGGCAGCATCGTTTGCCCATGATGCCTTGGCAAGAGGGAGATGCCTCGCTCCTGTTCGGCTGCTGCGGGCAGAGGGAGGCAGAGCCTGGGGAGGAGCCCCTCTCTCGGAGCGCCGAGCAGCAGCGTGCAAACCCTTCTGTGCGGCCAGGGGGGCTTATCTAGCGTCTGCAAACCTTCACGTACATTTATAGCGCTGCAGAAAAGTTTAAAAAGAAGGAAGAGGCCGCCACGCTGTAAGGAAAGGAAGCAGTGGGGAGAGGAGCAGGAACAGGCTTAATGTGTGCGGTAGCCTGGAAAGAGTCCACAGGGACGTCAGAAAGCAATTGTATTCTGGATCCTGAAACGAAGCCGCGAGCCGCTCGCTGCCTGGCTGAGGGTGAGGTGGTCAAATGTCACGACACATGAGGGAAAACAGCAGCTTTCCATCCCCTGGGGGAGCCCAGGACCGAGCCGTTTGGATGGCGAGGGAGGGTTACTGTGCCAGAGGAATACAAAAAAAAAACAAAACCCAGGACAGGAAAGCACAGACGGAAATTTCAGCAGAAGGCCCAAGACTGCGGCAGCAGCGACAGAGGCTCTGGTGTGGCTGGAGAAAGGAAGAGGATGCACGGGGCGGGGAGGCAAGGGGGGAGGAGGGCTGGGGATTATAAAACACCGTCAGCTTAATTTCATTTCCCAGGAAAACAAAAAAAAAATATTTGTAGGCACACAGATAAGAACAAGGAGATGAGATTCAACCAAGACAGGTTTCTCAAGAACATATTGCATCAAATCAAATTAATTTCCTTGTGTGGTAAAGTAATAGGCTTCGGGGATATACTTGAGGTTAGCAAGGCTTTTGACACAGCCTTCCAAACATCCTCCCGAGTAAATCGGAGAAGCATGCTCGAGCTTGAACTCCTGCAATGCAACTGAAAATCAAATTGGAAACTGCGCAAAAGGATTTCCCTAGGTGTCAGAAGCAGACTCTCCCAGGACCTGGTGCAGTGTTCAGCAGGGAATGGGGATCACTCCTTCACGGAGGGTCTTGAAACATTTTGAATGGCAACGTTCATGCTTGAAAAAGGTCTTGGTTGGAAGTGATGAAGTGGAAAAATGCCCACCGAGCCTGATGAGAAGCAGCCCAGTGCTGCAGTAACACAGAAATAATGCACGGAGGGGTGGCCGGCCAGGGGGACCCTGGTTTCTCCACTGCCCGGTTGGTCACTCTGTGAAATGCTGCAGACAGCCTGGCCTCTTGAAATGACAAACACGGAAAGGCTCCAACAGCTTTTCCCGTGCCCGTAGCACCACTGCCTGCACCCAGGTTGATGCGTCCCGTTATCTCCGTGTTTTGCTTTGCTGACATTTATGAATGCCACTGCTCAGGTAAAGAGAATTTTATTGGGCTAAGAAAGCAGGGTACGGTGATGTTTATTACTGGCATAACTTCTCCTTTCATTCATCATAGCTGTAATTAATTTTCTAGCATGGGTAGAGGCTGAGATTTAAAGCCATCCTCAAGAAATGGATTAGCCCCTTTTCTCATCTTATTTGGAATTCCCTATTGTGAATATACTCCAAGTGTGATAGAGAGGCAATTTATGAGAATGAAATCTCATCTGTGTCCCATTCCTTGCCCTCTCTCTGGTGATTTTATGATGCCAGGGTGCCTCTCTCCATTTGTTTAAAGGGCAGGCTGCGTGTGTCGTTATACGTTCAACAGGCTGTTCAGCACACCCGAACCCACCGCGGGAAGCGGAGACAGGACCTGAAGGCACAACACCGACCATCAGCGTGTGCGGGTGGGTCTGTGGGTGAGGGATGGTGCTGCCTGTAGCACCTCAACACCACAGAAATCATAGAATCACAGGATGGTTTGGGTTGGAAAGGACCTTAAAGCCCATCCAGTGCTGCCCCTGCCATGGGCAGGGACACTTCCCACTAGCCCAGGTTGCCCAGAGCCCCCTTCTTGAAGCCTCACCGTGCTCCACGACCCTGATCCCACCGAGCCGCAGATAAGTCCCAGGGTAAACGATGGATGCGGCGCCTTGTGGGCATGAAGCCTGAACTGGTCCAGGGCTAGTAGCCCAGCGCCAGCGTGCCTCCCGTCACTCCCAGGCTGGTGGGCTGGAAACATGAGGATAGGATGGTTTGACTGCTTTCACCCAAAGAGGAGTCTGCCACTGCTGAATCTGCTGAGATGGAAAGCCGTTCTCATGAGATGGATTATCCCCTTTCCTCATCTGATTTGGGGTTCCCTGTTGTGAATATAATCACAGCAGCGTGCGGAGAAAGCCGCCAACTTCTGGGAACGAGCATCCAGCCCCAAGGGAGCTCAGGAGCGCTGAACAGAATCAGCAAAGGTTTTTGCAAAGCAATGCAATGCTCCAAGGACCCTGGTGTTGGTGAGCAGCTAACACTCCCCAGCCCTTAGCAGAACAGCTTGCACCTTTTGTGTCAGAAAACTCCAGCGCTGAAAATTTCTCTGTTGAGGTGGATGCAAACGTTCTTCCCTGTTGCTGGGCGCTAGGCTCGGCGGTTTGCAGGCAGTTCCCTAGTCAAACCAAGGGGTGAGTATCCAGAAACCCAGAAAAGGCATGTGGCATCCCGTGTTGACTCCAAGCCTTTCTTCTTCTGCTGTTTGAGCAGCTTGCACAGGAGAGCAGATCCTGGCGTCACGCAGGTACGCTGCTCCTCTCGCAGGAGAATTTGCGGATGTAGCTGGAACCAGGGAGGAAACAACCGCGGCCACCGGCGATGCCCCCACCAGCGGCTGGGGCAGCTGCAGGGGCTGGTGTCCCACGACCATCACCCCCACCACGGCTGCTGCTTCCAGGCTGGGGCGCGGACAGACTGGAGGCTTATCTTCATGGGCTGGGCTGCAAAGCACAGACACAACTGCATTTGCAGTTCAAACTGTCCTGCTCCCTGCCCTGGGAAAATCTCCATCTACCTTGGCAGGGAACCGAGTGCTCAGGCAGGCTGCATGCAGATTGCAGAGGGGACGGAGAGGATATTTTGCAGGTTTAATTTCAACAGAGTTGAAAATAAAAATCAGCACTGGTGGGTTTTCACAGATTTTACCTCCGGAAAGCTGTTGCTGTTGATGCTCCAGAAAACTGGGATGTAGCTAATTAAAGCTGCACATATCATCCTGCCATCATCTCCTCACTACTGAACTTCTAACCTGACATAAATACATTGCATACTGTAACCTGTTTCTCCTGATTATTAACCTTGAACATGGCAACCTATAAATCACCAGCGGAACAGCTGGTGCTCAGCATTGCCCCAAAGGTGTACGATTACGATCATTTTATATATATCTTGGTATGCAGACATGAAAAATTCATTGAAGAGCTTGGTATTGTAAGACTTCTTGTAATGAATTTTCTTAAAAACATAGATCATGCTTAAAATAGGTGTCTGCTCATTATAGCATCGCCATTTATATCTTCCTGAATTACAGCTTGGCTGATTTCTGGGAGTCAAATGGGATTCCTAAGGAAATTCAGAGTGGTCAGTTTGCCAGTACTTCAGGAGGAGATTTTCATTGTAGCTTTATGCTTTTATTTCTGTGGGGGCCGAGACTCAAACTTGCAAAGGTATCAAAAGGATTTCGGGTTTTTCCCAGTTGGAGACTCCTCTGCATCAGTTGGTGTTACCTCCATCACCCCTGGGGTTTCAGGAGCTGCTGTTGGCATTGTAGCTGTGGGGACAATCCCTGCAGGTTCCCATGAGGTCTGGTGCCAGCAAACACACAGATTGTGCAACTGCAAACCAGAAATAAAAGCGAAGGGAATAAACATATCATAAAACAGGACATAAAACCAGAACTTGGAAATGAGCTCGTAAACACCCTCAGTGTAACCTCTGCCGGCCAGGACCTCTGGGGACACAGAGAGTCAGTCCCGAGGGAGCGGGTCACCTGGTGGCATTCTGGTCCTCAGCACCATGTCTTCACCTTTCCCACCCTCCCACAGCCAAGTCCACGCACAGCCGGCAGAGCCAGAAACATGCTCCATGACTCACAGCTACCCAGCACCGGTCCTGGGAGCACCAAGACGCCTGTGGCACGACCCCTCCTGCACACGCTTTACAGGGAGGCTCCTCCTGCTCGTGTCCAAGGCGGTGAGATTGCTGGCGGGTGAAGGGAATCGCAAGGAAAAGGTCCCGATTCATACCAGCAGCTCATCATCCTGCAGAATAAACCCTTCTTCTCCTGTGGGGTACGAGAGGCTCCTGTCACCTCTGGCTCCCCTCGCTCCCGAGGCTCCTTGGTCAGAAACCCTGCCTGGGATGGGATGGGACGGGACGGGATGAGGGAGAGCCTTTGTGTGCCAGCCCCGTTCCTGTCTTTCCCCAGGATAACGGAGGGATGAGGGATGCTCTCTCTGCCCTTGCTGTACCATTAACAAAGAGCATCCATACGGGAGGGCTCTACCAAGGGCTCCTTGATTGCATCAGCCACGTACCCCTTCAGCCTTCACCTGCCTTGGGAGGGAAATCACAGTATTCCCCCCAAAATGTCCACATTCCTCCAGAACTCCCGCTCCTGATTTTCCGTGACAGTTTTTGTTTGCTGTGAGCAGCAGACACAAACGTTTGCATGCAACCCTCCCGCGCACTGGTCATCAGAGAGCTCAGGGCAGATTCAATTTGCTTTTGCCTGCTCACAGCTCACTCTCCTTTACCTACCAGAAAGAGTGAGGACAGACACAAAAACCAGCTCCACAATCACTTGCGGGTGATTTGTGCAGCACAAACAGTAAAGGCTAAGCAAGAAAACCTGGTATTGGAGCACACAAATGTTGCTTGGGTCACAGGCACGACTACAAAGCCACCTCTCCATGGGAAATAAATGAAGCACGCAGCAGAGAAGCGTCATTTCTTCCCATTAAGTCTAGATCCTCTTGGCACAACAACTCGCAACTGCTTTAGGAAGGCTTCATCAAATGATGTGCAACAAGGCTCACTCATCTTTTAGCTCGTACACAGCAACAGCTGTTTCGCAAACCCTGTTCCGAATCCGGGTTAAAAACACCCGCCTCCGAAAGGGGGACAGCCGGACGGCACCCTTACACCAGCGCTGTTTCTGCCTGGCGGGACCCCCGCTCGCCCTCAGAGAGGCTGATCCAGCTCACCAGGGGCTGTCACACAGAAAGGATGCCCAGAAGAGCTGACAAATAGGAGGCATTTCACAGCATGTACGGAAAACAGGCTGAAAGATCTTCTGGAGTTTGCCTCTTGCAGCTTCTAGAAAAAGGCTTTTTTCCTGTGGATGAAACATAAACATACAGCAGGTCAGAAAAAATGGCAGCTCTTCAGGTGGCAAGGGACACTAACAGGGCAATGAAGAAGCTTGTCTAAGGGAGACACTGAGTGTTTCAAGCCAGCAGGTGCCTTTTTCTCTTCCTGAACGCTCCTTTTCCGTGCCGTTGGCCAGCACCGACGACAGGTGCTCCCTGCTAGGAAAAGCTACCGGGAAAGCTGGGCTTTGGGTGTTCTGCCGTCAATTTAAGACAGGCTCCATCAGCAGAGCCATGGGTACAGCAGAAGCCTTTTTAGGAGAGCACGAGGCTGTAATGACAGGGATGGGGACAATCCGAGCTCCTCTCAGCATTGGCACCTGTCAGAGGGACCGGCCTCAGCATCACATCCTCGGACGGCCAAAGGAGGAGTAGAGGAACAGGAATGACAACCAGCCCTCCTCCTCGAGAGGTCGGTGGTGATTCATGCTCCCATTTCTGTGATGTACTGTGCAGCCCCGAGGTCGGGCGGCAGCGGGGTTCCTGGCAGGGGCCGTAGCTGCAGCCCTGCCCTCAACACGGGACCCAGCGGGACGGTGAGAAGCAAGACCCGAAGCTCGGCACACAGCTTCATGGGGAAGCAGGAGACGGCCCAGAGGAGCTGACAGAGCTGGTATCTCCCGGGGGGGGCAGCATCTTCGCCATGGCCCAGGGGCAGCGATCGATGAAGGGGCTGTATCGCGACAGCCTGAGGTGGAATGGAGATGGTCACGTTCACGGAGGAGCTCAGCGTGGTTCAGTGCTGCGTGACTGTTGCTGACAGGAGCCTCCGAACATCGAGTGTCATTCTCCAGCCTGCTGGGAATCCACAATTAAAGCGACTGCCTCAGGGAAGCAGACGGAATTAGAAACTGAATCTGGAGTCCTGGGCTGCTGACTCGACCACGGGCTCACCCTTCAAACTTGTGAGCGGGCAACTTACACCAAAGGGTACCTTCACCTGCAGCCCAGGAGATGCTCCCCAGGCTCCAGCCTGAGCAAACGGGCACAACAGAGCAAACGCTGCTTGTGAAACCATGTGCATACCCCACCGGTCACTAGAGTGCTGCAAGCTGGAATCAATGCAATGATTGTGACAGCTGAGAACAAACTCAGCTATGTTTGACAACTTCCAGAAAATATTGGCAGAGGGCAGGGAGCCTGCGCTGCCCGGCAGCACCTTTGTGAATTGATTAGCCACCTAGCAGATGGCGAGCCGGCTGCAGGCTGAGACAGCAGAAGATGGCCAGGCTGGTGGAGAAGAACTTGAAGACAACTGGGAAGAAAAAGCGTATCCTCGCAGTGACAGCCCAAAATGGTATTTCGGAAATGTCAGATAGATGGCATATGAGGAACAGGACTGATTTTTAACATTTTCTTCAACTACTCATTACGAGCATCTGCCCGGCTCACAAAACAAGATTATATAGCTCCCCTTAAACCTTTCTCTCCCACCTCTTTCCTTCAAAAAAGCCTTACAGAAAATATCAAAAACCATTTCTTCTTTCAAACCAGTTTTCTAAACAGGACTTACGTAAGTCATTCAGGAAGAAGTCGATACTTTGAGAGAACTTACACGCTTTCTCTGAAAGCGAGCACGCCTGAAAAGTTTGATTTTAGGAAAACATTCTGGACAAAGAGCAAAGGCTTCGCTTCCCTCCTCCTGCCACATATTTTTGGGAGGGGCCTGGCACATGTTGGGGAAAATTCATATTTTTAATGATTTTAAGAAATGCCGTAGGCTATTCAGAGCCTGCACAGCTGCTCATCAGTAGCCAGCCATGGCTGAAGGAGCAGAAACTATGGGCTGGAGAAATATGCCATCTTTGTCTGGTGCAGAACAATGCCGCTGCAGTGAAGTACAATGGCTGGCTCTTATTTTCCACTAGCCCTTAGAAAAAAAAAAAAAAGAAAAAAAAAAGAGGGGGCTGGGGCGGGAAGGATGATGGAGTTTCCTTGCAGGGCCTCGAAGCGGAGGGAGCACCATTAGCTCTGTGCTTACAGATATGCAAATCCTTCCCCGGGCCCAACAATAGCAGGAGCCCTGTGGGAGGAGAGCGACCGCACAGCCCCGGCGGCTGCTCCCAGCCCCTCCACCTGCAGAGCCCCCAGGTCCCGGGGACTTGCCCAAAACCGGGCAGGTCAGAGCCTGGCATGGTCCAAGGGGACCTGGAGGAGCGCTGGTGCCAGCCCTGGCCGCCCCCCGCCCGCAGAGCACCCGGTACCGGGTGGGTGAACGCTTCCTGCCGTTCCGTTTGTGGCGACCATTGCCCAGAAGAATCCACAGTTCAACATCTTTCTATTGCCCCTCGGGGTGACAAGGCTCACCTACCGAAAGGTGAACCTGAAAGGAAAGCGGAGCTTCTTGTATTAACAGCGCTTGCCTCTACACACTCCCGGCAACTCTCTATCCGGTGGGTTTTCATGTCGACGGCTCCTACCAGGAGTTAACGAGGTCTCCTACTTGCAGCTATCTTCGATACCTAAATTTTTAAGCAAAGACTGAGGGAGTACAAGTAAAGATTGGAAACTACCAGCACTGAGCTACCCTAACACAAATAGTTGAAATTGCGAAGGTTGGACGGCTTTACCAGGGCTGGCAGCCATCTATAAAAGCTGTAAAAACCAAACCATCCAGGGACGCACATTAACCCCCTTCAGAAAACATTTTTGCACTCCAGTTCATGTTATCTGAAATATTTGCTATTTTGCATCAAATCCATCACCTGAAGCTGCATACAGAGCTGTGACAATCGCCTCCCCTTTCAAAGGTTTTTGATTGCTCCCAAAACTCCCGCCAACCTTTGACCACAGCAACCGTCAATCCTTAAAATTTCATTCCCTTCATGCACTTTCCCCAGAACAGCCGACTCAAGATGCCTGGAACATCATCTCTCCATGTAAGGTCCCAGCTCCAGGTCTCTCCAGGGCATCGCCACGTGCAGCTGCGAAGGTGTCCAGCAGGTTATGGACACAGCAGCAAAACCCCCAGTGCCATCAGAAACCGCTCCCAGGCCAGCACCCTGCAGGTCCCCAGGGAGGAGGCAGCAAGACTGAGAGCCCCGCAGGCCCTGGCGTGACCAGACCACCACCCCCGACACTCGGAAGGATGCAGAGGCAGCTCACAGGTGCGGTGCAAAGCAACAGGAGTCCTAACTGTCCCCAGCAGTTCTGTACGCAATGGGAAATTCAACAGGAAGCTCAATACTGGAAATACAACAAATTACCCCCTCTCCCACCCTCTCTCCAATGAAAAAGCGCTTTTTGCTGCAGGACATAGTAAAAGCCCTCCGGAGAAGATGTGTGTTACTCCAGGGAGCAGCACACTCTGATGCTGGTACTGATAGGAAAGAGAAGACTGAGCAAACAGGAGATACTCAGGTCTAGGTTTGGGGGTTTGTCTGCTGGTCAGCAGTGGCGGCTCTCAGCACTCGTTTCTGAACCGGTTCTCCTTCACAGTCTAGTTGTCAAAAACATCTTTTAATACCCTGAGCAGAGTGGGTGGTGTTTTGTTGTTTGCTTTCCTCGTGAAAGCAACAAAATCCCTTGTATTCCCCACCAACCCCCTTAACATGGTTGGTGGCCAAAAAAACCCCCCAAAAAACCAAAAAAACCCAGCTTCTCATGGAGATGGCCAAAGAGGGTGCTCCAGCTGTGAACCACATGCAGGATAGGATCTGATCTAAGCATCTTACTCATGTAAGCTTTTATTCACTTCGACACACTTTAAAACTCCGTCAGAATCTTTGCAATAATTAACAGGTAAAAACTGTGTCAAACTAAAGTAAAACCTTCATATTTTCATGTAATACATTTCTTGGACATTAGATGGCAATCCCCCCACTTTATTTTTCAAATCAGGGGCCCCTATCCCTTACCAAAATCTGATGTCACCTTCTCTTCAGGACGAGCGCCCTGTGTGGCCAGGAGGAAGCCAGGCTGTCGGGCAAACACAGAGCGTGACGGCTCCTCCCTTACCACGGCGTCCGTTCCTTTGCAACTTATCCAGTTTGGGTTTTTCTTTGATTTGGAAAGGCAGGTAAGTAATAACATTACACAGGAACACTTCTAGTAGGGGTAAGAGTCACTATCTGTTCCTTGGACACCCTGTGCCATGACTTGGATGGTTCTGTGCCAAAATCCTACAGGCAAAAAAAGGCACCCACCAGAATCTCCTCCTCGTTTCGACAGGGGAAAGGGGTTAGGAGAAGGAAGTGTGGTATTTAACATTAGAATTTCTAGTCTTGCCAATTAAAAAGGGCCCTCCCAAGGGATATCATTAGTCTGGGTAAATCTTTGCTGGGAATTGTAAAACTGAATTAAAAAAAAAAAAGGCTATTTGGTAGCAGTACGTGGAAATACACGTAACAGGAAGCACCTACCAACTTCTACAGTGGAAATCTAAAGGTAGAAGAAAAAATAAGACGCAAGGCATTAGAACAACTTAAATAACAGCTCAAACAAATCCAACAGAGTAGGTAACACACCTGATCAAGTTAACGCACCCTGGCTTTCAGCCTCCCCCTTCCGGCACGGTCTGTGAGGGATGTTTTAGGCAGAGGCAGGGATAACACAGGTACATGGTGGGGGGATCCTTCCTGACCTTCATTAACTCCCTATGATCTATTCCAGCGGCAGTACCAGGCATCCTGACAGCTATTCACTGCAACAGTGCCTGCCTGTGATTCATTCACACCAACTCCCTTCCTAAGCCTTCACTTCTCATCTGCTTTCATTGCTCATGAAACGTTCCTTCCCGGCCAAGTTCCCCCCTTTTCACCTGTTCCCCGCAGGTCCCGATTTTGGCCTTGCACTCCTCGTCCGTTTGAGCTCTCGTGCAGATTTGCAGTGACTGTGAGAGCAAGATCTGCAGCTCTCCAGCATGCCCAAAGCACAAAGATGAGCTCTGAGATGGGGGTCCACCCACAGCTGGCTGCTCACACAGCTGATTTTTCATGTGCTCCCCCGAACAGCTCACCTTTCATCCTCGCCCTCGAGATGGTTGTGTACGTGTGCCAAGGTGACAACACCGTGAAAACAGAAGTTCTCCAACGCTACATTATCTCCAATATCAAAAGGTCACAGAAGGGTACAAATCAGCAGATCTCCAGAAGAGACACGGGTTTTTATGAAAAGTGGGTCAGTTTTAGTTTCATGGAGGTTGTTTGACACAGTGGTTTCTGGCATCACAAGCTCTGGTCCACAGGATACCACAGAGCCTTTGTATCCCTTGCTGTCACTACAGCATTGTGTTTTTCTACCCATTAACCAAGGATAAATGACCTAGATATTGTGCCTATTAAAGCCTCATTTTTCTTTTGCCCTTTTGTTCTTTAGTGTACCACATTATCACACGCTGAACACATTTTAAAGTATTCTCAGCCTCTCATGCCCCTTTGAAGGAGTAAAGTAGGGTTTTTAGTGTGCACCGCTGCGGAGTTACTTAAGAGTAGAAAATACGAAGGTAATTCAAGGTTTCTCTTCCTGCCCAGTCCTCTGAAGACACTCGGTTCAGCATTTACAGCCGCTAATCTATAAAGAATATAGCAGAAAAACGCTATAAAAAAGCCACAATGCAAATACAGAAAGCAAACACCGGTTGTGATGTCCCTAAACACTACATCCTCTAATTACATCTCTGCATATCATGGGTCACTTTTATTAAAAGCATCATTACTACAGTTGGCAGCAATTTACATCTTATCTTACATGATAGCAGTTTCCAAAGAAAAAAAAATAAAAAGACATCACAACAAAGAAAAACAATACATTTACAAAGTCATGTCTGTAAACTTCAAGGCTAGTTTAGAGTTGAGGTAATGCTGTTTAGCTTTGTGGCTAAAAGTCCTTTAATTTAAAAAAGGTACCTGATTTTTTTCTTTTTGTTTATACCAGTGCATTACAAGATCACGAGACGATTAAACTGTAGCTTTATCCTGTAAGAACCTTCTCCGCGGGTTAATTTCCAAAAGGTACTCTTCACATTCAACAGCTGCCTTATTATTGCTGCGTCTCAAGACAGAGACATTCACACTATCATGAAGATTGTCAGAGAGAGAGTGTGTGTGTGGGTGTGTGCGTGCATGTGAGCGGGTGAACTCCCATACAGTCAAAATGAAGCACGAGTACGATATGGTAAATTTCATCTTGACCTTCACAGCAAAAAAAAAATAAAAAAATTAAATATATAACTTCATCCTTCCTTTAAGCAGCACTTCCTTCTATTAGTGCCACTTGATTACAAATTGCTGCTTAATTCATAATACCAATGGTACCAAAAGAAAAAAAAAAGCAGAGCATTATGTCAATTTCCTTAAAAAGACATGATCACCTCTCAAATTTCATCTCTCCTAGGGATAATAAATAATGCACTGCACAATACTTAATGACCAAGATACCTTTTGACACATCTGTATAACATGACTTGAACTTTTTTTTTTTTTGCTACACTATGTTACAGAACAGCTTATAAAAACTAAGTATGGACATTAACTGTGAGTGTAAACAGTAGGACTACCACTTGTCAAAAGTTTAAAACACTTTAACTGTAACTGGTACTGGTTATTCATCGTTTTCGTTGTTTTCTATTTCTTCCCCCCCATCAAGTGAGTCTAATTCTTCACCCTGTGCTATTTCATCTTCTAAAACGGAGGAATCTGCAGTTTTATCAAGGCTCTCCTCTGCATCACTGCCTTCCAGATTTTCTTCATCTTTAAAGGCAGTTCCTTCAGTTTTGTCAGTAGCCTTCTCTTCGTTGGAGCCCACTGTGTTCTGAAGTCCTGCTAGTGCTGGGAAACCGGGCAGAGTCAATCCTCCCAGTCCTGGAGGTAGAAACATAGATGGATAGAAGAGGCCAGGAGCCATGGTGGACAGCAGGAAAGGATTGAAGGCCAGGGGGTTTGTGGGCAATCCAGTGTTGGTGGTGGTGGTAGTGGTGGCGGTGGCAGTAGTCACCCCAGTAGCAGCACTGACAGATCCATTCGCAGAGTCAGTAGCAGAAACAGTGTCTGTGCTTTTCTCGGAGTCTTTGTTCTCCTCTTCGTTCTCGTTTTTCTTCTCTTCAGCTTTTGAAGCGCCATCCTCAGTCTCTCCTTGACCGGAAGCAGTAGTGGCATTTCCAGTAGTAGCCGTTATTGGGTTATTCAACAATCCGCTTAGTCCAAACATATTGGGCAATCCTGCCATCCCGGGCAACATCAGAGGCAACATGGCAGCCGGATTTTTAGCATCCCCCCCAGCAGCAGCAGCTGTTGCGAGCCCCGGCGGGAAGCCCATCAGGCCTGCGAGCTGGAGAGACTGCAGGTTCTGTAGGTTCTGGAGGCTGGTGAGGTCCATTCCAGCAAACAGACTGTTCATCAGTAGTGGGTTGATTCCCGAAGTTGATGCTACAGCAGCGGCTGCTGCAGCTGCTTTGGCAATTTCACTTTTTGGCCTTCTTCCTCTTCTGCTTGCTCCTTCCTCCCTCACAACAGGTCCAGTGAGAAGACGGTCAAACATGGATTCTGGAACAAAACCCTGAAAAGGGGATGCAAAAAACCAAGCTTTATCCTCAATCAGCTTAGATAGCTTTCAGCAGTTAACCGACACTGATGGCAGAAACAGAAGGGATTTCAGCATGCTCCAAAAGCGCTTTTCAACCCAGGCAAACCACAATTAGCTAGCTCCTAAAGTGGACGGCAGTAGAACAACCGAAGAACATGAAGTCACAGATTTTTTACATTTAAATACAACAGGAAAACAACACATGCTGGAACCCTGCAGCTTCACTAAAAAGCCCACCCTGATATACTGCAGGTATGAGGTCATACCTCTGTACTCCACACTGAACTCAGTGTAGTAATAGGAAAATGAGCATTTGCAGAACTGTACCCTTTATTTTCAAACAACTGTTGTAAAATAAAAGGCAAAAAACCTAACCCTCTGATGCTGCCTTCTACCAAGAGGATTAATTCTGTTTCTATTATGAATATGACAAATATTTTCTTAGTAGCTCCTAAGGTATGAATACCTGTGTTTATTAAGGACTGTTGCTTCCAAGAAAAAAATAATGCAAAACAAATGCTGGAGGCTGCCTTACTGTAGCTGATTTTTCAAGTGTACTTCAATCCCACTGCAGCAGCCTCCTATCACCTCCCCCCAGGCTGGGTAACTCCCATTCAGACACTAACATTTCCTCAGCTCAAAACCAACCACAGATAAAGACTTAATAACTGATTTACACAAACTTTCACTTTTCCATGCTATGATCTACAGTGAAGCATGGGAATCCAGGTTTCACTTACAGACTGTTTAACAATGTCAGTCCAATCTGGAGCAACAGCAAATTCAGGATTTTCTTCCAGCCATCTTGGCAAGTCCTTCATCGGAGGGGCCATAGCTCCACCCATCTAATGCGAAAGACAAGGTTAAGAGTTAAAAACCAAAACTAAACCACTATTTATACAGATATCTTCTATCTGTACTCTTTCATCTCTGAAGGATGGCAGTGAAGACTTTCAGTTCAGACTGTGGAAAACTACATGGAAAGCAGTTAATGATACAAGAATCGAGAAGAACATGTTTTAAAAAAATACAGTAAAATGCTGCAGCTTAGGCAGGGCTAGTAATGAAAGACATGTCTGATGTCAGGAAAAACTGTGCTATGGAGTTCAAAGAAGTAAGTTATTTACTCAAGTGATTAACATGAACATATCAGAAGAGCAGAGAAGGAATAAAAGGAACTGGGTGGTATATTCCAGTAAGACCAACTGCCAGCGCTGAATTATTAAATTTTAAAAAGAAAGCTTGGTGTAGAAAACCTGCTTCCCACATGCAAAGACATTACTAAAGACCTCCACTAAACTAACTTATTTTTTACCTTCTTTCCATTTCGCTTATTTACAACAGGTACCCTTTCTTCTCCTGTCAAGGTGTTTATATCCAGTTTATTAGGGTTTCGACATCTGTGTCGTTTTTGTTTCGGCTTCTGAAATGGGGAAAACAGCACATCTGCACTCTTCTGGAAAGAAGAGAAATGGATGATTGCCTTTTAGTTTTTCATTTTCTTTACAAAAATCAACAATTGTAAAACCCCTTCTCACAACGATTTTAAGAAGGGGACAATTACTTTACCCTCAGATTATCTCATAAAAATCTTTTTTCTTATCAGACGAAGAAATTCTGCAGAACTTGACACCAACACTGTTTTAACACGTTGTTATATACAAACATTAAGAAAGGAAAAGCAACCCATACACCCTGGTGCCACTTGGGTGTTAAGATACTATAGTAAGTGTGGCTGAAGACAAAACCTCTACTGAAAACCAACAAAATCCAGTAACTATGCTCAACGCGAGGAAATTAATTTTTATGTCTGTATAACTAACTTCTGCATTAATATAATACAATGCTTTTAGAATCATATACTTACTGGTACATAACTTGGCATATCTACAGTGTAAGTAGGATGCAATTTAAGCCATTCAACTAAATCCTTGTTTTTAGGAGCATCCTCTCCCACCAGCCTGGTCCCATCCTCTAGATTGATTACAGGGATGCGAGTGTCTGGGTCCAGTTGACCAGGAGATGGAATGTTCCTTGCTGGTAGGGCTTCCATATCTTCTTCAAAAGCTTTGGTCACTTCTGCATCCTCCTGAAAACATTAACATCTGTATTAATTCTCACTTCAAGCAAAGAGTGACCTGGGAGAAAAAAATTTCAGGGACTGAAGCTAAATGCTCAGAGATTTTGCATACGCAAGAGTGAATGGGGTTAAAACATTCACACTACGTAAAGCAGTGCTGTTACATTAGAGTTCTGTAAAATTAGCATCCTTGAACACTACAGAACATACAGCTGAAGACAGAGCAGATTTTGGGCATTTCCAGTTAACGGCCCCCCAAGACCTTCTCTCTTCTACACAGTAAGAAAAATATATTTAGGGCTCAAAATGTATGTTGTTATACACATGTTTTTGTAAAAAAAAAATAGTCTCTTTGAAAGCACAAGCTACTTAAAACTCAGGCACAATTTGCTAGAGTAAAAACTTGGTATCAATGACATGACCACCACTTTATTTGGTTCAGAAGAAATAACAGCTCTCAATAAAAACAAAAAAGCTGGTGGGGTAAAAACTGTATTAGGGAGAATACAACAGCACTTTAAACTCACATTCAGAAAGTACTAGACACAGAAGATTCAGAAATATGAGACAAAAAGGTTGCTCTCTTACTACAGTCAACGATGTCCGTTTGTTGCTCATAAATAGCAGATCAAGCCCTTCTACATTTTTCCTTCTTCCTCTCCTCCTCTTCATGGGCGGTTCTCCATCTATTAAAGAGCCATTTAGTAGATGCCTTGTGGGTGTGCGTGACAGACCTGCTTGCAGCAGCTCCATTTGAGTTTTAAAGGCATCAGACACGGGTGTGGAGACATTAGGCAAGATAAACTTTGAAGTAACAGATGAAAAATTTGAGGTAGAACTTGATGCCTCTCGTGAGGCTTTTGATAAATCTACAACCTTTTCTTGTCCATTTTCTGAGACCACCTGAGACTCACGTAACTGGGCAACCATTTCCATAAGATTTCTCCTCTTGGCAGCTCTCTCAGCCTCAATTTCAATCTTTCTTCGTCTCCTCCTCCTCTGACGTGGAACCGACAGATTGAGTGCATCTTCCTAATGAGAAATGAACATTTCCAAAATTAGCAAAGCTCTGTTTGCTAAGCTGAATTTAAAATAAAAGTCCAAACATGTAACTCTGAAAAGAAAGCCTTTGTTTTATTCAAAGAAACACTTTTAAATTTTTTTCCTATTTTATTTAAAGAAATGGTTTTTTCTATTATGCAAAAGGAGCACATGCAAGACAAAAAAAATTTATGTAAAGAGAAAGATGCAGCCTTGCCTTTGATAACTGAGGAGAAGCAGTGATATCTTCACCGCCACTGATGCTGGCTTGACCAACCATGGAGAGCTCTGCAAAACTCCTTTTTTGTAGAGGGCTGTCCACAGCTGCTGGCGTATACCCAGGTATGAGTCCCTGGAAATCAAACATCTGGCGCCTATTTACTGGCCACTTCCCTTTCAGCACTGCTTCACAGATGCTGTCTAATCGGTTGATCATGACTCGGTCCTGCATAAAGAAAAAGGATGTAATGAACCTTCAGTGTGAAAGTTGCCTTTTAAACTCAAACAAATGTAACGACACAGTCCAGCTCCCAAAGCTTAAGAAATACATTCCAAACCAACTATTCTTGCGGGTCAGGATAAACTAATTGCCTTACAAGAAGCTCATACACAGACCATTTTGTAGAACAAAACATCACTGGAATTGAAAAGCTGCATTTACACTGGGGAGGAAGGAGGAAGACAGACCGTTTTTTCTGTACAACAATGTACTGACAAATTTAACAGAAACTTGCTATTGTTTTACGCTGCAAAACTTCAGTGGTTAGCAAAATCAACAGTTAGGAAGGGAAAATCAAAACACTGGCAATCAGTATCTTAAAGCCGCAGCTCTCAAGATCCGAAAGGCTGGATCTGCAATTCTGTCCTAGGAAGTGGATCCTCATTAGCGTCAGTATTAATAAAGTTCAACATTATGAAACGGGCACCAACCTAGGGACATCTAATGAATGTCAATTTTCATTCCACACCCATTATCACTTCAAATTTCACTGAAGCGTGTACACTAAAAATCTCTAATTATGTTTATTAGTCTACTTATGCTGAACCTATACAGATGAAGGATTTTTTGTTTTACTTTTACATTATGACTGGAATAAGATTTTAGTCCATGTTTCCAAAATACATGCTGAAAGCAAAAAGAAGGAGTATCATTGGATTTTTTTCCATTTCAATATTCAAGCACACTATATGCTAGCCTGTCTGAAGTAGTAGAGAAACTTCAGAACTACGAGAAATACTGCTGGTTAGGGAATACGAGCATCAGTTAGTTTCCTGAACAGCAGAACAGTGCAAAAGCCACTAGCAAATCTCAGCAGCTGCAACAGACTGCTTGCTTTCCCCAGGAATAAGCCTATTAAGAGCAAGGTCCCCCTGCCCTCCCCCCGTCCCAAACCAGATGGCCCTGTTATGGTGATTAGTAAGCTTAAGACTATTACTACTTTATTTCTCTCTCTACCCTTACTGCAAAGGGGAGTACTAAATTATGTACGGATTTATTACAAGGTTACGGTTTCGTATTTTTTAAAACATTTCATATTAGATAATTTTCTGCATTGTTACCAAAACAAGGTACCATTTTTACTACCTAAAGCTGCTGTTTCTGTTTGCAGGATACCTTAATACAATTACATCTGTCAACATTACATAATGGCTTAGATCATGTAGGTCACCAATACTCTTCTCTACAATCTCCTCACCCCAAAATAAAAAGGTGATCTTTCAAAATCTCCGCCCTTAGCACTGCAGCTTGCAGACAAAATCCATAGTTCAAAATCCCAAGCGTGCCTCCACCAACAGAGGTGCGAGATGTGCGATTATGGAGCCTAGAAGAGCTCATGTCTGTCAGCAGTTTGTTTTTTTACTAGATGACACTATTCACAGTAAAGCAATTCATTTCCTCCACTAATCTGTATGAAATTAAAGACCAAATGCTATTTTACAAATAATTCATAGAAAAAAGTCCCTTGCCCACTAAAAGGACAGAGTCATACAAAGCTCAGTGTTATTTTGCGAACACATTCCCCATATTTTATCTGTATTGAAAAAGACCCAGGCCACTTTATCCCTAACCAACCTTAGGCCAGAATGAGAAGGCAAATGTTCTCTCATGAAGCAGCTGAACCACAGAGGGATCCCCATCTTCCATGTAGAAACCATCGCGTGTTTCATCCCTTGCGGTACTCATAGAAGCATTGCTTTCTTCATCAAAATTCTTACCCTGAGAAACTGCTCCTGCTGAACGACAACCACGACCAGGGATCAACTACAGACGTTCCCAACCACCCCATGTCAACCCAACTAGATAGGTTAAGAGAACCAGGCTTATGCAACATTTGTAACTTGGGCTTATGTTCAGTAATTACTACAGAAGAGCCGTAGCCTTCTGCGTTTGGCACAGAGACAGTGCTTATCGGCTCAGTAAGCTATCTTGGAAACCACCCCTTGTGAAGGAATACCCCGCTGATGCTGGATGTTTTTTATGAAAGCTTATCTAGCCACCTGATACGTGGCAGGGCAGAGGAACTGCTAGATGCAGCCCAGCCTGAGCTCCACAATGGCTCTGTGTGTGTGCCACTCACCAGCTGGCACAAGCTAAAACAGCTGCGGGGCTCGCGCCAAGCACACGGAATGATCTGGCCAACATGTTACCTTCAGGTTGCGAGGATTCTTCTGATTTATCATCATCATCCAGTTTCTCTTCTTCATCTTCTTCTGAACCTTTCTCAGAAATAGATTTTGGGTCTACATCTGTACTCATTTCTATGTCCTTCAATTCACATTTAACAGAGCCAGGCTCAGCCTCAGCATCACAGTCTGGTTTAGTGTCTTTATCTGCAGTATCTGTCTCCTCTTTGATATCGGACTTTTCTTTGGCTGCTGGATTTTCAGACCCTTCAACTTTAGACTCTGTTTGTTCTGTAGCCTTCTCTTCTTGTACTGGTGTGGATGGGACAACAGGTGGTGTTTGAGTGCAGCCAGCACCCAGAGGGTTTACAGAAGAGACAGTATTTGCACTACCCGTCCCTCTGGTTTGAGCAAAGTTCTTGTGAGCCTCAAGAAAGGAGAGTTCAGGATCATTCAGAATGTGATAATCTGTCCTACTGACTCCATGTTTAGCAGCACCAATCAGTAAGTCTTTGTCATGTTTACCACATTCCCACCACTCTGGCAGGTCCAAGCTTGGTTGGCAAAGTTTTAGCCTCTCCCCCAACTGTGGGTGATGGAGAACCTGTTCACGAATTTTCCGCAACAGTTCTATGCGATATAAAGTTCTAGAAGCACGCTCTTCTGTGATCGGCTCAATCATAGTGGAAAGATCAGGGGGTTCTGCAATGACAACGATTTGTGTTGTTTAACATCAATTAAACGTATGCCCGTTTCAAAACCATTACACCTGGCCATGGAGTTTCACTAGTCCCACTGTCCCATAACAGTCGTGTGGATTCCTACGGTTAAAACTCACCATCATCCGGTTTGACTGGCATTCGGCACACTCGTCTGCACATATTCACAAAGCCATTAAAATACTTTTCCAAGCTTTCGTCGGACTTTTTATCAAGCCTGGCAAACGCTCTGAATTGATTCCAGTCAAACTGATGTTTTATAGGATCAAAAATAATTCCAAAAGTAGACACCACACGATAAAAATCAGCTTCTTCTCTTCTTGTCCATCTAGTCAAGGAAGAAGCAAGAGAAATGAGGCCAGTGAATAAACCAGAGTCCAAACATAGTTTGGATGCCCCCAGACCCACTTTAGTTCATTCTTTCAAAACAGAAGTTTTATGTTTTATGGTGACACATAAGCTTTAATGAGATTTAAAGAAACTCACTTTTGTCGTTTTTCAGTTATTATAGCTTCCCTTTCTGCTTCTAGTGCCCTCACTTCTTCCCGAGGCCGACGTCTCCTGCGGTCAGTCTTCATTAGTGCCTCTTGCCTCATTTGTTGCCTTTTATAGCTGCGCTGATAGGCAGTAATGAGGCGGCGCAGGCGGGTAGTCAGGGTTGAAGTGTTGGGCCAGTAGAGTTGGCCTAACTCGGCATTGCTTTCACTGTGCTTGTCTAGAGGATCGAGAAGTATTTGTACAGTGCAAAACCACCAGTAAACATTTCCAAGGTTCTATGGCTAGAACTGGCTTCTTGTTTGATCAGATAAGAACACATGCCTCATTAATATTGGTGCATAACAAATTAGAAACAGGATAGCTACACGAGTAGGAAATAAAAAATAGAATCAAACCATCCAACTCTAAGAACTCAGAAATCCTGTGAAGCATTTAGAGATAACCATCAAGCATCATTATTTAGTGTTATGAATGCAAACGTATTATGAGTACTGTAAGTACTTAAATTAATGCAATATATCTTTAAATATATTACTAAGAAGTTAATTCTGCCTCAAAGGAAACACCTACGTTTATTAATTCCCACTTTATTACTCTCACTTAAACTTGGCAATTTTCCTCCATACTGAGGAAACAACACATCTATAACTTCCAAGATTATCTCAGCAAAAACATCAACGGCTGCATTATGAAACATTCGGTCTTTATCATCACAATTAATGCGTAATTAGAAACCCCAAAAGCCATAATGTGGATTATTCAAAGACAGTAAATAATTGTTCTGAAAGAAGCATGAAGAGAATTGGCAGTAAAAAGTTTACTGTGGTGTTTTCCCAAAACACAACCTATCCCCTCACGTGGTAATATAAACAGTCCACTTTTCACTAAATTGTCCATTTTTGCCTTTTAAATTTCTTTGCTATAGTCTTACTTGGGTGTATTTCTATGGACTCCTCTTTGTCTTCAGGAGGCGAGTTTGCAAATTCCTGGAGAAGATGACAGAAATTGTTTTAGTTTTTAGCTTTGGCCATATGTTATCATTACAGAAGAAAAATATGTCATCTCTCAAACAGAGCAGCAAACAACCTTTGTAAGGTGTGTTTATCTGGTAGCTCTCAAACTTAAGAACTGCACAGTCAGATAAACATGCAGAATCAGTTACAATCATATAATTTTATTGAAAGGAGCTTACATCAATTTCATCCTTGAAAGGAGTTCTGGTTGGCTTATATTCTGGATCTTCATCCTCTCTGTCAAATTCACCACTATAAAATATTTTAAATAAATATTTTCAAGAAAGATGTTGTTTCTATGAGGGGGCTGTTTTTCTGGACAAAAGCAAAAAAGCTACAAGAAGCCATCAGTACGGCGTACCAAGTTACACATTTACATTTCATGCTCAACTGTGTAAACAATGCCACGTACTTTGAAAATCATATGATCACTTCAGATTCTCAGGTCAGATGCAAGCAAAATATGACATATGAACTCATGCCAACATATACAATACTGATAAAAGCTTATTACTTTTTCCATGTCCTCCTTACCCATCACCACCATCTGCTAACATGTCTGTCCCTCTCTGTTCAGCGGCGATGGCCTTCGCATCAGGCATGCCAACCCGTTCCAGAAAGCACAGCGCTGGATCAGCTCTCATAGAATTGTACTTCTCATAACCTGCAGGCAGAGCAGGAGACAGTTTTTAAAAAAAAGATATGAGCAGCTGTGAATAGAATAGGTTTAGGCAGTAGAGGTACAATTTTCTGGATTAATTTATTTATTTTTAAGTAAAACAAAGAAGCTGTCACCGTACTGACACGTGATGAAGTTAGTTCACGTGATGAAGTTTTCATATTGGTAGATCCCATCATCACAGAAACATTTTCACATCAGTAACATTAACAAATAGCAGATACTGCAGAAAGTGTTCAGTTTAATGTCTTTATAAGGCAAAGTAAAAACCTCTCGCAAGTTAAAAACTTCTTTAAGTTTCCTGTAGGACTTTCCCAGCGGTTCCCCACATCCAACACTCCTTACTGGAAACACACAGATGTGAACAGGAACACACACACACACACACACACACACACTTTCTATAGCTCCAGCCCTGCTGCAACCCTCAGTGTAGGCTGCAAAAATGCTGTATACATGGGTTATATGCAAGGCCAACGAACCTGTCTTATTAGGTTTAGGATGATGCATGTCAGTAAGATGACACTGTTCCCTCTATGGTTTTCAAACTGCTGTTTGCTTTTTTACTGCCCAAGTTGACTAGATGGAAAATGGCAGATCCCAACAGTGCACTGCAGGAAAATGATTTTTAGACTAGACTTGCCTCAGCTGAGGCCACAAAACAGAGCTGCTGTACATAGGCAGAACAGCACAATTCAATTAGGATTTGTACTACAACACACTGCTCCTAACTGCTGTAGAGCCTCAAGCCAAACTGTAATCATGAAAGGTTTTATAAGCCATCATTCTCCCCTTTAGTCAGGCTGGGCTGCTGAGAATACCTCTGCGACCTCCAGAGAATTGGGATTATAATCAGGAATCGCTCACTGTATATATCATGCCAGCTCTGCATCCCCAGCCTTTCAAAGTTAACAAGGCTGCATCCCACTCAAGGGAGCCGGGAGTTCTCAACACTGACATTTGTGAAATATTGCTTGGAACAAAGCCCAGGAGGCACTTGTACAGATTAATAGCAGAGGTTAAGCCCACCGTCCACTTTGACACTGGTTGGCAGAGTTAGCAAGTGAAGCAGTGCTGGAAGCAAGTTTATGGAGATCTATCTTACTATTTGGCTATTATTTAAACAAATATGGTTTTGTTTTATTTACAGCCAAGAAAGTAATGTTTTCTTCTCAAATGTTCTGCAAACATTTAAAAACAGCATCTGATATTTACAGCTCATATTAGGTTTTTAATGCAGGCAAGAAAAAAGGGAGATACAAGCCAACAGTTCTTTGGAACAATACTTGTTAATATTATGACTGATCAGTCCTACACACAGAAAGCTTTACAACCGAGTTTTGTTCAGAGTGAGACATCACTTACCGTGTTTGAATACTCCAATTAAAAGGGATTTATCTGCCTCTTTATCCCACCAGTCTGCAGGAACTTCAGCATGGAATGGCTCCGGTATCCATATATCTATCTCACTGTAAAGACAGCATTATTTAAATTCTCAAAGGTATTACTAGACAAAGATGTTAAAAAAAAAAAAGGAAGCTCATACTATTTTGTAAATATGAATTGGGGGTGCAGGGAGGAGATGCGGGAACAGGACCCACATTGACCAAAACCCAACACAGAAATTGAAATACCTGGAAAAATAATTAGGATGGTTGAAATAAAAGCAACAACAAAGCAAAACAAAAATCCAACCCCCCGCTTCCCCCCCCTACAAAAAACCCCAACATTAGGCTATTTTGGGAGTGGAATGACAATGGTTATCCAAATATTATTCATTTAAGGTCTCAGTATATTTTAATATTTTGGTTTTAGATTGAGATAGAACAACCCTTCATTAGCAGAACTGAAAATCCACTTTTGTCATTTCCCACATCATTCCCTCCCCCAAGAAAATTACCCACGGTGCTTGATAAAATAATAAGGCTGCTTGAGAACAGACATTTAAGAGAGAAAGTCTGACAAGCTTTAAGCGCTGCATTATTATAGTACATGTACTTTATAAAAGCCAGTGTCATAAAGCAGAAAATAAACCTGCACTTGCACTAACCTTGAGTCAGCACCCTCTAAGATCTTGTCTGCTTGGTCCCCAATAACTTCTTGTCGTAGATAGTAGAGCATGCGGACACGCAGCAGGACCCTGGAGAGGAAGGCAGAGGGGGGGAAAAGTTCTTAACTTCAGGACTGTTTGCCAACAGTGGCTTTTGGCAGCTGCTGCTGTTCATCCATCATCCTGCCAAGGCTGATTAGCCATGCTGTATGGTAGGCTTGAAGCGTGACAGATGGTGGCACATAATCACCTCTGTGTGGTGCTTTCTGCTGGCTTCCAACAGGCCTGCCTGGCAACCACTCACACTGCACAGAGAGGGACCCGGCTCAGCCCAGCCCCAGCGCATTTCATTTAGTTCTACCTAGTGCAGCTTGTGAAGTTTAGACACGTACTCTACCACTGCCTCTGAAGTATTGAAGCAAGTTTGTAAACAACTGAGCAGATGGCTTTCAGTAACTGTTCTGCTTCATTATCTCATAAAATTTCCTCAGCTGCTGCCTTAATACCATTTTTGGAAGCACATCAGAAGTTGTAGGAATAAACGAGATATAAAATCTGGTTTTACTACCTTACAATAAACCCTCAATATGGAATGTCAGGTTTTTCAGATTATACAACTTTTTGCTTCCGAGAATGGGGGGAGGGAAAAATAATCCTCCATTTCCCTTGGGAGATATTAACTATTTTTACTCTTTATAGTTCACACTGCTATTTAATTTTACCTGTGCACAACCTAACTGCTACAAGGAAGTGAAAAATCTTCATTGCCCATGTTTATTTTTCCCCATCCCTGCAACACTACGGTCGTTTCTGGAAGCGCTGCCAGGTGCTGCGGTCACACTTGAAGCTGGCAGGAGAGAGAAAGGCAGACTCTGGCTTTTCAAGGAGACTAGAAAACAGGTCATCTCTGTAGAAAGAGTATCTACCTGAAAATAATCCTTCTCTCCTGTGTTTACCCAATTCAGGGCACCCCCTGCTGCCTAGTTCATGAAGTAAAACCAGTATCAGCGACAGCGGAGATTACCCAGCCTGCCCTCTCACTGTACCCAAATCCATCACGGCAACTGGTGAATTGCTGCTGCTCCCAGAACAGCAAGGGCGACCAGGGAGGCAGCAACCTCAACACCTTGCATGAAAAATTTCAACCACCACCAGTTTTGAGAGCTCCTCATTAGAGACCTGACACAACTGCAGCAATACCCCGTTTTACACGTGTTACTCCAGCAGACCTCGGAAGAGCAGGGATTTGAACGAAGGTCATGTCTGCAATTCAAACCATGTCAGACATGCTTTTTTTTGTATGCATGGTAACTGGGACCAGTAAGGTGTCCCTGCTCCCTGTGTGGCGATGTGCATAAGCTGTTGAGGGTCCCTGTCATCTTAGCATTAAGCGTAACAGCTGCTACATCAAGCCAAAGAAGACCAGGAGAAAAACCAACACCAACCAAACCCCAGAGGCTCTCTGCACCTTTCAGGAGTCCGATGCATTAAACCAGAACACGTGCTGAGGACAGGACACCAGCTCTTCTAAAGCCATTGCTACTGCTACCTTTTGAAGAAAATTACTCGGATTATTAATTGGCTTCCACCTCTGATTTTACCTGGGCTAAACATGTTGCTCCTACAATTCAATTAGTTCTGGTGGATCTGGGAAGCGAAGGAAAGAGATAGCAACTGAAAACATTCTTGCACATCTATCAGTCTTCCCAATCCTTGTAATTGTTCTACTGTATTATTACAGAAGCAAGATTTTTAAAATGAATTTCAGTCTGATCTGCAAACTGATATGACAAGTAATGAGGACATGTTACCTGGGAGATTAAAATAATCTTACAGGGAAGGATTTAATTACTTTAAGAGCAAGTGAAATGTAATAACAGATCTGAGGAACAGTTTAGAAAAAAAAATCAGAAAGCGGTTTATTTGGATGTGCACTTGTTAACGTAATTCTGTATGTATCTGTTTTCATCAGCTGAGAATTAAGCTTGGTTAGCATCTGGAAATGAGCTAATAAACCCCTTAAATGCCTTTCCTCCTTTACATCACACCCCTTATTGACAGGCCACAGGTACTTTTCAAACCAATAATTTATTTCCAATAAACGGTGTTAGGAAGACACAATAGATATTAAAAACAAAAAAATAATTATGACCTTTCAGTAACACTGCATTACACCTGTATGGGGTATATATAACATAATGAAGAGAATAAATTCAAAAAATAAAACCCCACAAACCCAAAAGCAAACCACCTCCTCCCCCACCCCCAAACAATGTACATTTTTGGCACAAGGGTTAGGTTCAGTGCCTGTAATGGAGAATATTATAAGTAAAACTGAGATGGAGAACCAGGACACTGTCAAAGGAAGCTGACACAAAAAGAACTACGATACTACAAAAGCTGAAAGAATGTAAGAGATGCTCTTAAGAGACATTCCTGCAACAATAAAACAACGTAACATCCAAATCAAAATACAATTACCTTTATCCCCAAAGGCTTTCAGTGTAGTAACACATTCAGAATTTTAAAAAAATCAAATCAGGGCACTGATTCAGGTAAGAGACATCGGTGAGAAATTTTATCTCAAATATCCAAGAAAAGAAGAATAATTCTGTACCATGTGGGGAGCAAGAGGTGAAGGGAGAAAAAGAATTAAGGTAAGAGATACACCCACACACAGGTGAACTACTACATGAAACTCTGGAAACTAAGAACTAGGTATCTGAGTTTAACATCTAAGGACACCAGGCTGCAAAATGGTGTGAGAAGGGTAAGAAACAAACAGCTTTTGTTTGACAAGAGAACAGCCCTAGTGTAGGGACACCGTCTGTCCTTATATGGTAAAAAGAATAACCTCATCCGAGTCCGTTCTTATTGGGTAAGTAGAAAATAATTTTCTTCAGAACTGTGTTTTAAGCACTGATCAGTCATAAACAGCTTACAGAAGTAGCCAGATATCTGTTAAGATGATTAGCCCCAAATTAAAAAGTAATAATGGCCTTTACATCCTATTAAACAGCCCTGTGTTCTCCATTAAAAATATCCAAGTCGTGGATTTTTCAAAAGCATGTAGCACGAAAACCTCTCAATGAAATATTTATTAATACTTACTTATTACAGTGATGTTTGAGATGTTTCCTATAGCTGTCTTCTTGAAATAATACATCTGGATTACAGGTTGTGAGCCAATCAGCGTCCTGCAGCATTGGCTGGGAACTCTGGGCTTTTACCTTCTTGCCTTTCCTCCCTCTGGGCACTGGCGCAGACAGACCTACATAAAACCCCAATATTTCTTACACAACGCCAATAGAAAAGCTCTCGCCCCAAACTGCATTACAAGCATCTAATTAAAGGTAAGTACCACTGCTATACTAATTCCTTTGTGGGCAACCGAACCACCAGAAACTGAACAGTAACATCATTCAGCACAGAAAATTGAGAACAACAAAATCAACCAAAACTTCCATGCAAATCTAGGTGTGAAGATTTCAAAAATTCAGAGCACTAGCCAGAAAATGGTGTTATATAAATATTTCCTGTAAAAACTCTCATGAATCTGAATGCCCATAAGGAAACAAGCTTTCTGATTTACTGCAATTTGAAAGAGAATATTTTTTTGTTCCCAACTGACTTAAAGGAAAGAGTACTGCATCCTACAAAGTGTCTGAGGGAGACTTCCCCTTTAAGTACAGACCAAGTCAAAGCCCACCTTACTCATAAAATCTGACAAGATCCTACGACATGTCAGAATGGCTACAGTTTAAACTGAATACACAGCACGACTGAAGCAATTCTTTCCTATTTACTAGTATCATTCTTTGATTGTAACAGACATACCGGAATGATTAACCAAAGCTCGAGTTTGCCCATCTGCAGTTGGAGTGATCAGATCCCAGATGAAACTTTTGATATTTTCATCCCCTTTGTAATGATTAAGACAATATACCAGGATAGTCCGGCAGATGGTTTCCACATCTTGTTCTGTTAGCTGACGTTTATAGCGCCCATGCGAGAGGATGTCAGTCCACCGACCCCAGCTATAAGAAAAATATGTTCAATGCAACAGCCAGGGCACTGGTATTTTAATTTGCGACTTTCAGTTTAACTCCTGTTACCAAGCAAGTTGGGACCTCCTGTGCTAGCACTAGTGCACTCTGCATTTGCAGGTTACATCAGGGAACTCAACCTCCAGCACCAAAGAGTTAAGAATATTTATTTTACAGAGCAGGCAATAAATTCACCGCTCGTAAAGCCACACTTGAGCTACACTCAAAATAATAAAGTATATACGTTTAATGGTCGCAGCAAGCTACGAATAGGAAATGCAACCAATTTGTCCACTTGTGGGATTTGGGTAATCACTCTTATTTTGATCCTGAAATCCATTATTAAGCAAACTTCCTAAAATAAAGACAGCCTTTCTGAACCCCACCACGTTAACAGCTACTTTCTAGCAAAGAAGGAAAATTCAAACTGGTAAATCCAAAGGGGAAAAACATGAAGTATCAAATAGCTGAACTTAAGTGGTGCCAAAATACCACAATCTACGTTGAAAACCTCTAGATTGACTGTTCATTTCAGAACCCACTCTGTTCTTTACACTTTATTCTCCACAACACTCAGAGGAGAGATTAAACCTTGGTAACTCGGGAATTCTTTACGCTATGAGAAACCAGAAACAAATATTCTGTCATCAAAAAGCAACGTATCTTACCAGTGGGCTCCTTGCCACCCAAAACACTCAGATATTTTAAGCTAAATAACACATATATAAGCACCTTAAGCAACTTACATGCACAGCAACTTAAAATCTTACTGGCATGTATACAGTGTCGTGAGGTAGAGGTTACACAGTGAGAGATTATGTGAGTGTGTCCAAAAGAAGAATGAGTCATTCACTATACATCATTTCCATATGTTCAGCTCTCTAGCCACAATCAGTATATTTAGTCTGTATCTCCTTACCCATAAACCAACAAGTTCTTCTCCACCCTGAAACATTCACTTCTTGCATAACCCTGTGATTTGTCCTGAGGCCTACGAGGCTTTGTGCTAGGCTTCTCTTCAGAATCACTTTCCAGGTCCGAGAACTCCATCAGTTCATCCTCTTTGACGGCACTGTAGAGTCTGGTTTGCTTTCTGACTCTTGGTGTATCAATAACTAGGTTATTCTAAAATGAAAGGGAAAGTGTAGAAAGTTAGGAGGGGGGGAAATCTTCAATTTAGTTGTACAAGGACTATCATAAAGCTCTTACCCTTCCATTCAAAGCATCAATATCCAGCTCAGCTTTCTTTGCCCACTTCTGCCAAAAATTAGGGTCATCCAAGGAAATGTCTGTCCTGTTCCCAGATGCAACAAAACTAGCCTAGTAAATGTGAAAACATACACATTGGTTTCTTAACTGCATGCTACAAGGAACATCTATTTTCTCTGGTAAATACAATACTTAGGACTTATAAAGTAGTTTCAAAAAAGGAAAAACGTAAGCCTGGAACTATTGTGACTGGAAATACAGATATCCCAATGTTTGTGAAAAGAATGCCCGAGACAAATACACTAAAGAACTAAATTGACACAGTAGGCAATTTAATAACTCTACACCTATCCTGGTCACATTTTATTAATTCTCCTCTGAATGCCAATGCATACCTTTGCAAACGTTGAGCCTTTTCCTTCAGATTCAATAGTAATTGTGTGTGTTCGCCTTAGGAGAATCTGATCAATATCCTCTTCACAAAACTTAGATCCTTCATCCTCCTCGTCCATCAGAGCACCATATGCCCCCTTTCGAAGAAGATCTTCTATTTCTTTCTTAGAAAGCTGTTGCACCTGTAACATGTAAGAGAGGGTTTGGGGTTTCTTTTTTGACATTACCCAATGTGTACATCTGACAGCATAATCAGACTGTCCTCTTATTTAGCTTCTTAAGGACTGAGACTCTAATATAACATGGTGCCAGTCAATTAAACATTCATGTTGAAGACGCCTTTAAAAGAACAAAATTCTTAGGGTGAAGTTATACGAGTGGTTGAAACGATTTAATAATTCATTGCTACTGAATCCCTTTATTTGAGCTCTGATGACTGCTAAACTCTTGGGAGCAGATTTAACTTACTAACCTAACAAACAGCTAAAGCAAAAGAGTTTCAAAGCAAAAAGGTTACACCAGCAAAAGCTGACCGCAAGAACTCCAAGAAGAGCCAGGATCAACCTAATGAAAATGGTGGAAAGATGAGAATGGCTGAGGATTGAGGGAACATGACTCCACCTGCCCCCTTTGGCAAGGAGCGAGCCATTAGATCAGCCGAGCCAGTTCACATAGCCTCGCCCTTCATTAACCCGACTTTAAAATACATACTGTACTCCATTTGAAAACCACCCTTCTCCAGATAGAACACAAGCGAGCAAGAAAAGTGTCATACACTCATAGCATTTGTTGATCATGCAGCTGAACATATTAATTCTCACCCCATTTGTGGCATTCTCTCTTCCACTCATAGACTGCAGCACAGCCTTATCAAGGCCCAGCTTCAAGCTAGCCTTGTCAAACATTTCCCTTTCGTAAGAATTCCTTGTTATCAACCTGTAAATCTTCACTGATTTGCTCTGTCCTATTCTGTGACATCGTGCTTGAGCCTGATGAAACAAAGACAGATACTCAGTTACAGGTGACAAAAAAACAAAGAAAATAATCAATATAGAGAACTTAATTTAGAAGTTATTTCTTTCAATATAAATAACAATTTTTATGCTTTTAGGAGAGAGACAATGGATAATTTCTCTTGTAGGTGAAGAAAACTTCACAGCAAAAATGCAAAGAAAAATTTTCAATAAAATAATCTCTTGTAATATTACCTGGAGGTCATTTTGGGGGTTCCAGTCTGAATCAAAAATGATGCAGGTATCAGCAGCAGTAAGATTAATGCCCAAACCTCCTGCTCTTGTACACAGCAGGAAAACAAACCTATCAGAATCAGGTCTTGAAAACCTGTCAATAGCTGCCTGACGCAAGTTGCCTCTTACTCGGCCATCAATTCGCTCATATGGGTACCTGAAATGAAGATGCATTATAAGGAGAATTTTACTGCAATGGCATTGTTTCTCTGCAAGACCATGCAATTGAAAAAAAATAAGAAATGAAAATATGCTACTATAGGGTCAAAAGAACAACAACAAACGGAGTGACTGTTCCTGAATCCACTCACTTCATCAGCAGAAGACATACTACTTTGTCTCCTGCTTTGCACCTTTTGGTAGAAAACAGACTTCCACTCCAAGTAATGAAGTAAAACATTCAGGCTTAAGGTAAACAACCCTAGAGCCATCAAAACAAATATTTAACTGAGCAGCAAGCTAAGAGGTTTAAAGCTCTCCATGTGAGGTCACTTTGTATTCACCCGAAGAAAAAAAAAAAATCTCAATACTTGCAACTTACAGGTATGCTCCTCCCTTTAAGCAGAACACTACAGAAAATACTGGGAAGTGTTTGAGGATCATCCCTTTCCAACATGGATGACTTGCAGGTTAAATACTGCGGCCACTGAGGTAAGCACAGGTTATTTAGAATCGCATTATATTGTTGCTCTCACCGTCTTTGAATGAGGTAGTCTTCCAGTATGTCCAAGCAGCGCACCATCTGGGAAAAGATAAGCACCCTGTGGCCACCAGCCTTCAGTTTTGGCAGCAGCTTGTCAATCAGTACGAGCTTGCCAGCAGCCTGGATCATTGCCTGGAGCTGAAAATCTGGAGAGTCGGCATTGTGTGTTTCTTTAAACTCTTCCAAAATTTTCTCTTCAGCACCTGCAAAGATTGGACAGCAATACATGAACACTGCAAAGGGTTTTATTAATAAACAATGAGCTTGCCTACAATACCCTATAGAAACTGCAGGAATGGCTTAAGCATTATGTGAATAAACATTTATAAAAAATATTAAGCTTAAATTTAAAGCAAACATATACACAAATACAGCACAAATAAGAAGTAACGTTGAGCATTCATTCATTTTTTTCCTCTTTTAAACAGGAGCAAACCCTTTCCTAAATAAATTCATAGAAATATTTGATGCACACAACTTAATGAAAATTAAGAAAAAAAAGATGAAAAATAAACCACATTCCAACTGATCAAATGGATTTTCTGTCCTTTTTTATATGCAACAAGAAAGAAAAAATATCTTGTTTCCACAGGAAAATACAAGGAATACAAATCACATTTGATGACTGTGCTTCCAAAACCAAAACCAGGCTTAAACACACGCATGACCTGGCCCTGCTCCTTCTATTATTAATTATAGAATCAAAATCCAAACAACTAAAAACCTCATTTCATAGGGGGTGGGGGTGGGCAGATAAGCAGCTGTGAAATTATTGTTTTACCTTCCATCTAGTTTTCTTTTCTCATGAAATGTAAATTTTTTGTTCAGTTTGATGAAGATACTCCACAAACAGTGGACTATTCCAGGAATTATCAGATTACCATTCTTGACTATATAAAAGGTTAGGAATCTTCGTTTTAAGCTTATTTCATATCCAAATAAACCCTTTTTTTGAAGCCGTCTTTTTCAGTCCCTCTGTTGTGTGTTTTTTGGGTTTTTGTTTTTTTTTTTTTCCTTGGTTGGTTGGGGTGGTTTTTTTAAACAAAACCTAGTTCATCAAGAATTTCTGGTTTGTATAAAATTCAGCTTCAATATTGCATCTGAGTAACACAAGGAAAGGTGGGAGCGCTGGGGGAGGAGGGAAGAACAGATTTCTGCCAGGCTTCTGCTGAGCATCTCTCTCATATCCCATGTCTAAGTAGATGCCTGTAAACAAACATGCAAATACGTCCTCCCTGTGCGACTGCTGGTTCAGTGCCTGCTGCAATGTGGTGTCTTGACTGGCTATCCCCCTAAGCAGGCTGTCTGACAGCACCTGCACCGCTAGCTTTTACACAACTTGACGGACTCAAGATGTGACCACACTTGAAGGCAGTTTTACATCCCTGAGTTTTCCTTATCTGGATTCCCTGCTCCAAGCATTACAGATCCTAATGGTTTGCACACAAGAAAAATAAAACCACGTGAGAATCGGACACTCCTTCAAGTTCTCTTCAACCACATCACTTCCCACCTTGGAAACCAGGCAAAATTTTAGGCAGTAAATCTCAGATTCTATACAGAGCCTAAGCCATTCCAGGATATCGTAGGCTGTCAAGTAGTTCATATACTTCAGTGATCTTTCTCGGCTACATCATTTATTTCTTCCTCAACTGTGATACCCAAATTTGAGTTTCACTACTCTGTCGTACACCAATATGCAAACATAGCATCTGCAAAAGCAAACCACCTAAGCCAAGCACACCGCAACAAACTCAAACAGGTCTAACAAATGGTGAGTTTTCAGAATCGGAGTTTGATCTCAGCAAGACCTGCTTCCATAACAGATCACGACCTCCAAAAAAATCTGTTCTTTCAATAACCCTATCCTAAAAGATATCCTAAAAAAATAACCCTGTAAAAGATCACCCTGACTTTTTCATTTCTACTTCAATGACAAGTGATGTACATTGAGTAGCCTGTTACCCAAAAGTAGCTTGATGCAGTACATGTATATCCATAACATGTAGATCCTACCCTAGCTGGTATTTAGGAGGGGATTGAAGGAAGGTATTTGAATGTGTGCTTGGTTCATCAGGGAAACCCCTACTCGCACTCCTAATTAGGAGAGGCTCGAGAGGGCGTAAGGAACGGAGTAGGAAACCTTTCCAATGGTCAACACTGGGATGTGTAAGTACAGATATACTCCCCACCACTGGCTCTTGGAGAAAGAGGAATGATGTATAAATACTTAAGAATGGTTGCTATGGAGAAAAAAAAAAAATGGAGTCCACCTCTAAGAAAAGTGATGGACAATGCTTTGCCCTAGCTGGCTGGAGAATACACAAAATGCAGTAACTCCCTCTACGTGACAGGCTCCACAGACCACCCTTCTCCCCCTCCATGGAACACATCTTCCCAATCAAGAAACAA
The DNA here is from genome assembly GCA_011057875.1 of Pterocles orientalis. Classification (NCBI taxonomy): domain Eukaryota; kingdom Metazoa; phylum Chordata; class Aves; order Pterocliformes; family Pteroclidae; genus Pterocles; species Pterocles orientalis. The sequence goes on along the minus strand of WKFP01014394.1, from coordinate 1,421,281 downwards.
ACAAAAAACCCACTCCGCATTCAACTCCTACCATACTTCTTCCATCATATAACCTTCTAGGGCTCTTAACTGAAGATTATTTAGAAGACTTGCTTCCAACTTTTATGCAAAACAAAACATTCAGTGTTCTGCTTGGATATTCAAGTACACACACAGTACTGCTTGCTCACCAAGCCTGTAAACTTGGCAGAAAATGAGAAGGATCCAGAGACACCTTTATGAACTCAGTTAAGTCTCAAGAACCTGCTACTGCAACAAATCATTATCAGGAGAACACCATACAACACTACATACCAGCACCGCAACACCTCTTGGTAGAGCTACAATGAACCTGGCCATCACTCTAAGTACAAAGAAGTTAATTATTGATCAACAAAATAAGACCTCAGGCTCAGACAACTACAGGATGTAAGGGTATTTTCTGTCCTAGAACTACAAGGGATGTATTTGTTTAGTTCCATCTTCACACTAATAGTAGTAAGGATTTATTTATTTTTCCCCTCAAATCTGAAGGCTTGACCCACCCTTGACCAACCCAACATGTTGCCGCATGATACCAAGCAAGTTCAAATGTTCAAAAGTCACAGAAGTGTTACAAAGGCACAAGTGTTCAAGAAACAAACCCACCTCCCTTTATTAGGGTTAAGATACAGTCATCAACAAATAACTTGACATTTTATATAGAGTCACCTGGACTTCAGCATCTCTAACAGACACTCAATGATACAACACTTGTGAAGAAAAAAAATCACTGCTGTAGGCAACACTGCAAGCACTACTCATGAACTCTATCTGACAAAACAAAAGTAGCAGCAAAATGTTCAGTTTATTTCTTTTAGCAAACATGAAATAAGGAAAAATAATGGCAAAGTTTAAGCTGAAAACCAAGAAATGTAAAATGCGTCAAGTTCAGCAGCTCATAACCTGAACATCCTACGCTATTTTCTGGTAAACTAATTTATATAATAGTTAAGGGTTAACTTAAAACTAAGAACCAACAAACAAACAAAAAAACCTACACCAGAACAACAAAGCTACTTTACTGTATTCTTATCTGAGCTTAGAAACCGGGCATCCCACCAGCATGGCTGGGCTGAAGTACTTTGGAATAACCTTATATCATGTCTTTGGAATAATTACTTACGCACGAAATTTAATTAGATGTCATTTTGTGAGTCAGTTTAAGCATTTCCCCCCCCCATTTAAAAAAAAAGTCAAGAAAAAAAATTAGCACACCAGTATGGAAGTCATACAATAAACAAACTGAAATCACATATGGCTCCTCAACAAGAGAGTCTTTCATCGTGATGCTTATAACTAGCACGAAACCAACCCTAGCATAGATCCCATACAGTAAGGAAGAGGAGATGGGAAACAAGAAACAAGTAGAACGCAACCCTGTATGGAGGCTTGTGTTACATCCTCAAAGGGAAGATTTGATTTGACCAACACCTACAAGGTTCAGCACACTTCAAGGAGCATCTCAGTGACCCTCCTGTCGTATGATTGAGTTTTAGGTAATCCTGTGAGGAGCAGGGATTCGGACTCAATGATCTTTATGGGTTCCTTCCAACCTGAGATACTCTACGATTCTATAGTACTTACCATAGACAATCCTTACCCAAAACCAACAGCATCACACTGAAAAATTGGATTTGTCACTAAAGTCTAAGATGACATTCATACAAACCTTTTTCTGACTAGTTCATTAGGAAAATGAACTGACAACACATTGCCATTAAAGCAGGCCTGATCATCATTTCTTACCCAACAACTTTTACACACAAGTTTTAAGTTACTATCTCATAACGTTCTACGGCAAGAAAAGCAGCACTTCACTGTAACTCTGAAGAAAAAAAAAATATGTCATATTCATGCCAGCATCCAACAGCCTGAATGATAACTGAAGTCTTGTTTGTCAGAAGTAACAGAAAGGAAAATTTGACAATACCAACACTCAGTCTGTCAGGGCTATGAAGCCTTGGAAAACAGCATCACAGATGTCCTCAAAAGCAATGCTGTCCTGGCTAGCAGATATCCATACCCAAGAGAACCTAAAAGGTCATCTCACTTTTCTACTTAAAATAAATGAATAAATAAAAAGACACACCAGAATAGAATTTTTAACTTGCTGAGCTTCCTTACACAACCATGTTTTTGAATAAGGAGAAAAATATGAGGCCTACCATTAATAAGGTATGGATGATTGCAGCATTTTCTTAGTTCCATCATAGTGTTTAAAAGATTAGGTACATTGGCCTGACCTCCACCCTTGGAAAGAAATGTGAAATTCTTTTCAAGAATAGCACGATAGTATTTCTTCTGAATATTTGTCAGCTCAACTTCAATGATAGTTTCCTCTTTGGGGGCCAGATTCTTTTCTACATCCTCCTTGAGACGTCTCAGCATCATCGGCTTCAAAATAGCTTGGAGTTTTTGCACCTAGGAAATATATATTTAATAAATAATGGAATTAAAACTGCAAGGCTTCAAATATTTATTTTTCAATTTTCTTAATTCTAAAATCCTTTGTTTCCTAACTCAGTTCCCAAGCAGGATATTTGTAAAGGAAATCTTTCCTCAGTGACCTAGAGACCGAGTTCTCTGTGTTAACTCAGTGACATACACACTTCTAAACTCCATTTCCAGTGTGCAACCCTTCTGTGTAGTGAATGTTATTAAACACATCTCAGAACTATCTTCCCAGACGCAGACAGTACTGCATACCAGTTGTGCAGAGCTAACCCCAAGTAAGCACAGGTATGTATGGAAATCTCACTGCAAGATCAAGTTTTGCAGTTAAGTTCTGATCACTAAACACAGTGTTTAATGCTGTTTTTCTCTCTTTATATATCTGCTTCTAATTATATTCTTATTTCCCTGGTTCTGACATTCACTGAAGTAGAAAACTACTTGGTCCCCGTCTCAAAATGAAAACATTTTATTTCTGTAAATTTTTAACACACTGATAATTTTTAGTGTCTCCAGGTTTTGCAGCCTATCCTTTAAGACACTTCCTAAATGGGGGAGAGGGGAAGAAATGTCCATTTTCCTCAAAAAAATTGTCTAAGTTTTGCCAAATTTCTGTAAAGTCTCTTAAATGAAAAGCTCAAACAGACTGCATACTGAAAGAGACTGGCATTTAGGTTGGTTTAGGTTGTGTCTCAAAGTACAAACCACCTCAGTGTTGAAGAGCTGATAATTCACCCTGAAATTGGTCATCATCTCCTGATACAGAGCTGTACACCAGAAACATGAAAAAGGCACTTTGTCTTGAATTCACATCATTCCTTTAGCAATAACGAAACTCCAGGAGAAAAAAAGATAAATTAGTATAGAGGGATGAACGATTAAAAAAGTAAAACCCACATGGAATAGGATTTCTCAAGGAATTGAGAAAACCAAAGTCATTAACACATCTCCCATCACTTGAAAGATAAATCAAATTCCAAAACATCTAATGTGTCAGCAGAGAAGGCACTCCTTCCAAAACTTGTTGGCCCAAGCAATCCAGGCTCCAATTCTGCTCGTGGCCGATGACATTATTTTAGTAATATTTACATGTATGGCTTCAAAATTTTCCAGCCCAGCTCTGCTGACATTTTGAGCTGGCCAGACAAAAGCTATTTTGAGGGTTTGGATATATTAACTCCAGCTCAAACACGATATTAACAGGACGACACAGCTTCTGGATCAGAGCTGGCTCACTTCCAATCAGGTCAGAGTCCATTCTGATTGGCATGCAACTGCCTGCACAATCTGTGGAAATATATCCTATTATTCCCCCAGGACATGCTACGATTTTTCCAGGAGGTAATGGGCTGGGGGTAGAGCTGTTTTATAATTTAGACTATTATCTATGGAAGAATTGCTCTCAAAGACAGTCAACAAATTCAAGCACTCAAAAGTCAGAAACACCAGAAACTGGATTTTCAGACAAAAGCAACATAGTTGCATAAAAAATACATCCAATCATGCGGTTTGATTATCACAGGGCGCAAAGGGCCAAATGAAGGTGCCATGCTTCATTTAACTCCTCATGTTAAGGTGATTTGACTGTTACCTATTGACTTTTTAAAACATTTTCATATATTCATGAAGAAATTTCAGTTTTAAATAGGATCATCAGAAGCTTTTACATTTTAGATCTAAAACGCTGCATTGAGAGTCTTTAATTTTGCATTGATTTATGCATTTCTTTTACTGGATAGCTTGAGAAAGCTGCTTCTGAGACAGTAAAAAGAAATCTCCTTCCATTTGGTTACCTCTTGCTAAACCAGGTTTCAAATATGTTCCTGTTTGCACAGAAGTCATGGATAAAACCCTCTGATGTTAACTCCACAGAAGTTACAGAGGATAGTCCCCCACTCTGATACTGATGCTTAAGGAAGAACATCAACTGACAACTCTCTCAGAGTAAAATATTTTCATCCAGCAACAGTTACAAGACATACCATACCCATTTTTAAACACCACACTTTGATGAGGGGAAGCTTTCCCTGTTTCTGCATGATCAATGGACAAATATAAAAAGAGGGACAAGGCAAAAGGCTTTTGATCGAAAGCAAAAAACTTGACAAAATGAAAACAAAACAAAACCCCAGGGATAAAACTACCGCAGTCTTTCAAAAAGTAAATAGGTATTATTTGTAAAAATGAGTAATGAAGTTCAGATACAATAAAATTGATAAATTCACAATATCTAAATAGAAAAGTAAGTGTGCATGAGAAGTTTACCTGTTCTTCAGTTTTCAGATCACCAAATTCTTGCATGAACGTGGTTTCTGACGGGAAGCGACCCGGTTCCAAGAAGTGAAGCAAGCTAAATAGCTCTTCTACCGTGTTTTGCAAAGGGGTTCCGGTAAGCAGCACTTTATGTTCCTGAAAGGTTAGGAAACAGTTGCTTAGGAATCCACCTAAATTTCATTTTCAATGCAGAAATACACAAATTATCTCTTTTTTCCTATAAGCATCTCTCATCTTTGCTTCCTCTCTCCTCCTCAACTATTCCCACAGAGCTCTTTCCAAGACATTTCCACCTAGTATTCTGGCCTTCCTTCAGCCATAGCCCAGAAAAATACGTCCCTGCTTAAGCACCTGCAAGAGTCCTCCAGATAAAGAAGAGACATTACTGATCCACAGTGTCCCAGCCCTTCCACAAATACAACACATTTTAAAACGGTAAAATAACAGCTGAAAGTATCCCATCACTTCCAGGATAACTCCACTGATTTACCACACCTCCAACAGATCTCTTCAGGACAGGGTAAGTTTCTAACATGGGAAACCTGAAGCAGAGTCCTGCTCCCCCACACAGCAGAGCATGAGACCAGCAGAGACAAGAGCAAAGGTTGCACATTGCTTTAGAGGAGGAGCCCAAGAGGTTAAGCAACTAGCCTGAGGTCAAACATGAATTTAACAGCAGAACAAGAACTGAAGTGGGGAGTCCCTGATCTCCATCTATAAGCTTAGCTTTCCTCTAGTGCGACCATAGTAAGGAAAACAAATCGCACACAGCATTTTCACAAACTTTCATTCTTTAAGCCTTGACACTCCCTCACAAAAGTATTGTTTAAGGAACAGGGAAAAGAACCTAAAAGTGACCTACGGGTCACCAGTGCTTGCATAAGCTAATGTTTATGCCTCTTTATTCTTATCAGAAATCAGAGGTTTTGAGTTCCAGGTGTTAACTTCACGTAACTGCATTCCTCTCCCATTTTCAAAGAATCTTCTGACCAAAAAAAATTTTGGTCATTTAAATTTAAATGGTAAACACCTTTAAAAACATTATTTTTCTCTGTGCGCTTAATACACACACTTCATGCACATAACATAATACATATTTATGTAAGGATCACAAACCAACTCACTTTTCCTTTCCTTAGTCAGTCTGAAAGAACATCCTTATGGCCACACAAAAAATTACCATTAGAGCTGACATAAAGGCAGAGCAGTTTAAGTCCCACACCCGTATCTGGCCACCTGACCACATTATACCTTTAAATAAATGTCTGTGTGAAGAAGTCACTATGAAGAAAGTCACATGAAAAGAGAGAAATGAAATATCATCTTTATCTTGATTCTCCTAACAGAATCCACATAGTTCTAGGTCTAAACCAACAAAGAGAATTATGAAACACCAGTGCTCCAAAACCGAAGGTATGCATATGCTCCCAGGTATTTTAGAGACTTTCTCAGCTGCATTCCCTCATTCTTCTTAGCACTTGATGTTTTTACTTTTTGATTAAACCATAAATCAGGAGTAATACAAATACGGAAGATGCAAATATGAGAGATGTACACACTGACCAGATCCATCATCTTGAGTCCCTCCAAAAGCTTGCAGTTCCTGTTCTTCAGCCTGTGGGCCTCATCGATGACCACGCAACGCCACGGAATGTTACGTAGCTCTGGGCAGTCAGTCAAGATCATTTCAAACGTTGTGATAATGGCATGAAACTTGTAGGACCCCTTTATCACACGACCCTAAAAAGAACAGCAAACGTTGAACTTCATGGCAAAGAAAGGAAGTACATTTGTTTCATCTTCAAAATTCATTCTTTAAAAACACAGAACAGTACAAAGGGTAAGATACCTTAAGTAAATGAAGTTATTGCTTACTCCATGAGGGAACACAAACGTGTAAGTTTACTACTGGCTTCGTGCTAGCTCTGCTTTTAATCCTGCAGAAAGGCCCGCAGAATCACTGCACATTCATTACAAAGATGTTACGCAACATGTTTTATACCAATGCCCTGACGCATTAATGTATTGCTGCAATATTCAAATAAGGTTTTCAGACTTCGTAAAGAATTTTCTTTTTTCTTTTAAATCAAAGGTACGTGATGGTCCTCCCCAACAGTCCAAATAGGCCAGAAGGACATTAAAGCTTCATTCTTACAACTATTAGAACATTTTGCTCTCAATAAACAGCTGGTAAACACTGAGTATCCAAGATACGCACAACTCTAGTAAACAGCTTTAAAAAGAAGCAAAACTGTGAACTCTTAAATGGAAAATGTACACCTCTGCTTACACTTCCTTGATATTTTTGTAAATTTGTGTTAAAGAAAGTTCAATTGGACAATTTACTTGATGTCTGGCACCATATTCACTCTTTATTTTGTTAGCTGAGGGTCTCATTTTCAGGGCTGATACTAAGTCCCTGTTTAAAAAAGAACCCTGAATAAACTTCACTCAAGATCATGAAATGAACACCTTGCTGACATTATGCTGCATTTCTTCCCAATGTGTGGGAAGAAATTTTTCCCAATTTCAAAGGAAAATGTAACTTGGTATCTCCAGTGTCACTGAGTCTGCACAGCAACAGTCTCTCCAAGGACAGGCCTCACCCAAGGTCAAAGCCATCCCACATTTTCACTGCAGGACCATGTCACGGGTTGTATATGCAAAACATTTCAAATCAAACAGGTATTTCACAGTACGGTGACCATTCCTTCCTTCAAACACCTGCAAGTCTGGATCCTTTTGTAAGTGACCTGCATACAATCCTCTCCAGACCGCAGGGATCAGAGCTGGCTCCTGACTCAATAAAATGATGGAAAGCTGATATCCTGAGCTCAGCATTCAGAAGAAGAAGAGTTGCTGCCTAACAAACAGCAGATGAAGATACACCGAGTGGGCAACTTAAAAAGCCAGCAAACCGAAATGCTGTTACCTTCTGATGGGCCAGATGTAGCTGTGAAAATACAAGAATGCAGTCCAGGAGGGTCTTTGTAAGAGGTGGAAACACCTCAATAAGTAACCTCATGACTGTACGGCAAGCAGTGCTCTTCAAAAACGATCACTACACAAAGTGGCACATCCAGGTGAAGCAAAAATTGTAAGAGGGACCCTTGCTTAGACATTTTGAGCTGTCTAAATCTCACATCAAAATATGCATAGTGGTCTTGCCACAAGAGCTCCTATTATTTGAAAGACAGTCCAATGCTGTACTGAAGAACACAGGAGTAAATCAAACAAAGTTCCATGAGCTCTCTAGACCTTTAGAAGGTGAATGATGCTGCATTTCAACAGTTTCAGGCCTCCAACGCTTGCAGAAGTATGGGAAAGAACCCTAAGCAATGCTGGTAATGTAACATTTGAGAAACTGAAATGTAGAAACTATCAAGAAAGTGACCTATAGCACTGTCACAGGTGAATTCTTAGGCAACTAGGAATCAATTTATCCTGTTTCAACGTGACATCCAAATTAAGATCTCTGATGTTGAGCCACAGGAATTTCAAACTCAAAGAAGTTCTTCCATTTGAGGAAACCCACCAGGTCACAAGTTTCCTGTTCTGTTTGGGAAATTCTTCTGTAAGTAACTCAGGCAACAGAGGTAGCCACAAAGTACAACAACTAGATACAAATACCAGAGTTGGGTTGTGTTTGTGGGTATAACCTCTTAGCAGATATAAAGTGAAAGAAGTGGACTTCTACAAAGATGCACACACCACCAATGGGAACTGTGAAAGATTATTATGGTCTTTTCCCACCAGCCTCAGACTCCACTTTGAGGAACAAGAGAAAAGATGCAAGACACATGCATGTTAACTAATTAGAGCCAGAAGGCATCTTGAAAAACAAGTTGCAGCCACTTTGTAAAATGCAATTCGATGTCATCTTCGGTGAAAGACAGAGTCCCTACTGGTGAAATAGGGCCTTAAACCACTGCACGCTAACCATTCTTTGCAGAAACCTGAGGCAATTCTATGCTGCTGAAATGTTCATAGCTCCGTAGCTTCTCAGCAAGGAAGAAAGCCATGCAAGCAAGAAAATACACTCTTAAGCCAACAGCCACTGAACCCAAAAGGAACAAACCGGGTAAGCCCAAAAAAGTCCCCAACACCAACAGCATTATTTTGAGTTAAAATCAACCAAGGACGAGGTATTCCATTTCTACATGTGAGGCAGATGGTTTCTCTTTTTAGTCCTCATTACACTGGAAAGTAAATTTCCCCTGCAAACAAGTCAACACTTTTGCGGGGCTCCGTCATTAATTTTATTTGGCATATCTAGTTTTCCTGATCTGACAACAGAACTCTCTCTCAAAGGCAGAATATCACAGAAAAGCAACTGGCTTCTTTGCTATTCCAAGCAGGGAAGGCCCCCAAAAGGACCTTCCAGTTATACTGCTCAAGAACATCAGAAAGCTAGGAAGGGATTTTAGGGGAATGTCTCCAGTAGCGTGGTGTCCTCAGTGCTGAATTCACACCACTGCAGAAATGTTTCTTATTATCGACTGCTCTCCAGCTTTTCACAACAACCTGACCGGTTACTAGTGTTGACTCTGAAAATCTCACTCCCACAGACAGGGTAGCTGTTCCTTATGCATGCTGTCTCTCATTATTGCCCTTCAAAACCATCCACACTTTCTCCATGTTCAGCTGCCTTTCTGAGACGCCTCTTTCCATGTTAAGACCTAAAAAGCCAAAGACACCGATGTCTGTGTTGATGTGTTCAGGAAGGGGACTAGAAATGGTACTGCCAAAGCCTGTCTTCTTTCTCTCCCTTCTTATCCTCCACTGTACACCCACCAGCCGTACTTTAGAGGATGCCAGACTGAACACTAGATGGGGATTACTTTTGTCCAAACATGGAAGAGATTTTTTTTTCCTATAATTCAGTTTCTATCATGCGTTTCACAGCTGACACAGTTTCAAAAGTGGAACGCAGGAGGTGGTTATCAGGACACGTCTAAGCCAGCCGCCACCAAAAGGACAAGTTCACTCCATTTCTCCTTTATCCCCAACCATAGCAATTGTCTGACCCACCTCTTAAGCCAGTTCAGTGAGCAAAGCTAGAAGAAAATGATGAGTATTTCTGTGCCAGGAGTGCTTTGTCATTACTCGCTATGGGGTCAAATGACTGCCACAGTCATTGCAAGAAGCAAGGTAAGAATATGGCAACAGGGGGAACAAAACTTCCTGCAGCATCTTGCTTTAAATCCTTTTAGTTGCCTTTAGATCAATGACATGATATTGCCAAAATAACAGTACAAATCTGCCCAGCAAGTGAGATTTTTCTGACAACATTCCTTCAGGTTTCATGCTACTTAACTAATGTATCCTAAGAGGAAGACCACACTGAGAACAAGCACCACTTAAATAACAAACAAACATGATTTTAACACAGGAAACACTTCAGGAGACAAGAATTTGTATAAACCCAAATTTCTGAATTTGATAGAAAATATCTATATCTATTTGCACCACAGTCATCACCTTGAAAACAGTTTTTCCTCAGTTCTTTACCCATAAAAGCATATTTTTACCTTGTGACCACCCTCTTAGCTTCGCTGGAAGGACAATTCATCTCCATTCCTTGTCCACAGATAACCCTACACCTAGCTATTCTGAGTATTGTTAGCTTGGATCCAATTTATTAAGTAATACAGCTTACTCTGTATCCATGAACTGTCTTAATTATTTACCACTCTCCTCATCTTTGTGTCATTTGAAAACTTCCTCAGTAATGATTTTATGTTTTCTTTCAGGTCATTGATAAAAGTGTTATATAGCTCATGGACACGAACCAATCCCTGAAGAACTATGCTGGAAATGCAAATCATTTCTCATTTACGATTACATCAAAAAATATCAGTTAGCCAGTTTTAAATCCACTTAATGTGTGCCACATTGATTTTATATCATTCCAGTTTATTAATCAAAATATTCAGTGGCATAAAATCAAATGCTTTACAGAAAATCTAAATATATTAGTTCACCTCTACCACTTCTTTAAGCTCAGTAGAAATAACACTCCACAATATATCAAATCAGCCTCAAGTTCCACTCTTTCTTTTCTCTTAAGTGAGGAGAATTATGTTGGTTTGCAACAACATTCAGTGTACGCGCATTATCTTCCCCCAATCCTGTTTACTTACTCTGGGCAAAGCCATGAATTTAAGTGTAGAGATACACTGCTCTTTATAGCTTCAGCTTTTCAAATAATTTTCTGTTTCTATAGCCAGTCTTTTCTGTACGCGCTTTCCTTCTCTCATACGAGCTATTTAACCTGAGCACACTAACACAAATTCAAAATACATCTGACTTATAAAATTTGATAAAGAAGCATTGACACATTTAATTTCTGAAAGCTGGTCTCTTCCTGGAATGGTAGGCAAAGATTGATTTTTAAGCTTAGTTCCAACTAAAGTAATTCCTCCATTAAGAGTCTTTTCTGCCAGCTCTCACCAGGAATGGAAAATAATGAAAAACTTGCATGAAACGATGAAACCCTAAACAAGAGTTGCACCATCTCAGCAACTCCTGGTCACCCCTCTATCTCCAGATGATCTCTTGGCTGCTGTTAAAAAGCACTCTCTTTATTAACACGTAGCTAAAACCTATTATAGCAGTACTAAAAATCTAACTGATGCTAAGACTAATCAACAACAGCAAAGCATATACAAAAAAGAGAAAAATAAAAAGAATTAATGATTTTTACCTGTGGATCTTTGAAATACATTTCATACAACTGGATGGTCCGCCGGCTTGCTTGACTCCCATGATACACAACCACATTCAACTCTGTCCAGGTGCGAAACTCCCTTTCCCAGTTGGGAATTGTGGACAATGGTGCAATAACCAAGAAAGGACCATGGATTCCTTTCAAATATATCTCATAGAGAAACGTAATGGACTGGATAGTCTTTCCCAACCCCATTTCATCTGCTAAAATGCAGTTTCGTCTGAAAACAATATTAAAAACAGTCTCAATGATGTAGTCCTAACTTAAAACACAGAAAATCAGTAAGGAGCTAAACTGAATAAACCAGAAATTTCTAGAATGCCAAGCTTACACTGAAAAGACATCATAGTCCTTTTGCATTTTAAATAAATGTTGTCATTCGTGATGCAATAAGCATGGATATATCTATTTTATGTACCTCTCAAGTTCACATGGGGAAGGAAGGGGCAGCAGGGGTCTGTATGAACATATATATAGGCAAAAGCATTTGCCACAAGAATCTATCTGAAACATTCAAGTTTTGTGTAACATTATGTTATCCACCCAAAACTAGTTCATATATGACTCCTGCAGCAAAAACTGAGACATTAAAATAATTCTAAAACATCACTTTAGAAGATTAATTTAAAAGGTTACTGTTTCAAAAAAGCTACAGAAGCTTTTCCAAAGCAGGATTCATCAGAAAGCAACATTTTACGTACGTGTTGTACCAATTGAAAAGAAGCCAGTTTACTCCCTCCAACTGGTATTCCCTGAGTTTGTTATTGTTTTTATACTCCCTGGAACTCTCCGATTTCTTCCACTCATCGGCAGGAGGTCGCTCCTGTTTCAAATACAGCAAATCCCATTAGTGGTTTCTGAAAGACCACATCACTTTACTATTTTCAAATAAAATCCTCTATCCAGAGCCAATTCTTACCACACGCTCCATTTCTGGCTCCCTAGACATCAGTTTCTCAAATTCTTCAATCTTAGCTTGGTCGATGTCTTGCTTGAGCTCCCAAGTACTGTCTTCATAAGGAAGCGAACACCATTTCACCAGATAATGTGTTACAGGCTTTGTTAAGACAAAAATAAGATTATACCACAATTTAGAAAGAAGTGTGACCATTTTTACATGAGATCTGCAGGCTAGAGACAATTCCAAAGCTTTATCAGACCTGAATGTCTGAATCAGCTAAAAGGATAAACAAACAGTTGCCTGACACCTTGACAACCTAACGAAGTAAGATTAGAACGCAGGGAAAGCAGGCTTACCACCAAAACAAGCACAACAATACACTGGAAATCACTACGGTTAGCCAAAAATTTAGAAGGAAAGCACTACTCATTTTCCAACAGTTACAATTTCTGTGCTTTACCACATATTTAAACAGAACAGCCATCTGTTTTTTCTTATCAGTGTAATCAGAAACTTCCCAGCAGGCAACTCAACCACCACCACTCACTGATGGAGCAATATGGAAACACTGTCAGTGAAGCTTTCTATTCTCCCAGGACCAAAGAGGAGTCTCCTGGAAGACAAAGTGATCTCATTCTGCAGAACAAGTCGTTAAAAAGAACCAGGGAATTCAGGACCTCTTTTGCAGCAGACAGTGTAAACAATGTCTAAACTATTACAACATTTGGCTGAGATCCTTGTAACTTTCATTTAAACTCTGTATTACCTGCATGGACATCATACATCTCCAGCATGAAGTACCGCCTCAGAACTACACATCATGGGTTTTTTTGTTGTTGGGCACTTTTTTCTTCTGCATTTTTTAAAATGTAGGTAACTCATAAGAAGTTTGGAATTCTCACTTAAGCACCTTTATTTTAGGGAAACTGCTATATTAGCCAACGTTTTCTCAAACATGTTCCTATTTTCTAAACACATATAGCCTGGTCGCTTCCGAAGTGTTTAATATATTTACATTTCTGAACAATAACTCTAAACACAATGTCTAAGACTAAAGATACAATAGAAGTTTTGTTTACCTCTCCGTTATCATCTGTGCTACGTGAAAAATCCAAGATTCGATCAACTTCCACGTAATCTGGATTAAAAAGCTCATCATCAATCTGTTCAAGGAGAGAGGCAAAAATAGAAAAGATATCTCTATTAGCCCTTCCGGAGAGGAAAAATTATTACATATTTCACCAGGCAAAAATATTTTGGGTCATGGTGACACAGAATTTATATTTGGCAAACTCCAACATGTTAATTGAAATGCTACAATTCAGCAAGATCAATCCCCGTGAGGGAATCAGACTTCTCAGACTTTGTTAACTGGGCCTCTTAATTACTGTGTGAAACCTTTTACTGTGAGAGAATGTTTAAGAATATTTTAAATGAAGTGTGAAATTACAATTCACTAATGAGCAATCGAAAAGGCTTATGGCATGCAATGCATTTAGCATTCTTGAAAACTACAGTTTGCAATAAAGAAATTAGGGCCTTGTACACGAAGTGCCTTTGGATTATTTTAACTACAGGAATTGTCTAACTGCTTCATAAGCAAGATTCAAAGATTATTATTTCAAAAACAGGGAAGAGACGCTGCATGCATACACAGCTTCTCCCCAAATCACCATTTGTTATGTTCTTTATCCTTTCAACAACTTCCAGTTCTCTTGTGTACTAAAGCGTTGTGTTTAATTTTATATTTTAAGATCCCCTCCAACAGAAAAGGCGGACAAAAGGACTAAAGACTATGTATTTTTTGATAGCTTTTTCTAAAACAAGAATAAATTCTAAGTATTTACAATAACTTGTGACCCACTTGGAAACAGATTAAAAAAGGAAAAAAGGAAGAAATTCCAGGCATCTTCAACTAAAAAAAAACAGACAGAAGTTTTCAATTTGCAACAGATTTTGTTCAGCTTGAACTATATAGTAAAAATAAATAAAAATAAACACAGTAGCACATGACCCTGGTTTCCCTCCCCCCCCCAAAAAAAAACCCACCACGTAATTTTACTGAAAGGTAAGCTTTCAGAGACACAAATCAGCAGATCTGGTCCTTTATTGACAGGACCCCTGCCACACTACTGCTTATGGCTCTAAGTGAAATTGAATTGATGATAAAAAGCTTGGAATCCCTAGTGAGCAGCAGTCCATAACACAGAAAAATGTGATGCATTTTTCTGGCATAATCAGCTCCTGAGAAAAGAGAGCTAGTACTGATTCAGGAAAAGTCATCCTCACAATCCAAACAACTAACCACTCCCTTTAAGAAAAAAAACAACCAAAAACTATAGTCACAAGTGTACAGTCAGGATAGATCACTTGAGTTTCATAAACTTGCAAGACTTAGATCAAGAATGGTTATAGTTTATACCAGAATAAACGCTACCAATATATCACACAGTTGTTCAAAGTCTTCTGCTTGTACACAGAACAAGAATTCATAAAAATATTCCCTAAATACCTAAAAGAAACAAACAAACATACTTCTGAAAGGAATTTGTTCTGGCCCTGTTTTGCCTTAAACCGCTTAATCTTCTGCTGAATCCTCTTGTCTTTGTCCAGTTCTTCCACAGATGCCCATTGACAATGCAGGTAGGAACTAGAAGATGAAACAGAGAATCTCACTCAAAAACAACGCTTCTATTGCATACTCCTGTGTATCCCCCTAGTACAGACAGAACTTTCCTGTACATTGCAGTGACACGCTTGGAAAACTGGACACTATCTTCTCCTGCATACAGGTTATTAACAAATCATCTTTACTTGGAGTAATTATACTTGCTAATGGATAAACTGGTCAGTAAATAAGAACAACTCCCACTCAAAATTTAATACATCCCCATACATTTAGTGTTTGGCTCACAGGTAAGATGATTTTTATTGGGCGTACTTAAAATATAATTACAAGACATTTATCATAAATGTCATTATTTAACATATTCCAGCAGAAAGTAGGGGTTTTAGAAGCATTTTAAACACTAATATGCTATACACTGTTTTTTGTTAAAACGGCATTGTAATTAAAAGTCACAAGTCAATTTAAGTTTTAATACTGATAGAAAGAGAAGAAAAACCCTTGTAAATGCAGGTCCACGGTAATAATTCATCTTTAAGAAAACACAAAGTAAGAAGCAGCATCTCTACCAAAATGACTATGCCCAGTCTGTCAAAAGTTATATTGCTAAGAAGTCTAAGAGACAAATAGTTAACACAAAAATTACATGCCAATGTAATGAAACTAAACAAAGCATAATTAAGCTATGAGACAACATGCAATAATCAATATGGTACAAAAGGTACAAAGGTGGCAGCATATTTAAAGCAAATTCAACTGTCTGCAGTTAGCTGCAAGAAACCCACTTGGAGTGAATTTCTGTCTCTCAGATGGAAAATTTACCAAAATTAAATAAGATATGCTATTTTTCTAAAAGAAAAGTGAGCTTATCCAACTGTGATAATGCTGCTCCCACTATTCCACCCCTCTTATGGAGGGGTAGCTATCTGCCAGAATATTGGAAGTCACCTCATTCGGTATCTTAGACATTTTGTTGAACACAGATCTTGTTTTTGAAAAAAAAACGTTAAGGGTTACTTTTGAGTAGTTTGCAGGCACCTTACTCTCCAGTTGCACTCAGATCTACACAGCTGCATAGGTACGAGCTCACGAATCTGTGTGCATAATAAGCCTTAATAGCAGAGCAATTTTACCTATGGATTGCATTTTGGAGAGAACACAAATTAAGACATTATCAAACCCAATACCACAAATGCAAGGTATTTCCCTGTTTATTTGCCACTGGTTTGGATTAAACATTAGAAATGCTTGAAGTTGGATAGTAACAGTCATATAATTTACAAAATCAATTTTTAAAACCTATTTGGAAGCTACGTGAACTTAAAAATAGTAATCAAACCTATAACTTTACTTACAAGTTTTTGTACTTTACATAGAATTCCTCAATTTCTACCTCCTCTCCATTCTCCATCTGTAAGAAAAGAATTGTTCAAATGTGAATTAAACCACTAAGCAGCTGAAGTCCCTTAATGATTAAAAAGAAATGAAATACAGAATACAGCCCCCACATGGACAAGTGGAGGTGTAGGAAAGCGTCTGTGGGGGCAGGACACGGGTGAGGAGTTTTCTCCAGCAGCTTACCCAAGTACATACTGCACTGCTTACTACAACTTCCAAGACATGAATCATTTGAACTCCTCCCTAACCACATGCAGCTTCATTCACAACCTCACCCCACACCTGGCTTGCTGCCAAACCCACAGTGTTAAGCAGAAGCCAAGTGTACCATTTTCTCAGGCAGCAGCCAATTAGCAACTGCACTCCTGAATGCCATATGTATTATTTTTGGCTGGCTCATGGCAACTTTACATTGTGGGTTTTGTAATGTTTTAAAAAAGAGTTTTAAAGGGGGTTTATTCCTCCATATAGTTAATAACTCCAAACAAGAAGCCATATAAAACTAAACCTTATACCTCTGCTAGAATTTTAGTGCATCAGTGTTCATGGCTTTAGTTTTACTCAATGGTGCAATTAAATTCACTCAGGCAAGATGTCTCACATACAGAGCAGCCAAATTAAATTAACACCCAAAAACTACATTTAAAGCAAGGTTAAAGTTGTGATATAAACCAGCAAAACCAAGGGCATTCAGTGCTAAAGGTTGAGAATACCCTTAACTCATCCCTAGTGCCAGAGTATTACATAACATATGGCAGGGAATACTTTGTTGAATTGCTTCTGAACTCAGCCATAGGACACGCGAAGGACAGTGCACCAGACACACGTTTAGAATTCAGTTTATGTCACAACATTAACGGTTTGTGTTTGCTAATGAACTTTGGAACAATTTTAAATAGAAGAGGGTTTTCTGTTTTACACACTTCATCAGGGACAACAACATCCATAATAAATATTGTATGTAGTGCTAAACTGAAAAATTGTTCACCCCTGTACGAGTCAACATCCTCCCTCTTTTATATAGATACATATATACATACATAAAACAGAGACAAAAATAATACAGATGAAAAGGACAACTCTGAATCTAGGAAATGAACTGTCATCTTCAGAATTCTCTTTTCTTCTAAAAGTTGCTGGCTAGACACTACTTCCACAGCAATGTAATTACAGAACAACAGTAGCAGCTGCATGAAACCCTGCTCTAACCCAGTAAAGTGACTGCATTCCTAACCCCTGTTTTACCTTGTACTCCTTCTCTTCCCACCTAACAAGGGATTTTACCATTTTAGCGCTTATTTCACTCCAGTACAGTCTGCCTGTGTTCCTTTCTAGAGAGAAGCAACACCAGCTTCCACCTAGTTCTCACTGCAGAAATGGAAGAAAATACATTCCTGGTGCTACTTCTTGAATCCTCTGCTGGACAAGATAAACTATCCCCTAACCCTAAAGACAAGGAAGAAGCCTCTCTCTCAATTACAAACATACTGTCAAAGGAAGGAAGCTGAAGACCATCAAGATTTTAAAAAAAAAAAATCAAAAAAATTTTAAGGGAGCATTTCTCAAGAAGGTATTAATATTTAGATGTTAAAACTGTACTTAAAAAAAAAAACAAACAAACCCACACCAAACCCCAAAACCCCCCAAAACGGAGATCCTATTATCTGAATCTTCACTACCCCAAGGCAAAACTGGTGTCTTAAGAAGTCATCCTGAATTTTAAGACATGAACTTTTCTTTATTTTCTGAAAGGTATTACAGTCAAGTCTCTTTGCTTAGTTTTGAATCAGAATCCTTTGAGATACAACGATCTTACAACAACAACACAGCTCTATACCTTTATATAAAGGTTTCAGATGAGCCAATTTAACTCCCCTCAACAGCATTTCCATCAAGTGCATTTCCTGTCAACTGCCAACTTAATAATAATAATTTACAATGTACATCTTGATAAATCCTGTAACTCTCATGAGTAAAATGTACTTTCTATATTGTCTAACAGACAATAACAGACCAGTTATTACATGTTCTATGAGCATTCCAAGATTTACCTAAATAAAAAGTATTTAGTAAATAAAGCTTTCTAAAATCTTACTCCGGCATTCACAATGATGTCCAAAAAAAAAAAAATCTAATCAAGTTATAATCACCAGCTCTGAAGGAGGGTTTAACAATACACCAGTTTAGGACACATGAGACAGAAGTTTACATCTTTGACATCACTGTCCCATTCCCAATGTTTACATTAAAAAGGTAAAAAGATGAGATAAAACATTTATGCAAAATTCTCCCCAAAGTGATTATGCAGACATCCTAAAAAATCGCATGTCAGACTCAGGCAACACATGGCACTTCAAATTATCACTGCCCAGGTGCAACCCTAACTGCCAATCTCATCCACAGCCGCTGCAGATAATGGAGGAAACAAATGACCCCTGCCTTCAAGCAAATACTTGAGAGCACACAATCTTGCACTGCCATCGCCACAGAAATG
Source organism: Pterocles orientalis (assembly GCA_011057875.1). NCBI lineage: Eukaryota > Metazoa > Chordata > Aves > Pterocliformes > Pteroclidae > Pterocles > Pterocles orientalis. The sequence continues at coordinate 1,402,386 of WKFP01014394.1, read as the reverse complement.
ATATCGTAATACCTGCTAATGCAAAAGTTATCTGAGCAAGCCATTTGGGTGTAGAGACAAGACAGACCTTAAAAAAAAAGAAAAACCAAACCCCAAAACAAAACCAAAAATATTGACTGCAAAAAAATAGCAGACAGAAGGCATTAATAACAGACGCAAAGCAACACATAAAGAGCAGTCACCTCAATACACAGCACTCGTCGTAAACTAATTTTTTGGAAGAGATGTAGGCATTTGTACGCAGTTCCATTAAATCTAATTCTCACCATGTATTGGTAGGCAAAAAGAGAAATTCACATGTGTAACATGCAGGTATAACGTTCTACCAACTCCACACCTTTCCATATTATCTGCTATTTGTGCTCAAAAGTCTATTTAGTTCTAGCCATTCCTTTCCAAAGTTAAGGGACAGAAATTCAAAGGCCAAGAAAAATAAAAAGAATTCCACATGCAAACTCAAGACATCGAGACCATGATGGTTTGGAAAGAGTGATACACGTACTAAACACTTTGTGCAAGAGGAAAGAGTAGTCAAGAGAATTCAAAATTCCATGTTAAGAACAACAGGGAAAAGCACCGTCTTTTATACTTCAGACACGAACTGACATCATTTCTACCTTCTACTCTGTACATTTCAAAAATGACTGCAAGTACAGTGCTGCACCATATCTGGTAACTCCAAAACTAGACTGAGGCTATTTCTGAGCAAACCAGCATAATTTTACAAGAACACCGCTCCAAAAGCATATTCATTACCTAGTGTCCTTCACCTGAACACAACATCTTTGTTACAACCCCATCCACTGAAAGAAGCCTTTCCTCATGTTTATTTTATGCACTGGTCCTGATCACAGCAATTTCACTTTGATTAGTAATCTAACAACCAGGGTTTTGATGATATTAGTAAAAGACCTTTAATAAAATCACAGTTGGATACTTCAGATGTTAAATATTAACATCCTGAAATCCATTTTTGGGGGGTTTTGGAGAGGAGGGTTGGGAAGAAGAGCAGGGAAATAAGAGACACCCCTCAAACCTGCAAATACAATCCATAAAAAACATTAAAGAAAGAGCTCAAAATAGAGCTTGCCTCCAGCAGAGCTTGCAATCAAAGACATGTAGGCAGCAGAGCAACCACTTCCCACAAACTGCAGCAAAATACACACTCCCCATGAGTAATCACACCTTTGTTTGTAGGGGAGAGGAAGAAGAGAAGAATAATTGGTGAAAGCCTCCAATGTAAAGACATTTATGAAAAGACCACATTCTCCTCTCCTGCCCAGCAGACCATCAGGACAGCTAATTACTGAGCTTACATTACATGAAGTTTATCTGAGAAATAAGCCTATGGTTTGAAATACAAAATATAGCTTTAGACTTCAAAAAAAGCCCTGGAGGTTTTATGCTGCAAAAGTTGCAGGAACAGGTCAAATGCAATCACAGCCAGTCATGACATTGCATGAATTTAGGTTTACGAAGCTGTTAATGATGTTATGACAGTAGTAATAAAATTAAAAACAAAAACAAATATCCCCCCCTCCAAAAACCAAAATGCCAAAACATTAAAAAAAAAATATCCATGAATAAAGGCAACTTTCCCTTCTCCAACTTGAAAATTAACACCCCGAGGAAATGAAATATTTCTGGTTAATGAAGATCAATGTGAGTACCACATCTATACTAATCCGACAGTTTTCTGCCCAACTGCAGTACAAGTCAGAGAATTAGCTCCACAAGAGAGTCTATAAAATACAATAATGTTCTTTTTGGAACAACGTATTTCTAACTTCCTACTCAGAATTTTAATAGTTTGGAAGTGCAAAAGCCAATCAAGTTGTGAAGCTGATTACAAGAATCTGTAAGCAAAGCAAAAACACAATGAGCAGCCAGGCCAGAATTAAGAGGGAACCACACTCAACTAACACGTGTGTTTCTTTCACTATCTTACCATAGTGACAAGGAAGATTTTAACCATCTGTATATGAAACATTCTTGATCGCATTGTTCTAGCTGCTAAGCACAAAGACTATCAAAAGATGCAAAAATTATAGGCAAGGATTTTTCTTCACTAGAAAAGGCAACAACTTAGGATGCAGGAGTGCGCTCTCACTCCTCCAACTCCCGTGAAATGCCACTGTGAAGAGCACCACAGGTATCACCCAGGTATGTATATCCACAAAAATCAAAACTCTCATCCAAAAAAAACACAAGAAAAGATCTGTTTTGTATATGTCCATCCAAAAGCATGTTAAATACCATCTAAAGACACTTTCAGGGAACCTCCTCAGTAAAACAGTTTTTGAATTTGGAATGTCCAGGGTATTTTAAGAACTCAATCAGGGCTTCAGCAGAAATATGGTTAGCCTGTTTAGAAACATGGGAGGAAGGGGTTTGGTTTGGTTTTACCTTTTTCTTGACTGAACGGCTACTCATTATTTTCTCCACAACAGGACCTTCAGCATCAGCAGATTCCTGCATCATAAATACCATACAAGAGTTATGGGAGTGCATCTTTGTTACTTAAAGCCTTGCTTCCATTAGAAAAACTTCAAATAATTTTTTGTAACAGGAGTTTAATAACAAGGAGGATGTTTTCCCCCTAGCACTAGAACTCAGAGAATTCAAACAGATTTAATACCATAATAAAGGACTGAAGGATACTTGTTTAAACCCTTTTTAAGAGCCAATGCAACTCCATCTCTTACTGAGGCCGAGATGCAGATACACAGATATAACTGCACGGGCAGTGCACCTCTCCTAAAACAGCACATGCTTTCAGCACCATACAGTCTAGATATTAGAAGATGTTCAAAAACCTTAGTTGGCTATGTAAGTGTCCGTACGATAGCTATCAAAGTTGTCTGAGACTCTCTATTACATTAATTCACTATTGCAACTGCAGGCAAACCTACTAAATTCTCCTGATAAGACACAATTAAAAATGGAGATCACACAAAATATTTCACAGGGCTTAACAAATTGCCAAGTGAAATACCAAAGAACATGCATATATTCTCCAATAGGTCATCAGTTAGTTAAGTGAAGTAGTTCTCTGGAAAAGCACTACAAAACAATGAGATTGTTACAACAGCCATTCCTACATTATTACCCCTCATCTTATTCAAACTATTTTATCCATCATTTACATTGCACAGAGAATAAAGTGTACCCTGCTGGGTACTACAAGGCAGTAATTTCATAAAGGGGTTCTTGTGGTGCCTAGCAGCAGGGGATAAGCTTGAGTGGTTTATTAAAGTCACAGAAGCCAGACAACTGAATTCACAGAAGTAAATTCAAGACTCCTAGCAGTCCAGTTTAGGTTTCCTTTAGGTAGAGACCATTAATTTCAAAGAACTATGTCAAATTACATACCATCAGCTTGAAAACAAAGTAAAGAATTAATATATTCTTTAAGAAGGTAAAAGCTAATGCCTTTGGGCACACCGTGCCAACCATGGATGAAAATAATTCAGGAAAAGAGCGTGTCTTTGAACTCTGAATGGTACAGTTAGAGCCACCTTTCTGATCCCTTCGTATCTGACCTGTTGCTCTGACTGAGAAGTATTTGAAGGAGAGTCTCTTCCAGCAGCATCAGCATCATCGGCCTCCTCATCTGAAATCTTGAACTCCAGGTCTTCTGTGTAACGCTTCCTCTTCACCTGCCTGCTGGAGCGCCGCTTCTAAGTAGAAAGCATTGATATTTTTCATGATATTTCTCAAATACACCAGTTCATAGCAAACACTATTATTTTTACAGAACTTGGTAGAAATACTGGAATCAAGCTACCATTATTCCAAATTCCTGCTTGTTAGCTGCTTTTAGCTTCTGAAAAAAAAAAAAAAAACCCACCACCGGAACAACAAACTGAACAAACAGAACCAAATAAACCCAACTAACAACAACAAAAAAACCCCACTTCATGCTTG
>WKFP01014394.1:1317373-1381217 GCA_011057875.1 Pterocles orientalis | reverse complement strand
CCCGAGCCCAGCGCTCCACAGCGGCGGCGGCGGGCAGCGCGCGGCCCTCCCTGCCGCCGGCCTCCCCCGGGCGCGCGGGGCGGCGCGCGGCTCCCTTCCCCGCGTTTGTTTCCGCTCGAGCTGCCGCCAATGGCACAAAGCCGCAGCTGAAGCGCGGGGCCCCCTTCGCCTTTCATCCGCGCGCCGAGAGCGCTCGCGTCGCCCCGGCAACCCGGCGCCCACGTGACCAGCACCTGCTCCGCTGGCTGGCGGCCACCGACTGCAGCCATCTGCTTCCCTCAGTCAGCGCCCGGCCGCTCCCGGCACCTGCGCGGCCGCGGCCTGTGCCCCCCCCCGCCTCGCCTTTTATCAAATCACCGCCAAAACGCTTCCAAAAAAATAGATAAAATTAAAAACCCAAATCCCTTTACATATTTCTCGAATTTGTTTCAAGCCGAGGTGGGCCTGCCGACTGCCCGGTGAGGTGAGCTGACCTGACAGGCGGGTGCCCCCCGACCCCCGACAATGACAGCGAGGCACGCTGTTCCCTTCGGCAGCCGTGCCCCGGGTGAAGAGCCGGCTGTAAGGCCAGGAGAACACCGTGGCCCGGGTTTGATAAAATACCGACTGGCTGAAAGGCCAGACGACGCTCACAGGCCCACCGGCCCACACAAAGACCCCAGTGAAGGATTCTTCCCTTCCAGCCTCTGCAAGACCTTTCTGCCCTGAGACAGCACGCTCAGGGCATCTCACGACCTATATACACTCCTAACGGAGTATAGGTAACGGAGGCGCACCGTTTCACATCCCCCCCATGCCAGGCCAGTTAAAAACAGACACATGGAAGAACCACCAACTTGGGGAGAACAAAGCCTATGTCTTGCAGCTCCAGCGGGAATTTATAAAGTTCTCCATTCAGCAGAAGAATCGCTCTTTTAAAATGCACAGCTATGCTTTCTTTCTGAAGTAAAGAAAGGAAGGTAACATACAAATAAAGCACAGAAGACCAGCACCATCCCCCTGAGCACGGCAAGGCGCTGGGCACCACCACCCCAGAGCTCCACCTGCCCTCGGGGAGCACCCACTTCCTCAACTTGTCCGCAACTGCTGATCCTCTCCATCTTCCCACAGCACCAGGGGGACTTCTTCCCACTTTTGACTCAGCCTTCCCACTTTCCAGCAGATCATCCTCACACCATTCAGGAGCGGTGTTTGGACCAGAATTACCTTTCCATTTTACCTTTCCAGGTAAAAACCTGTTCTTAGACGCTTTGGCATTACTGTTAGGGTCTGTGTGTCAATGCTTAACTCTGGATGCACACCTCATAGTCCTTTCCGAATCTGGCAACAAGGAAGGCAAACTGTAATATCCACATTTAGACAACTACCTTATTTTAAACATGCATGAATGCAAAATTTAGCCAAGTCCCACTAGAGACAAGACCCAAAGCAAGCACTAGAAAACTGGGAGATACTGTAGTAGTACTTGCCACACACAAAACACTAAAGTATTTTAAAACTGTCAGTTAAAACTAGCCCTATTCAAGTGGTACAAACACAGACATTTCAGATTATGTGTTTTACAATCTAGCTGCCCAATACCACTTTCCGATTTCATCCTCTTACTCCCGAGGACTCCATAGCATGCTGACCCAAAGGGCATCATCATTAGGAAGACAACCTGCAGAAGGTCAGATGAGCGAACAACGTGAAGGAAAACAGGCCGAGGAGGAAAACAGTACATGGCACAACTGAGAAGAAAGCTTCAATTACAGTTTGAGAACAAGTATCCAAACTTCGACAAGGTGTTTTGCATCAGTTAGTCAAGCAGCCACCTACAGAGCTAAGTCAAACTCCAGAAACTTACAGGGCCAAACCATCTGACTTAAAAATACCCCAAAAGCATGGCATGCTTTGCAGGATTAAGAGGGGAAGTAATCAGGCTGTATGTTTACATGGTGCAACTACTTCATCTGATCTGGGTAACTGACAGATCTGTTCATTAGTGAAATTTATGACGACTATCAGGATTTAGTTGATGCTTCTTTGTGTAATTTAAATATCTAAAATAAGTCAGATGGACTACTCATCCCTATTTTACTGTTTGGGAACACTGTCCTGTGACAAATTCATAATTGGAACATCAAAACTGTTAAAAAAATCCCACCCTCTCAAAATGTTAGAGCTATCAGGCTTTCTGTACAGCCCTACCCAAAGAAAACATTTTTTTTAAGCTCCTAGTGCAATCAAAACCCTTAAAAAAAACAGGTTTTGTACATCACCGAAGCAGGAAAAACAACAGGACAAGTTTTTTTACAGCCTGAAAACTCAGCCAAATTACTAAGAAGTGGGCTTTGGTACCAGCAAAGCCCAGCAGGCCTGCCTGCAGCAAAGGCAAAGGTTGGCAGCTGGGGTGGTTCAAAAGGAAGATGAGGACAGGTGTGAACAGGAACAGCCTCAGTGGACGTGCACATGGAAATCTCGCACGATTTCCTGTTCCTTCCCACAGGCACCCCCTTCCTGCCTTGCTCAGGATGATCCGAGCTTGGGAGTGGAAACCACCACCACCGCCTTGGGACTTCTCTTCCTGTCCTCCAGCTCCCCAGGGTGCTGTGTCCTGCTGCCCACACCACTCCCCCGCGCAGCCGCCTCTTCCCGCTTCCGCGGACAGGAGCCATCCCCTTTCCGATACAACAAATAGCGAATCTGTCTGCCAACAAAGTCACTCTCCACTTCCCTCTAAGAGGGGTAATTCTGCTCTGGCTCAACACTCCCCTTGCGAGCAGCAACCCGCTTGCCCTGCCCTGCATCCCCAGCTGCTGCTGTATACGGGGGAAGGAGGAAGAATTTCCCCTGCCAGAGGGAAGGGAGGAAGCAGCTAGGAGCAGCCCTGCAAAGCACGCACCGCCTGCTTCGAGGAGAGGGGAGGAGGGACAAGCTCCCGCAAAGAGCTGCCATTTGGCCCTCACAGACAGTTACTGTTTCTCCCACCGTGATCAGTGGCTGCTCTCTAGGGTTTCATAGGAAGCAGCGGGAGAGATCAGCTGTGCTGCAGCATGATCTTCTCAAACAGGTGGTCCTCCTCTCCTCCAGGGACAGGCGCAGGAGGAACAGACATCTGAGCCATGACTTTGCAATTCAGTAGGACTCCTTCCTTGCCTTTCTTTCCCTGTCCATCTCTCTTGGAAAAGGCTGCCTGCTTTGCACGTGCCTGAAGCGAGCTCTGTAACATTAAGAGCTCACATAATACTCAGCATCCAAACAATTTAATAAAAACCCTTCATTTGTGATCCTAGGTATACCTGCATTTTTCTTTTGAACCTGACTAGTTTGGTCCACGATAGATTTGGTTTTTTTTTTCCCAGCCACCACTGTATTTGGCTGCCTGTACTGGCAGGATTGGGCTAATATTCATTACAAGTGTAATAGCACAACATTAATGTGTGTGATCTTTCTTTCAAACTCATGAAGTACACAGTACCACATACTAGCAGCTCATTTGGGTGTTCTCTTTCTTTTTAAGATGCCACAGGACATGCAATTCAAACACGCATGGAATTAATCAGCTGCTTTCATTCTCCGATATGACTGCTGTCCCTCACATGAAGGTGCATTTCAGTGAGGCAGGCTGCTCATTTGTCACAACTTACACTAAAGATAGAAGAGATATAAAGGTTAGTTAGTGTTCTTTTGTTGTTTGTTTAATAAAAGGATTATACTGTTAGTCAAAATTGGAACTGAAATAACAGGGTTAAATTATGAGCTGTATTAAATTACAAAATGGTTAAGATACTTAAATACCAGTTTTTATATATGTGTACACTCTAACACAGCCTGTATCAAAATTAACTATCAAGGACTTGGTATGCTCTATGCAAAAAACTTTTGCTCTTCAATAAATACATTCCCTATGTCTGACTTTATTTACCTGAATTTTACATAGGTGTAAAACTCTTCTATTAAAACTGATCACCTTATTCAGGAATTAAAACTGTCAGCTTTGCACAGCATTTAGAAATCTAAAAGTCACACTGCTCCTTTCAATGCTTAGAAGCAAAATACTGAGCAATATAAGCACTAGAAGTACACACTTGCCAGACACATTTATCAAAATATTTTACATCTACATCATCATCCATAGTCTATAGTAACTGGCATTAATCTCACTCTTCTCAGCTACTGTAATACTTCCTTTCTAGAGTTAGCACTGCTGAAGTACTGTGGCTCAGACAATTAAATATTTGGACTGTTGATTTATTTAAAAACTTGATTCAGTTATCTGACACTGGACAAGTTCCCCTGTCAGTGATATTGCCAAAGTAAGCAAATTTCTTTCACTGATTTAAAATTCTTTGGCAGCACAGCATCCCACCACAGTCTGAGTGTTCTTCAAAGACATTTGATACTGAAGCTGACAAGACCACAAAATGAGAACCACCTTGTTTTCAAAAGAGCATTTGGCAGCAGAGACACCAGCCCATTATGGGAAGAAGCAGGACTTCCTCCACACTCCTGAGTAAGCCTAAGGGACAGGAAATGCTCTTAACGCTTCTCCAAACAGGGTTCTCACAGGTAAAACAACAGGGCTTAGTACTTACTAGAATACTGCAAGTCATCCAAGCCGGCCAGGGGCAAGAGTTCCTGCATGGGACAGAAGGTAAAGACTCTCCTACAAACACAACCAAGCAAGCAGTGATTTGTTCCTTCAAAGGAAACACTGCTCCTTTACTATGCATGACATGTCCCAAGATTTAGAGCAGAGCACAAGGAGATATATTAGGACTGAGTGGACAGGACAGACCAGCTCTGAGGTCTGAGGCCAGCACAGCCACATGAACCCATGCATGTTTGCAGGACAGACTCCTGTTAACCACTGCGTATTAAACAGAGCTTCACTGTAATCAAGACCTCGTAAAGCCGCACTAATTGAGAAGTCCTGCAGTAAAAGCTTTTTTACTTCTTGGTGAGAGAATTGCTGGGAGATGCTCAATACTGTGTAATATGCCCTGGTCAGCCTTGAGACCTACGAGTATAGGGAAATGGAAGAAAAAGGTTATTTGATCTGGTACAGTATTTAGGTTTCAAAAACACCTACTGGAAGATACATAGCTTAAGAGTTTTTGTAAGCTGTGAACTGCTATGTATGTAAACCCCATCCTTGGGACGGTCTGGAAAACAGCTCAAGTAACTCCTGCAATCCAATAGGTTCATCAAGTGTAGATCACTGAACAGTTAACACAACCTGCTCAGGACAACATTTGATTTTTACAAGCCCGTGTTTGTAAGTTCTTCAGGCAATGTCACCTCTGCTAACACAGAAACTTCTCTTTCTTGGCAAAAGGAACAGTAATGTCTTACTATTCATGCCTCATTTAGCCATCTAGCTGTATCAAACCAAACCAATAGTCAGTCTTGTAGAAAATATGCAAAACTGATTCATTAACTGCAATTTTTAAACCCTAATACAAATGGATTTTGCAAACTGATTTGGATTAACCAAGTCTGGCTGTGCTTCCATCTGGAAGTTATATTTTATAATGCTAGCCACATCTTGAAAACCAGATTCAGATGTTTGGAACAAATTCAGAACAGTTGTAAGAAATTCTAGGTACAAATGAAAAAAAAATTGAGCTTTAATGTCTTTTTCCTCTAGTTTTCTTTCAAGTAGGCATTTATAATAATGGTGTTTAGGGAGTTGAGGGGTAAGGAAAGAATCTGTGTTATTATCTATGATGTATTTACTCATGTGTAACGGCAGTTTGTTCTTTCTTATACCACTCTGCAGCGTTTTAAGCCTATCCTGATAAAGGGACACGACGCTGACTGAACAGTTAAGAAACAGGGTTGAAGCATCTGGTCTATCCACAAAGATTTTCTGCTAGAAAAATTGTCTTTACATGAGACAGCAAAATTAATATAATCCCTAGAGTGAGGATACATCAATAACCACAGAAAAATGCCTTTTTAACAGCAGAGCTGATAGCCCACGGGTTGTGTCAGTATAAAATAGTGTCTGTAAGGGTTGTAAGACTTGTAGCAACGCAAAGTACCTAAGTTATTTCTTTATTTAGAGAAAAATGTCATCAAACCTTTTTACTCTAAGCCTTAATCTCTGGATTTGATCAAACCTGCATTAATGTTGACACAATTTAATTTATTAATACACAAACCACACACGAGGACAGATCAGCATTCAAAGAGAAAGAGATAGTTCTGAAATCTAACACATCCAGTAATTTTTTATGCCTTGAAAAGAAAAATGAACCTTCTGCCTCTCCAGCTTGTTTAAAATAACTGTGAAGCCATAAACAGGAAAGCCAAACAAGAGAAACGTGCCCAAGTTCCTCAAAACCATGATGTTGTAGATGGTAGAAGGCGAATGACAACACAAGATTTCCTTTCCACCCACGCCGTTTAGCACAGATGCTCTCAAAATTCAACAACACGCTGTTTCTCTCTGATCACACAGCAAAGTTGCTTACTTACCTAGCCTTTTTGCTGGTCTTGGCTTTTGGCGTGGTACTTTTTGCTTTCTTTTCCTTTGGCTCTTTAGGCGTCTTAGGGACTTTGGGGGTCTTGGGCTCCTTCTTTTCCTTGGGTTCTTTAGGATCCTTCGGTTCTTTTTTTGCCTTAGGCTTTTTCTTTTTCTTCTTCTCTTCTTGGGAGCAATCCACTGAGTTCCTGCTTAGATTCTGGCTGTCAAGTCCCCCAGGAAAGTCTTCCTTACCAAAACCTTTACTGGGACCTTCTGCAGCAATGTGATTGTTTTTCTTTTTCTTTTTCTTTTGCTGGGGCTGCGGCTCAATCGATGGCAGATAATCATCGCTTTTCACTAGCTGGGTATTCGGTCCACTAACCTGAGTCATATCTGGCACTGGTTTCTCTAAAAAGGGTTCCGATGGAGAATGCTGAGAGAGACAAACAGAAATAAAATTATAGATTTGCAAATTTGATTTCTAAAACTTTGCTCTTTTGGAGCAAGAGGTTACAGAGGGAGAAAATACTAAGCAGCAGATTAACCAAGTACCATATCTGAAATACTGTGCAGTGAACTAGTAAAAAGCAAACTTTTATGCAGTTAAAACAGCAGCAAAATGACCAGGAATTCTGATATAGCAAGGGTAAAATGATTCTAAAGCTTGTATGTAGAGTGGAAGTATAGAAAATATTTAGGGTCTTCAACATTTAGATGCAAAAGCAAAGCAATTGTTATTTCTGATATTTCAAAACAGTTGTTAGCAGAATTAATAACTTGTTACAAATGATTCAGTTGCACTGGAATTTTGTCCTTCGGAAAAAAAAAGCTTTTTCTAGAGATGCAAAAGGAAGGCTGTATTTATATAAAATTAATCAGTGCAGTTTACATTGGTTCAGCTGTGACAGCAGGTATTTTGATCAGTATGTGAAGGATTAAGCCTCTCTAAAATGTAATATACTGTTACATTTTGTGTCAAAGATCCACAGCTCCCTATTTGAAATGGATTTGTTCCTGCTACAGACAGGACAGAGAATTACCGTAAGCGTTTGTGAACCTGCTAAAGCATCCTATTTCAAAGTCTGCAGAGTATATCGGGTTTACACCAGACTGAAAAGTACGTGAAAGCCTATGTGTAATTACACAAATGCCAAGTGCCTGGATTAAACATATTGGATACATTCACAACTCTTTTCCTCTGAATGGTTCTGTTCTACACAAAGATCCATGAGTCTACAATGAAAAACCATCCATGCTCTACAACTTGCTTAACTTGCTTCTTACTTCCTGCCCATGGCCATAAATGCAGGATGACAGCACTTTTCAAGAAGAAAAGTGACAGCATGGCACCATGCTGATGCCATTCCTGCAACTGCAGGTGTGATCAGACCATTTGCCCACCCTCTTTGTCTGTTTCACATCCTTTTCCCTAAAAATTAAGTTGCCGTGACTCTAGGTGAAAGAGTTCCTCACTAGCTCTGGTCATGAAGTCTAGTCATTGGAAATGTTTGATCCATGAACCAGGGAGAAAAGAGGTTTAGAGCAAATCAGAATTTTACCTCCAGGAACAGCAGTGCCTGGGTAACTGTCTGTAATGTTATCCACATTTCCTTTTCTCTGCTTTTTATTCAAACCGCACTTACTTAGGAGCGGCAAGCGTGCCAATGACTGACTACAAACCCAGTCCCTGAGCAGAAGGAGAACTGATGGGCACACCCAGACATGTGCTTTAGCCACCTGGATCCAAAACCCACAATGCACTTCAGATTCACAAAATAACACTCTTAATATCATTACATGAGAAAGTGTCATACACATGCCTGTGTATTTTTCCAAATACATTATTGTAGCTTTCTGAACAGAAACAAACTGAATCAGTGCAGTCCCATTTTCAGCATTTCTTCACAGCAGCAAAAAGCCCTACTGCACCCTGAATACACTCATACTCGGAAGCTACACCAGCAGCAGCAGGAGCAAGGCTGTCAAGCAGTGAAGATGCCTCTGTACTGCTGTTTGGGAAAGGTTTGAATGGTGCCAGCTGTACGCTACAGCTCTTCATAGAAGAGACTCCAGGACAAGAGCAAAGGCCCAAGTGACGGACTTGTGATCTGGGTCTCCTTGGCTTAACTAAGCATTTCCAGGGTGACTTCGGCATGTTTCTCTCCTCCACCTGTTTATTAAGATACTTTTTAGTGCAACAGGGTCTTAGTTGCAGTGGAAACTCAGCTGTAATGCAAACCTGAAGCACCCATTGCATTAGCACCACATCAATCAGCTCCACCTCAAGGCAGGCTCCTGTTAGGCATCCCGAGGTATGAACCAACACCTCTTCTCAGAAAATCTGCGGTCACCACAACGCTTACCTATCTTCATGATGGAAACTTCACACAGGCTGGGTATCTGTATAGAAAAGGCTGATCCCAGGAAGTCAGTGGTACCGCCTGAGTTCTGCAGTCCAATTACACATTACACAGAAGAGAGTGTTTTAAACCTTCTAATTGGTTTTTAATCTGGTTGATTGAATTGAACAGAATTGAATGTCTCCTCCCATTTGTTCTGTGTCACACAACACAACTGTCTCCTCTGTACTTGTACTGTCTAACATCCATTTCAGGTAGTCAGACGTATGACACAGATCACCTGTAAGGACTGCTCACCCACAGGTTTTTGGAGCAGTACTTTTAACCTACATTTTCCCAACCCCATCAATATATTTCTATATGATTTGCCATTTCACAGCTCATGCATAATACGTTTTTCAGAGACCTCGAGTGCAAGTTTCATCCACGTCTGCACTGAGCAGTCCACAATACTGTCCTGTTTTTAAATACTTCTCACTTGCTGTGCCTAAGATAAAACCTTAAGTTTTTCTTTCCATTATTTGTAAAATTTGTATTGAGCAAGTATCCTGTGTTCAGCACTACCGTGTATTTGCTATATTAAGAAAGACTTTTACAGCTCTCTATAAGCTTATCTATAAGGTACAACTTTCTAGAACAAATCCGAATTGGTAGAATGTTTTTCTTCCTTTTAAGCATGTGAAACAGCCAAGCCAACAAACATTAAAAACCACCAAAAAATCCAGTAATGACATGTAAATTTAGTTCTGTAAGATTTTCAAGGTTGCTATGACTATGTCACAAATCAATACAAAGTTTTACACTCATTACCTTTTAAATCTAATTAAAAAAAAAAACAACCTGTCTCATAACACTTGTGGGGTTTTTTGTTTGTTTCCTTTAGAAGTCTGAACAACAACTTTCACCAGCCATTAGAAAACCTGACCATAAGGCAGAGAGCTTTCCAAGCCTCCCCAGCAGCAATGCCAGCCCTCCGTGATTTGACATTTGTAGCTCTAAGGGAAGGGCTGGCCAGAAGGTGAAGCTCTGAGTGAGAACGGCAGCGGCTGTTCCCACACTGAGGAACTCATTCTCTAGAACTCATGCTGGAAGATGGCATCCTATGAAAATTCAGATGCTTACTACCTTGGAAGCCAGCTTATTCATAAGAGTCATTCTCAAGCTCTAAACTAACTTAGACTGTACACCAGACTTAAACATCAAGCACAAACCAAATATATATATATACACACACACAAAATAACCCTTACTGCCTTTTATTTACAGTACCAAATTATGTGCATTACCAAGCGTACAAATTAAAATACTACCTTGTTGTTTCATATCATTCACAACCACCAAAACATTAAACTACAAAAAGCCACTCTGCCCTCATTAGGCTTTGGTTATATTTCCCGTTACTTGAAAATACATCACTTTTGCCACATGCCACTCTTTGCAGTTTGGCACATTTGGTAATTCACTCGTACATGATCTTTTCAATTGTAGCGCTCTTTCAAAGAAATGGGTCTGATTAACTTGATTTTTCTAGGAAGTCTGTGCCTACGCTTTTGCAATATGCTGAAAGGGTTTATCCCTAACCAGCAACCCCACATTGCTCCCTAGTGTGAAGCTGTGTAGGAGCAGCACAAATCTGAGGAGATGGGAAGCAGCTTGAAAGATGCATTTTCTTACCCCAAACCAGTGGTCTGCTCTTTCTAAAGAAGGGAGAAAAGGAAGAAGAATAGGCTTTCAATAGTAAATATTAGTTTAAGCCAACCACAGGGAATTATTTCCGATAGTTTTATTTCTTTAAATTTACAAAGGATTAACTCTAGTTACAGGGTCACAATTTCTAGTGAAAGAACCCCACTTCCCATATACAAAATTAGAAAAATACGTATATTACAAGTTTTTACCAAACAAGTGAAAAATTTATCTGCATACCTCACAGAAATAGCTTCTCCTGCTGCTTTCCATAATAACAAAGCCATAATTTAGAGTATGTTAGTACAGAATTTAATCTTCCACAGGAAAGAAACCGGTGAAGATTAAACACAAAGAGGTATTAATCCTATTTGATATTGCAGCAGAATTATTTTCAGTATTGTTTGAAATAAGGTGAAAAAGGTGCTCAAAAATATTGGTGTGTTTACTAGACCCACATCTCTTTAAATCTTTTAGAGAAAAGCTGTTTTTGTAAACATTTAACAAAGAACAGATGGCCTGTTTTAATCACGCAAAAAAACCTGGAGCTCACATTAATACCGCTGCCACCGGCTACTGGGGCTGCTCACCTCCCTAGCCAGCAGCACGGCACAGGCTTCAGTAATACCATCTAATTGTACAACGGGCATTTCCTCATCAATTCCCACTGCCTGACAGGTAATCAATGCTATTAACATGCAATATCCCAATGTAGGACACTCCTAAAGATCACAGCTTGTTAGAGCAAGCAAGAGATTCTTCAGGAACTCCGAGAAGTTAAAATAATTTTCAGCTCAACAGGTTACGCAGGACAGTAACATGCTCTTGCCAGCAATATTCGATCAAATTATAAATGAAAACACTATGTGAGAAATTGCTTCTGGATGCAAACATCTCACTTTTCTGGAATCCAAACTTAAACTTCCAAACACGTATCACCAAGATTTGAAAAATGAAAACATGAAGCTGTGTTTCACGGCTGGTTACACATCCAGAGCTAAGCCCCTTCTCTGCAGCCCGAAGCACGGATAGATGTCTCAAAGCAGGCCTGTTCCGTAAGGCAGCAAGCTGGCCAGGAGGCAGGATCAGTCCCGCGAGGGGCAGCAGCAGGCAGGGAGGTTCAGGAGGGGAGTCTTTCTGTTGCTTGAACAAGGACTGAACCACAACCAACTGCACTCCAGCACTGAAGGAGCCGAGTGTCACTTCCCCAGCGGAGCAGCAAGCTGAGCCAATATTGCGTTTGAAGAAGTAGGAAGCAAGAGCAACAAAGTACGTGACATGACTCAGCTAACTTCAGGAAATTTAAACATGAGCACCAAACAAACAAAAATTAAAAATAGTTCCTTTTTACCAGGACTACTTTCGTTTCCCTCACAGGTATTTCCAGATGCCCTGGTCTTCTCCATGTTTTGAAAAAGATCTACTGTAACCACATTCTATTTAAATTTTTTTGGACTTTGGTTTACTAACTAAGTTGTGTACATAACAGCAGAGTAAGTGCCCAGTCAGTCCCCACTGGCTCCCAAATACAAGCCTCCCCAGTACGGTGTCTATACGATGGATGATTTCACATTAGGGACATCATTACTGAATATTCTCATTTGAAGCAACTGCAGTCCCGTTAAATTATCATCTTCACATTGGAAAGGTTAAAACAGCAACCTGGAAAGGTTAAAACAGCAACCTGCAACCAAATAAAGTTCTTTTAAAACAGGAGACGGACCAGAGGATCGCTTCTGGAAGCAGCTCTACCCAGTGCCGCAGAGGTGACTCATTCCCAATTTGTGTCCTTCCGGACAGCACGGTCCCAGGGGGTTAAAAGCCATCCCAGGTAGGAAGTGCTCCATGATTCTCCCTTTCAAAGGTTAACAAAAGGATTCATCATTCCTCTGGATTATTTAGAACAAACTACTAATCTTGACTGTCCCTCCAAACAAATCATTTGGACAGTTTCCAGACCATGTCTCTGTACATGGCTTTGTCCCTGCAATCCCCAGCTTTTCTCAACACTGTCAGCACTAGGCCTGCCTTGGTGCTCCCTTGACCTGAAGCATGCTGTGCCTTTTCTAGAGCAACGTGAATACTTCTCAGACATTGTCTGTCTGCAAAGCTCACCTACCAGTGTACGCTGCAGAGCAAACAGGAACCAACGCCACCGAACACCAGCACCTACATCCAACAACACAACAGCTGCAGAGTTCTCTCACTAAAGTCCAGAAACCTCCTCAAGACCATGCTCACACCTGTAATTCTTTCCAAAATCTGTTTTACCAATTAGTTTCTCCTCCTTTACTGCCAGTGAAGATCCCTTCCCTCCTCTGTGAAACTGCTCCCTTGAACCAAAGACATTTGTCTTTTTCACTTTACTCTATGAAAATATTTAGTATTACCTGAAAATATTTTGGGCAATATGATGCTGTTTAGAAACAACTGGTATCTCAGTACTTCAGTCCTAGTTCCAGAGCAACAACTTGCATTTATAAACTGACAAGTGTTGTGAGCGATCTCTGCAATAAAGGGGAAGGCACTGCACCAGAGGACAATGAGAGAAGTCTGCTTTGCCAGGAGACTCCACAGGAATCTTCTGCTTTACTATTACGTCTTGCCATACTTCTACAAAACACAGGTGAAAATGCATGGAAAACAAAAGTTCTGTTAATACCTTCTTAGCAAGACACAACAATTAAAAATCACTTTGCATGAAACAAGTTCATGTTTTAGTGAAATGCTGCTGCAATGATTTTATATCTTAAGCAAGTCTTCCTGATCTGGTACTACTCAAGCTCAGTATTTTTGAACAACAGATGCAACTACTAAACAGTTCAAACTTGCTGATCCAAAGTTTTCAGAAAAACTCTGAACCAAAACGACTAGAATTCTGATGCCAGCAGCATCTCACAGTGGAGAGGAAACGATTAAAACCAATCTTAATGCCCTCAGCTACCAGTGCAAAGGTACACTCATTGCTGATGTGGTGGAGCTGAAAACGTAACCCAGTTTCTACATGTGGAAGAATAAAAACATGCTATACAAAACAGAATTCCTTAGTTCAGTCTCAGCACAGCTACAGCATTAGAATTTTTTTTTTTCTGGTCATGTACTCTGTGGAGTAAAACAGATACCAACAGACGAACGACACTAACATGGCCCTCCAAGAGCTAACATCCCGTTGTACTCTGGAGTAATCACATGCAGCAACACTGCTTTGTGCTCACATGCAATGAGAGGTATCAGCCAGTGCAACGAGTGCTGACAGGTGTGTTCACAGCTCAAAGAAACCTAACTTACCCCATGAAAGAGCTCTTCTGGCTGCTGACCATCGACCAGCATCAACATCAGCGCTGAGGAGACAATCTCAGACCACGGCCACCCCATGGTAACGAAGCGTGTTCGCTCCAGGTTAGCTTGTATCAAGTACACTAGCTACCACACTGACTGTATATAACTGCTCATGTGATAGTCCACCAGACAAACATTTTATTACTACTTTTCTGCTACAGATTACTCCAGAATCTATACTGGCTTAGCCAGCAGCATGAGATTGCCCCTAGGTCCGGAACACTACACAGCACAAGCCAGACTCTCCACTCTCCATCACCATGCAGGCTGCTCAAAGACTCACAGTTTGGCAAGCTTTCACTAACTCCAGCTGTAGAGACCCAGAGAAAGGGCGGAACAACGGGGTACCAAATTCTAGCAGCAAAAGCTGTATTGTATTGCTCACGATGGCAGCCTGTGCTCTACCTCAAGCCTGCCCTTCCTGCACTGCCGCAGGCAAAGGAAACCTCACTTCTGCGCACACTTCATTATCAAGCAGTAAACATGCCAGAAACACACCAACGTGAGCTTCACCCCAGAAGTTCTGCAGAGTTTATGCTATGCAGTCTGCACCCCAGGTGAGAAAATGACAGGCAGACCAGCGAGAGTCCTACTGTGAAATAAGCATCTTGTTCTTAGCACCTTACTGCTGCCAAACAGGACCTGTATTAAAAATGCGGACATCATCTTTGTGAAGTTACACCTCTGAAGTTACACCCACGCACAGCTATCGAGACACCTAGTGCTAACTAGAGAATTTCTCGGATTAGAGAATATCCAGGAAGCTTACCACCAGTCTTTCCCAACCCCTCTAAAGCAAGGTGGCTGCTGCCCATCTCCAGGCAAGACAGGGAAGTCACGCAATAAAGAACACGCCAAAGTGAAATGGTTTCCAAAGGACCCAGCACAACACTTCAGCTGCTCCAGGAAAGGGGGAATAGTGTAAGAAACACCTTCACATATTCAACCAAAGCAGCACTACGGACACTGCCGTTATTAACTACAGAAGCCCTCTGAAGACTAACAGCATTTTAGCATATGCAGAGGCTGAGTCGTTGCTCTTGGGCTTGCCTCCATGTTCCTCACAGCACTTCAGCTCCACTGGGAAAGCAAAGTAGTTCCTCCCAAGCAGCAAAATGCGAACATCCTCCCTCTCCTGGGCACGTTTCACAGCCACGCTTTGAAATCCCAGCTCCTGAGGGAAGAGGGGAAGTGTACTGCCCGGCACACACAGCCTCCTCTGTCCACTCAGCCACTGAACATCAGACACGCAGAGACCCCTCCTCTCTGAAGGATCCCACCTGTTCCTACATCCCGCTGCACAGCCACCACCACGGGCTGGGACGCTGTGGCACCAGCTGTGAGTCCCACTGAACACCCTGTCCCCTAACCAGAAAGAGAAACCCAACGGAACAGTCCTGCCCAACCTGGTGTACTAAGCACCTACTACCCATAGGAATTAAAATGATAAATGTCCCCGACTTTTTTTTTTTTTCTACACAAGACAAAGTTACTCAGACCATTTTAAGAGGGGCCTTAATTAGCTCACATCTAATTCTAGCAGCAAGCTTCTCTCCTGCTCTAAAAACTAAATCACAGTGACACAGAGCAAACGGCATCAGGTTCATGACTAAGGAGAAAAAATCAAAGACCAGCATAGGTGGTGCAAACACTGCTTTTTCTAACCACAGGCAACTGAAAAAGTTCCGTTTGTGCTTTCACCACTGCAAGCAGCAGTAACAGCAAAAGTACTACATGCCACAACAGCAAAAGTGTTTCTATTCTGATACATTTCCCCCCCACCCCTTCTAACCTCCAAAAGAGTTAACAGGAAAACTTATTTAACAGGTTATATAAGTAAAAATATAAGGTGAAAGGTAGTAAGATGTATCTTTTATGTTTACACAACAGATATATACTATTAAAAACATAAAAACAGAGGGTATAGATGTAAATTTAGAAGTGATACCTCTTTCTTGATTTGCAAAGCCTCCAATAAAGTATGTTTTATCTGAATTCAGATAAAGAACACTTCATTTTCTCACTCTTCACATCACATAAAGCGCACTTTAATCTAAGGAAGGGAGAACAATAGAGAGAAAATCGGCATGGGGTTTTTTCAGGTGGATGAAGCTGAAGACTATCAGGACAGGAAATTCTTATTTCTCCTGCCTGCTCTGCAGTGCCTAAGGATCAAGTAAATACAAGCTTCAGAAACACCACCTGTTTGAGAGGCATCCTGCAAGCCCTGGTCGGTTGGTGCAGGGGTAATATGAAATGCTTTGCAGCACGAACAATGAACCAAAAGGGCCGAACTGCAGTAAAGACTGTAAGGGAGCAGAGATAAGAGCAGAAGGGAGCAGTGGGGGGAAGTGGATACAGGTGCGTACCGCCCCAATCTATTTTCTATTTACTGGGCACCACTGCCTGAGGCTTTTTGGTTTGTTTGGTTGTTTTTTTTTTAACATCATGCCTGTGCCAGAAAGTCCTCAAACTCAGCTTTACACAGTTGATGCCCACGACTATGTGCCACACCTGTGTAAATGCACCATCATGTCCTCTCTTCTGGGCTTGGCTATCTTCCAGTCTCTCCCTCCCAGCCTTGAGGAGCCTCAGAGGGACACAAGGCATAGCCCGGTCTTTTGGCCTTCCCGTGATAAACCATGCACACCTGCCTGGGGCAGCCTCTCGCCCCTGCTCTGAGGGCACTCTGATGCAAGGGTCTCCAACAGACACAGCCCACCTCTGGGCTAAGCTGGCTCTCGGGAGGCAAGCTGGGGGCCTCAGCTGCCCACCAACCCTCTCCTGTGGAAAGGAACGAGGGCAGCAACTGAAGGGCTTGACTTCATGCATTCCTTAGAGAGAAAGGTAGAGCAACTCCCAGCAAAATGGGTTCAAATGTATTTTTAGACAATTACCATCTATCAGCATACAGTGTTTGTGCCAGTAAACTAGTAAGATTTTTAAGTGAGATAACTTCTCTATCACTTTCCTAACCCCTTCCTTACATACCAAGGAAAACAAAAGCTCGTCATTTTCATTGCATAAGTTTCCCCCCCCAGGTTCTAGACTTGCTAAACGTGGATGTTGCAGAAACCCGCACATATCAAAAATGCAGCAATCAACAAATTAATGACAAACACTCGTCAGATTATGGTGCTGCTGAGAAGAGGATGCAATTCACAGAGCGCCTTTACTAAGAACCTTATCACTCCTCCTATCTGTAAGCCCTCATGAGAAGAGAGCAAGTTTTCAGCCAGGTACATATATATATATCACATTCTAATAGCTTCAGAGAATGGCCTCAGACGTTTAAGATTTCAACAGATGCAACAACAGACTCAAAGCCCTGAGTTTTTACTCCTGTACCTAGAAAGGAGGTCTCACTCAAGTCCCACAATACGATCCTTAAGTACACTTATTAAATAATAAAACATTCTGAATTCTTCCACAGCTTGCAGCAAGATTTTTTTTCAATTTCACCAGGATCTCTCTCAGATGGAGTGTACCAGCTTAAGAAAAATACACTTAAAGCTGTAGAGGAAACACTGCCAGCACAGACACTACACTTTGGTTTCTGTTTGGAGCTGGCAAACTTTTAGTTCATCAATATTTTATTTGGATGACTTGCAACAGACCCCATTAGAGAAGACAATAGTGTCTCTCTTACCTCACCGTCTCCTCCCCTGCAAGGTGAAGTTGCATTATATCCATAACTGAAAGATGAAATCTTTTTTCATTCCTTACTTGAGCTAGTGCCTTTTTTTTTTAGCTACAACTTCTACTCAGGACTTTTCTGCTACAAATTTTGAAAAACACACAGAATTCCCCAATCCCATGGACTTCTAACACTGTAAAATACAGGAGGCACCACCACGGCAAAGGAAATTAAACCTAGTCTAAAACAACTTTATTTTTTTTATGACTTCTAATATCAAAATTTGCTGATCTACTCTGGTGAAAAGGGTCTCATTCCAGAACCTTCCCCCAAAAAGCCATACCTGGTGTTTTCCAATATCATGAGCCATAGCTCAGCCATCCCATCTCTGCTGTTTATGTCTACTCAGAATCTCAAAGGGTTTCACCCGTTGCGGTTTCCATCTCACAGTTCAGGTGAGCATGGTTAGTACTAGGAGACTGACAATTTAAAATGATCTACAAGTTAACACTTTGTTTTGATGCTCTGAATGGCATTTCCTTAGTTACAAAAGTTCCACATCTGAAGAGAAAAAGCAGCTCCAAAACCCCACGACCACTTTCATTTATATTAGCTGTCCCTAGTAAGTTGGAGTGACTTTACTAATCCATTTTTTCTCAATGTTAAACTGTTCTTGTCCAGCAGAAATTCAAAAGCTTTCTCCAGACACTGAACAAATGGGTCACTCTGCAAGTGAAATAGTAAACCTGCACTGCTCTCTTGGGAAATAATATTATTCTGCTTCCTTTTACTTCCTTTTTACATGAATATCCCTAACATACAGGCTCAACTCCTCTCTAGTCACCTCCAGAATTGCTGCCTCATTCAGCATACAGGATGGACGAGACTCCTGAACTAAATGAGATCTGAATGACAAAGATACTATCCTGAAAACTCCTGTTACCTTGAAACCTGAAATACAATCAAGGGGAAGACTGCAAAGAGTCGGTCTGTGTTGAAAGCAGCATATGTCAGGCAAGATAATTCATCGCCCTTTCTTCCACCAGCCTCAACTCATTGTGATACTTTTACGGGTTTTTTTTTTTTCCCAAAAGGAGTTTTTGGTTTGGTTGCTTGGGTGGGGTTTTTTTGGTTAGGGGTTTTTTTTTATTTTTCCTTTTAAATTACATACTCATTGCTTTCTACCACAGATCTCCAGCAAAGGACTTGCCATGGACCCTCTTCCTGAGAAGTGCCCAGCCATGACTGCAAGAGGGTACCTCCTGGCTTCAGCCCTGGGGCAATCCAGCCCAGAATAACACACACACTGAGAAGCCCTAAATCCCATCACTCTGGCCTCAGGCAACTCTCTGTCCCTCTGTCCTGGTTTCCTCACACATAAGATGAAGGATACACATTGTAGGAGAGTTTAGAAGACGAATTAATTAGTGGTTGTTGAGGGGTTTTGTGTGTTGTTATAAAAATTACCATTTAGAAACCTCATTCAGCTATTAATTCTCTACCAAGACACGCAGAGAGCAAGCGCTTGCAGGAAGTCAGTCTGTTTCACGAGATTCAGTGATACTCAAGATTGGGTTCACTGGATAATATCCAGTAAATAAATTCTCAGACCATACCTCAAATAATATAAAAACAAATGAATTAAACAGCTACTTATATCACAGAAGATCCCCTGCGAGTAGAAGAACGGGAACAGAGGGAACAGTTGCGCACACAGATCACATCCTATTTCCCAGGCACAAGGAACGGGTAGCGACAATAACGTCAAAAATACATGTGTTAAATTACATAGTTCAACATTTTCTGTAACTTACTTTGTTGTTTCTGGATACTTACTTTCAACAGACAAAGTACACATAAACTTAACAGCCCAAGACTTCTTGCCAACTGGACAGACAAACAAGGGAGACCCTGCAGACGGTAACAATTAGTGTTCTGGGTGTCCTCATCACACCCCGCTTTCAGAGGCTCTGATGCTTACAGCTGTATCAAATACTCCAAGGTGTCACATATTAAGTACGTGGGGAGACAACAAAAGAAGAGTTAAAAACTACTTTTCTTCCTTACATACATCCCTATTTACAAATACACACGTATATATTGAAACATTTAACTTTCACGGTGTTCCTGAAATTTCCTCTACTGGCATCTGACCCCCTTCCCAAACTACAGCTGTTTCCATGTTCACTTTGCAATATATTAAAAAACAAACAAATAAACAAGCCAACAACAAAACCCTGCAACAGAAAAAAAATACTCAACGTAATCATGCAGGTTCTTCCCTGGTTACATACTCAAAAGTTCACATTTTCCATCCTGTCACATAAAAGACACCCAGTCCTTCGGCTAAGTTCTATGAAGATAAAACAAAACATGATGGAAAGGCAGGTTTTTCTTTTCTGTCTCTAAATAGAAAAGGAAAATAACCAGAAAACCTACCAGCCTGCGAGATGGCTGTCTGTGTTTTCTACACTCCTCACCAGTTAAGGGAAAGCAGTAACTCCACAACAGTGTCTCTCTGATTAACCAGCCTTCAAACACCTATAGCTGATCAGCTCATGGAAATCAGAGGGCAAAAGGTACAATACATCTTCAGCAGCGATGTGTTTTACACCAACGATACCTATTTTATGTGAGAAAAACGACTAAAGATTTAATGGTGCCAATTAAAGAAGCCAAGAGTTTGCATGGCTCAATAGCTGAGTCATAGACCTCTTGCCTGTAATAGGCTCCATTATAGCCCTGAGCTCAAGCTGTGGGAAGAGGATTGCGGATGAGTAAGAGGAATTAGTATTTTTAAATATTACTGCAAAGGAAGGTGTTCTTTAAGCGTTACACAGCTGCAACTCTAGCAGCAGTGGAGCAGCTTGCGCTTACTCAGAATCCTCCTTTTAAACTAGATGCTCGGAAATTCGTGGACACCTCCTAACTTCAAAATACTCTCAGATAAACTAAGCCCATCAGTGTAAAGCCCTCACAAATGTAACCAGCATTTCATACACATTCCCAAACGTGAAATATTTCAGTACTTGTAATTTTGGGGCTATGTTGTTACCCCCCGTTTTTAGTATTCATTTTTGTTTGCATTAAAAAGTATGACTGTGTAGCTGAAGACTTAAGTAGTTTGAACTTAACCACAGGATATCTGTTAACAACCGGTGCGACGTACAGTGATGGAAAGACCATTAAAACATTGAAGCGCCTCTTGAGATGGCTTCCAGTAAACCCAGGGAAGTATTTGTGCCATAGTACAATGCTGTGCACAATTCTCATCATCCACATCAGCAACCATTACACCTCAGGCACAGCTATGGGTTCTCTTAACTTACTTTGGATAGATTGCTATTCAAGAAAACATCGCCAGATCCTAACACAGGAACTCAAAAGAATTAAGATGGGCAAAAGGGGCACACGAGCAAATCGGTTATAAAACCAGGGACTAATAAATTTAGGATAGAAAGTCAGCTGTCTGTTCCAACATTCAGAGTAACCCGATTTGGGTTCAGGATTTCACAAAGGAGGACTGGGAGCGAAAGCCAAGTGCTCTTTAAATTGAGGTTTGACAAGGGTATGGAAAGCAGTTCATAGGACGGTGCAAGTGCCAGCTGGAGGCTCAGCTGAACAGCCCAGGCAGTCTTCACAGCACTTTGCTCCTAACGATTTGTGACAGCAAAAATCAACAGCAAAATCCCGTTTAGATTAAAAAATAAATGTATTTTAACAAATGTAATTTGGAGTATGACAAGCTCTGAACATATTAGTTCAGAAGTGGGTAAATATATGTAGAACAACCATTTATGTTTAATTTTCCAGGGGAAGAAAACCTCTACTAAGCAGACTAATAGGCCTGGTGAAACAAGATTCTGCTCACAGCAGTTTTACCTTCAAACCTGAAAAAAAGAAGCTGGTTACCCAAAAGGCTTTTATAATTAGACTGGCCAATATCATAAGACAAAAAAAACCTTAAGTATTACCTCTTTTGTAAGCCTTACTCTGCTCATATCCTCAAATCGTCAGAGCTATAAACGTGACTACTCAGATACCCCAAGGAAAACCTCTGTGATTTCAAGTGTTTTGATTTATAACATCTTTCTTTGACTAGAAATTGTCTTAATTCATGTCATGACTGTCATACAAAATGCAACAGTGCTGTTTAAACAGAAAGGGTTCCTTTTTCAATAAAGACACCACAGTCCCAGTGTCCTTTGCAGTAGCTTTTCTATTCCCTGGTTTGGACAATTTTCCCAAACCAATGCAGAGTCTCTTTATTTTTAGGTGCTCTACTAAAATTACTGGTCATTGGTTGTTCATTTTACACAGGTACCTTATTTAAATATTAGTGTTAGCCTTGTAAGAAGGGGGTTAGTGCAGGAGATGCTGGTATCCGTTGCTGCGCATGTGCCTTAACTTACAGCAGGAATATCGCCAGTAAAAAGGCTGCCGAGAGAATTTCACTGCTTTGTAATGTTGAGGAAGAACAAGTTTCCCAACACAAGAGCTTCCTACACAAAACATCCCTAACACAAGAGATCTGAATCAATGAGGATAAACGAAGGTAGAAAAAATTCTTCCTTCAGAAACTGTTTCCCATAGAAATTACCCCGGAGCTCCCAGACCAGAAGCTCCTGACCTGCTTGGCCAGCTCTCCACACCAGGGAATTCATCATGTAACCCCTTCTCCCATCCCCACCCTCTGAGGCAATCCGGTGGCTTACGGGAGTGCTTTGTTTTGGGGTGAGTTTGTACAAGCTGATGTAGAGAAACGGAGAAGAGACAAAAGGAGGAAGCGTTATCTTTACACATACTAGTAACATATCAGACTGAAGCAGTTAAATCCCTGAAAGAGCAACACAACCTGGAGATCACACTTCAGCTACTTGCAGCCTAGGTTTTCCTGGGGGATATATATTCCCCCACAACATTTTCTTTGCTTTACTGATTAATACAAGCAGCTACTCCTCCAGCATCAACAACTCAGGGAACATGTTCCCGAGTTAAAATGAAAACACACTGATCAAGATTACAATAACTTTGCATTTGTGACTTGCAAACAAACAAACCAGTGGCTTTCTAGTGTTTTTTTTTCTATTTTCCTGTGCACAGCTAATATTCCTCTTGCGCTCTTAGTCCTCACAGTGCTGCATGAGAATTTTCAATTATCCAATTCAACACAGTTAGCAGAAGTCCTTTCAACGCAGAAAGTCACTTTCTGAAGCTGCAGTGGTCATCTTGGATTTACCAAGAGACAAAGTAAACAGAAGACTACACCCAAAAGCTTTGTCTTTCTGAGGACGTACAGACAAAGGCACAGAAGTACCCAAGGAAGCGTGCAGGTGTTCCAGAACAAGCAGTGCTGACTCTTCTCGAGGGAGGGCTCCTGCCCCTCGGAGCAGCAGCCAGCCGAGCAAGAGCCTGCCTGGGACGCGGGGGTGGGAGAGGAAGGAGGTCTGTGGCCGCCTGCGTAACCCCAGGCACGGTACCCGGCTGCACGTTTCCACCGCGTGAAAATGAAACAGGGTTTGCCTGCCCTGCCGGTGTATTCCCAGTGACTCAAATCACTCAAAGGTCCTCTGATGGAAGGAGTTAACAGACATGGAGGGTACGTATCACAGGCTAAACCATCTTTTTCTAGCTGGTTCACTAATACCAACCTGTCAAACAACTGGGGTTTCATGCTGTCACTTTCCACTACAAGATTTGCAGCTCCACAGAAAGGCACAGTTATTGTCCAGTTCCCATCAAATCCAAAGGAAAAATACACCAATTTTAGTACACCTCCTCTTCAGTCTTTCCACGTCCTTTCCCAAAAAGGTGGCACTGTACATACAAACCATCACCTCCAGGTGAGGTAAGGACACACAGTCTTGATCAGTCAACAAAGAACTCACCGTTGGAACTCCTCCCTGAAGAGATCAAAGAAAGGTTTGGGTCAGAAGGGACCTTTAAAGGTCACCCAGTCCAACCCCCCTGCAATGAGCAGGGACACCTTCCACTAGATCAGGTTGTTCAAAGCCCCATCCAGCCTGACCTTGAAAGTTTCCAGGGACAAGGCATCTAACACTTCTCCGGGCAACGTTTCAGTGTTTTACCACCCTCAGCATAAAAAAATTATTTAATATCTAGTCTGAATCTACCCTCTTTCAGTTTACAACCGTTAGCCCTTGTCCTACCACTACAGGCCCTACTAAAAAGCGTGTCCCCATCTTTCTTGTAAGCCCCCTTTCAGCACTGGAAGCTGCTCTAAGGTCTCCCCAGAGCCTTCCCTTCTCCAGGCTGAACAACTGCAACTCTCAGCCTGTCCTCATACAAGAGGTGTTCCATCCCTCTGATGATTTTTGTGACCCTCCTCTGGACCCGCTCCAACAGGTCTGCGCCCTTCCTGTGCTGAGGACTCCAGAGTTGGATGCAATACTCCAGGTGGGGTCTCATGAGAGTGGAGTAGAGGAAATCACCTCCCTCGACCTGCTGGTCACGCTGCTTTTGACGCAGCCCAGGATACGGCTGGCTTTCTGGGCTGTGAGCACACATTGCCAGGTCATGTCCAGCTTTTCATCCATCAGCAACCCCAAGCCAAGCCTCTATTGATACCAGAGGTTACCCCAATCCAGGTGCAGGACCTTGCACTTGATCCAGTTGAACCTCATGAGGTTCACATGGACCTATTTCTCCAGCCTGTCCAGGCATCCCATCCCTCCAGTGCGTCAACTGCACCACTCCGATGGGTGTCATCTGCAAATGTGCTGAGGGTGCGGTCAATCCCACTATGTCATTGCTAAAGGTATTAAACAGTACTGGTGCGAGTGCATTTTGCTGGGATAGGGGGTTCCTACACTTTGTTTTACACTGAGGTGTAACTGCTGTCATTTCAGGCACCAGCCTGCGCAGATCCTGTCTGAAGGGAGATTTAAGTTATAACACAGAACTCAGTTCTGTCAAATTTTTTTTCTACTTTTAAATTTTTAATCTGTAAGCCTCTAGTAGTGGAAATGTAATTCTCTTTACAAACCTCCCATAAGCATACTGCTGTTAAGCGTATAAACCTGTTCTCCTTCATCACCTTTTGCACTTACAAGCGGTTTGCAGGGGACCAGAGATAGACAGAGCACAGGCTGAAACCACTGGCTCAGAAGAAATCTTCATGGATACACATGAGATGCAAAACCAAAAGATCATCAGTCATCAACTCTTATTTTTCTCCTGGGTTGGGAAGACAGCAGTTCTGCAAATGGCCTTCCCATTGCGGTATTTTATTAACTCCAGCATGACAAAGTGGGCTTGAAATCACACACTTGTTAAAGTCCTTGGGTGTTATATATGCTGCCCAAGATCCATTTATATCAAAGAGCCCAAGATACCTCTCAAGCTCAAGTTTTTTACTCACAGCAATAAATGAAAAAACCCTTTGACTATGTTATCCGATATGTATTTCTGTCACAGGTAAGCCTTCTTCCAGCTCCTCTAGTAACAGAACTAACAATTAAATCAGGA
Organism: Pterocles orientalis; assembly: GCA_011057875.1. NCBI lineage: Eukaryota > Metazoa > Chordata > Aves > Pterocliformes > Pteroclidae > Pterocles > Pterocles orientalis. The sequence continues at coordinate 1,356,253 of WKFP01014394.1, read as the reverse complement.
AGTGTCATTAGAATTGGAAGGGAGGGAAAAAAAAACCAAAACAACAAAAAACACCCAACCAAGCCCCCCACAGTTCTTTTTCTGTGGACAAACACCTCATTTAGCAGTACCAATTGAGATAACTCTTAATTATCCTGTCTAAAACACACTTTGGTTCTCCAACCAGTTTGATTAACATTCCATGAAACATTAAACACCTTATCTGCAGTACCCTAGCTCCAGCCGTTCTTTACACAGCCTGTACTAAAATGTAAAAATCCCTACACACAGGTCTTAAATCAGCAATATCAGGTCTAGATTTTGGTTTATAGGGTCATATTATAACATAACTGTCTCAAGCACATCCGAGAGCAACACTGGCAACACAGACACAAAACAAGCAACCTGCGTTAGACAGCAAAAGTTCCCTGCATCCCCGTCTAATGCCTTAGTTACAGAATTATCTGGTTTTCAACAAGTCTTCCTGAAGTATCTCGAGGGAGGCTAGCAGAGAGAAAGACTCCAAACTGAGCAGCCTTCCAGTACTGCAGGCGTTTATCCCTATGTCCACAACTGGTGATGCCTGCCCTGCAAACATCTGCAACGTCCCATCAACAAACCCAGTGAGATACGAGTAACAACCCTAAAGCCCGAAGCTCTAGACCAGTTTGAACGACCATGTGTTTCATACGCGGCCGTACAAGTAAACCGCGATGTCAGCTTTCTATGGTAAGGTGTCACTTCAAACTCCACCATGCACTGTATATTATAAGCCTCCCACTATATTTAGCAACAATGGGCTGGTACAGAAAGATTTCTTCCAAAAATAAAGTACTTCATATCATTTAGCACTCACACGTAAGGAAAATTACAGCATTATCACAGTTATCAGAGTCTTGCAGAGCCAAAAAAGATAGGAGGTACCAGAATGCAAGTGGATGGAGGGCCATCTGGAGAGAAAGGAGATGTGAGAGTGGAGAAAACAGAGTTCGTACTGACTGCTAGATACTGGCAAGTTTGTTACGAAGCTTGTTATGAGTCCTCTTGTTTCCTTACAGGAACACTGAATCAAAAAAATCTACAGAAGTATTAACTTCTCAGTTCCTGTGGTCATGATGTTCTCTTGGTTGTGGGAGTTCCAGAGACATAATAAAACACAATTTAATTAGCGCAATTAAAATTGACTTATGCTTTCCTGATTTAACAGATTAAATTTTTCAGCCTGTTTTAGGTGGGTATACAGTCCTTTCAGAAACTCTTGTACTACATATGAAATTTCCTCTCTGATGAAAACAAGTGTTTATATTGAACAGAAAGTGAAAGATGAAACCTAAGTAAGCATTTGGCACTCCTTACAACACATTATATCAATATATCAAAGATATTTTTCAGTATACAGCACCAAATATAAGTGTTGCACTCTTGAAGACAAATACTTGCAATTTTCCAAGATGAAAAGGTTCATAATATTCCCCAGCAACCTGCCAAGCTCCAGAATTTAAGATTTTTTAACATTCCATTTCTACAGCAGCAACCCATGCAACACGAGCCCACCCCAGAAGTCCTTGATTTCTGTGCTTGCTCAGTGTCATACATCAGCTGCTGTCCCCTCAGCTTGGCTAACACAATAAAACCACTGAGGAAGAGTACAGGAACGAGTTACATCCAGACCCTGGGTACTGATTCAGGGACAAACCAAGCAAAGGAACAAAAACTCCTCCCAGCCCAACAATGGAAGATCACAGAGATTCACTTGTTTTCTTCCACACCTTGTGTAACTGCACTACTCTCAGGTTAACCTGTACAATTACCAAATGCCTGCAGAAGGAGTGGGATTTCCTGCTTTGTGCTGTCAGACAGGTCATCGCTGTCTTCTCGAGCTGCACTCTCAAACAAGAGCACTACGGAAAGAAGCGAGGAGGAGAGCAGGGAGATGATGTGTTAGAGTAACAGATACCCGAGTAAGAACTGGAATCAGGAGTTTTACAAATTTGGGTTTTGAATAAATAACAATCATTATGCTCATCATCTATATGTTCCTCTTCATAAACAGGGACAGCACCATTACCAACCTTGCCCAGTAACTGAGAAGATTCTAACAGGTAACAGATCAAGGCCAGTAAATCAGAAAGAATGCATATTCTAGAGTTTATAAATCAAACCCACACCGAGATCAGCCATCCTCTCAGTTCAGTTTACTTTCTTAGTCATCTTTTTGAGGAAATCTGAGCTTTATTTCTAACTTCTCATGCTTTTAAACAATTCTCTATTTTGAAGAGGAAAATACCATTCAGTGGGATTCACTAATTCATTGACAGATATTGGGACATCTTCCCTCATTTCAACGGACATGACACACACCTAGTGGAATTATGTCAAGCTCTCTTTGCTAGAGAAGGGATGTTCTTTCGTCTCTTCAATAACTAAATAGCTGCAAATACTTCAGTTGGAAGTGGAAGAGTCCTCCCCTTTTCTGAAAAAGAAAGCACACCGCTGAAATCAAATCAGCCATTTATATTTGTGGGAAAAAAAGGAACAAAAGGTGAGAGTTAAAAAAAAGTTTGGGAGAAGCTGGAACGTGGCCTGTTTGTCACTAATTCAATAAAACAAGACAAAGCTTTGACTTCTAACGAACTTTTAATTTATCAAAATTTGAGGAAGGACTCAAGGGCTGGTTACTGAGGGCAAGTGCTACAGAAACTTGAGCTGTGGAAGAGTAATAAAAGGCCTGAAAACTCCCTGTCAGAGGAAAAGGCAGTCCCCAAGCATTCCCACTCCCACACCACCAGCTTGGGTGATCCTGTGGTCACAAAGCAAAAAGATGCTGGGAATGTGACCTGGCCAGAAGCAAGCTGGCCAGATAAGCCAGTTCACCGAATGATCAGGCATGCTGATGCAAGGAAGGGGCTAAGATTCTGCATCCCAGACCTCAGCCACCTTTATTTGCATGGGTTATTTTTTTTTTAAGCAGATTAGATACTGGGAGTTGTTAAACTCACACAGCTATGCTGGGGAGCTCTCAGGGGACTGCCTGCCCACAGCAGGGTGACACAAAGGTGCATGCTGAAGCAGCGTGCAGAGCAGGACTCAAGAGGCAGGGGACTCCAACACCTGGAGCAAGAGAGGTGGGGTAACTCCCTGCACTTCTCTGTCCCAGAGACACTGGCCATTTCCTCTGTTCCTGCTGCTCGGCATTGCTCCATCAGCTCAGCTCAGCCTTTCGCTGCCCCCTCCCTGATCACCACCTCCTGCCCACCCTTCCTACTCTGCTCTCACCAGCTCCCAAGAAGCAGCTTCACAGTCTTTAAACCATACCTGCAAATCTGGAAAGATTTCAAAAGAGAAATCTGTACAAACAGATGCTTTCATCACTGTGAAAAAATTCAAGGGTGTTAATTTCACTCCTTAGCTACCAAACTTTACAACTCTGTTGACAAAAGAAGGTACCAAATATTTATAGATGATATCTTTAAGAAAAAAAACAAGTGATTTGTTCCCAAAATCCAGACCACATTACCACCTGTACAATACATATGTATATCTCCATACACTTAAAAGAACGTTGATACCTAGAAAGGAAAGCCCTCAAAGCCAATAAAGGAAGGAACAGCAGGGGTACTCCATCCACTCTGATACACTGTTCAGGTGAGACCATCCCTTTTTGGAAACACCATCCCAGCACCTTGGTTTCATTCTGTTTGGTTATCAGTTCTTTCATTAGAACTCAAATCTGAAAAGTCCACAGTGAAAAGCACTGGCTCATTGAACTCAAGGAGAAAACAACCCCAACAGACAAAAGTTAAAAATCAAACCTCAAAGTGATGGTATACCATCGTAGTGGGAACCGAGACATTTACCCTCCTCAAAGAAAAAAAAATAAAAAAAAAGAGACAACACTTATGCAAGTTTGTGACACTTGCATTCAAGACACAAGCAAAGGCAGATTAGTTTAAAACAAACAGATGCCTCAAATTCCACGTGAAAGAGCAGGATGGAAGACAAAGAAGAGGATCTGTAATAAAAAGGCAGGAAATTATTACTTTGCCCGTAACTTGTTCTTTATTAAGATTGCCACTGTGTTTAAAGAAATAAAAAATAAATGTAAAAAAAAAATATATAAAGCATTTCTCCTTTCATTTGCTCCCATTTTCCATCCTTGTAAGTTATCTAGGCTGCTGATGATACAGACATGAGCATTTGTATCAGCTTTCAGTCATAATAAAAAGCTTCTCTGAAACAACAGGCGTTTGTTCAAATAAATACAAGACAGGAGAATGTGTTCAGACATGGGAAAACAAGATGATTGCCAAATCCCACTGACAGTGACCATCAGCAGATAGAATACTGTACCAAAGTACCCAACAGAAGCACAAATTTTAAAGTATTTCTAGTTAGGTGATTCCTCAGACAACGCTAACCATCTCAAGAACACAGGTAACCAACATATAGAAACTTTCAACACATTCACACTGAAGAACAAGTCTGGCAACTCTGAAACCTACAAAATCAACATGCGGATGCAGACTTATGTGTTTATGCTAATGCTACAAACTGGCTCTACCCAAAACTCCAGAGCAGGTAATTTGATGGCACAAGTGATTTTCATCATAGTCAAATCATGGCACCTGAGGGAAGAAGTATTCTTGAAGTTGCTTGTACCTCAACAGTAAAAAAGACCAAACACTCCATAGCAAACCCACCTCCAACAGCCAGTCTTCAGCCCAAAGGCCATTCACTGCAGAATAACTGCAATCCCGTATTTACAGCAGTGCGTACAGTCTTCTCAAAGTGAGGAAGAAATGAGCCTTCAGGTACGTTCATATTAACTGCTAGACTGGAATATATCCGAGGAGTTTTAGAACATGAACTTTTGTTGGACAAAGTATTTCTTATTAATTATTACATCCATAGAGAGACCTGCCTGTGAACCAGCTCATGGACGGATGAGGTTATCAGCGTAACAGACTGTATTACCCCACAGTGGTGAAATCGTTTCAATACTTTTAACCAAAAGGAACAGTCTACTTTTCTTTTATTTGGAAAATTATAGTTCATTACTTTGTGCCCATTGCTGAAATGCAGGAGTTCTTCAGAGCCTCAACAAAATACAGCAGAAGCTTGTGAACTTTTAAGAAATATTTAAGAAGGTTTTACTTCTAGACAAATACTATGGATTTTCTTCTCAGCTCTTCTTTCATCATCGTCTACAACTTCTGATATGGCCTGGGTTTTTTTACCTGTATTTTACATAAATCCACACATGTATGCATATCTGTATATAAAAATAATATACAAGGCTCAGTATTAGTGGTGTTTTTATTGCCATTTATTTAGTCTAGCACCTTCAGCAATCCTGCTGACATACACTAGTTTGCTGCTCTAGAAACATTTGAAAAGGGAAACTAGAATTTCCAGGGGCAGCCATGAGATTTTGCTGAACATGCAGCATATACGGTACCCCAAAAACTAGTAGCAGGCATGTGAAATAGCCTCTGTATCAAAACAAAAAGTACCCCAATAGCGTTTATAAGTTATTTTAAAAATAATTAAAAAAATAGAGTCATTCTACTTATTGCCAGGAAAATAGTCAAGAAGCTGAATGCTCAAGGGATGAAAAAAGCTAGCAGTTCTCTCTGGAGCTGTGGGACATTGCTTATGAATATTAATTTATGGGGAAAATCCTAATCATCTGAAATGATAATTTCTTGACAAATAAAATTATAGAACACACATTAAAAAATAATTGGTCATGTGAAGACAGTAAGGAGATAAGTAAGAAGTCAGTCTCTTCTTACTACTCTTAGGCATTAAAACAATTAAATACCCAGAAGAAAGTCAACTTCATTTTGGTGTGCCAGTGGTAACTGACTTAACATGAGCTCCCTGCTGGGTTAGAGTATTGCATCAATCCAGTTCAGCAGATAGTTTTCATTAATATCCCTCTCCATTCAGGTATATCTAAATATAAATTAAACAGAGGCACCTCCGCAGGGTTTAACAACGCAGGAAGGGCCTGTGACAGGGGTGACCCTGCGGCTGACTCAGCAGGACTTTCCCTGCCTCTTCCCCTGCAAGGGAGAACAGGAAACTTCAGAAGAATGTGTTCACACCAAACACAGCTATGAGTTGTGATTTAAAGCAAAGTCTCAGCCTGCCGGCAGCAAGGCCAGCAGAGTAAATGGGGCATCGCACCGGTAACACACACACAAGGAACATCCTCTCCACAAGAGACACCGCAGCCCAGCATCCTTCAACACTGTGCCCACCATGGAGCTCCACTGTTCAGCTGAGCACGGAGGCTATACCCTAACTGTTTGCCATTTAAGTATTCCTATGTTTGACTATAAATAATGTAGATCATATTTGTGGAACATGATTAACGAACAGGACTTGAAACTTCAGCCCACACGGGAGCTGTGGGTAAATCAGAAGTTCTGGATAACAGCACACCCAGGACAGCCTATTCTTGGCAGAGAAAACTCCTACACTCAATCACCAATAAAATTCTCTGAAAATAATGATACTTAAGAGCAACTGCACAGCACGAGATCCCCAGAGGCCTGTTTAATCTGACATCCCATCCTGATGAAGTCTGTAGAAGAGTGAAAGAACTGGGCGTACACACAGCAGATGCACCCCAAGCCAAACACTCAGCCACTTCTTATTTACGGCACAGATCTGCTGAGCCAAACGTGGTCCTTTCATGTTTACCAAGTGATGATGCATTTCTCTGCACACCTCAGAGACCAGCGTCTTCATGGGCAGCTCTGAGCTCCCCACCCAATACATTTGCTGAATACTCTAAAAGAAGTCAAGACGACAAACAGGTGACAAACAATCCTTGTTTCACATTCACCTTCTTCATGCACCCGAATCACTCGCAGTTTTAGAGGTTTTCACCATCTCTCTCCTTCCCTTCCCCTCTAAATCACCTCTCTCTGTGCTTTTTCAAGTGTTACTATTTCCTGAGGCCTGAGAAGGGACCCAGAGCTGCACAGCGCTTGCCACGTTGGCATGCCATGCATAAAAGTAGCTACGTGATAACAATCTTTGTTTTGCTTTCTACTACTTCCCTAACAGTTCCTACGGGTTTCACTGCGTTGGACTGTAATGGCACATTTTCCAATAGCCATCCAACACCAAGGCCCTGCTCCTAAGGAGAGGTTTCTGCCTGCGATTCCACTGCCCAGGCACCACGCCTTGGCTCACACAGCTCCTACAACGGACATTTCTGTTGCATTTCTCATTATTTAGTTCATTGTTAGGTTCTTCACAACGTCTGTGCTTGGCACTCAGCTCTGAGCATCTCAACAGCAGCAGCAAACTTCGCCATCTGACTTCTCACTCTTCTCCAGATCATTTATGAGTTTTTTGAACAGCACAAGCTCCCAAGCCCACCACAGATACCTCTGCTGTGAAAACGGGCAAGCTACTCCTGCCCTACTCTGCCTGGCACCTTGGCCGACCACCCGGCCACAGCAGAACCCACCTCCCACCCCACGGCCACCGAGCTCTTCCAAAAGCCTTTGCTGAAGAAGGTTTCAAAAGAGGGCTTGGAAAGCCAAGCACTGACCGAACGTCCCAACGCTACAGTGGTTCTTAGGAAACCATCAAACTCTGCTGAAGCCAGCAACTCCCTGCTAACAAGGTCCTAAGAACCATGGCTAGTTTTCAGCTATTAATCTAAACCAGCTGAGCTGTCAATCGCCAGCTCTATCTCCCAGCCAAAATCATTTGCAGTTTTGCACACAAGAAAGAAATAACAAACCCTAGAATCAACACGGCAATTTCATTCAAGTTAAAAGCAAAAGAACTTCACTTTCCTTCCAACATATCTAAAAACAAAACAGTAATTTGGTTAACCACAAGTATTACAGCCTTCCCATGATAAGGCTAGCTTCAAATCACTGAAAAATAATTACTAAGATGGCTTCTGTTGATTTAAAAGTATGTAGTGATTTCCATTTCCCTGACTATATTCATTTTGTTGATTCATTTTATACAAATGAAAACAAACCAATCATTTAAATAACTGTTCTTTAGCACACAGTTTTCTGGCAACTGACAAGAAGGGAAAACCACGACCCAGGAAAGCTCCAGATTCTTTACTCAGTCCTAAGACCAAGGGGTTTGCGCATCTGCATTTTTCCCCAGGGGGTGGTGGGGAGGGGTTGAGTTTTCCTTGACGTGAACAATATTTATTTCATATGAACAGTTTCCAAGAGGGAAATGCCTGCCTGTCAAGAGTTTCATTACGACAGACAGGTCTCAAACTAATTACTTAATGGGAAGGTATGTTAACGATAACTTTTACCAAATAAAAACTTAACAGAAGTAGGCTAACAGGGATGTTACTTGGCTAACTGCAACTGTTTGAATTACTGATTTTAATCAAATAACTTGAGTTATCGTGTGGTTTTCCTCTAATTACTTAGTTTCAGCACTTACCTTTGTTCTAGTTACTCATGTGCAGTTCAGAGCTTTGTAATAGGTTGCACAGCTCATTTAAGGGTTGAACTGTCTGCATTTTACCTCTTCAGTGATTAAAGGGAAATGAGCGTCCCAAGAACGTTTAACAAGCCTGTTCCTTCTACAAGTAAACCTTCTCCTCAACCGCATCTTGCTGCCAAAAAAAGGTTTACTGGATGGTCAGATGAAAACAAGGGATTAATGCTGGTGAAGAACACAACAGCTTTAGGGCACAATCAATCAAGTCTTCCCTTTCCACAGCAGCACTAGTTGTGAAAGATCCCTGGGATACTGGTCTTTGTTCCTTTATTGCCTTAGAAGGATTGCATTACCATTTCTACAATTTTCTTTCATGTTTTTTCTGCTAGATGTGTTAGCCCCCATCTTTGGGGTAAAAACCACACCTTATACTTCTCTTTTTCTGATGCCCTATCTTTCTGTACTGATTTCTCCATGCTGCCATTACTCCCTTTCCATGCATCTGCTCATTCTCTTGGGTCTTTTTTGTGTAGCCTTGAGTTCTCTCCTTTTTCATCCTGCTTTCATCCACAGTCAGTAACAGAAAGGCATTGTCAAGAGCTGCTCTCTCAAGGAGGAACACAACGCCACATGCGTGCAAGAACCATAATTTAAGATTCTCCAAACATAGCCTGTGCATGAAGGGGGGGGGAACAAAGGGCCAACACAATATTTCACACCAATTTTGAGAGGGGCAAGAGAGAGAGGGACAGTCTTGAAGATATTCAAGAGGAGAGCTTCCTCCTCCCTCCCAGAAAGACACTGTCCTTCCCCTTACTCATCTTCATCCCTGATCTCCCCCTCCCAGGGCTTCCCCACCCTAGGGCACCTCCAGTGCTCCCCCCTCCTCTCTTCCACAGGGAATGTGGGAGCCTCTCCCAGCTGCTGAGCTGCTCCATCCACCACTCCTTATCAGCTGCCTCTCTGCAGCACATCCATCTGATGCCCAGCCCCACCTCACGCTGTGCAGAGCGGCTAACAGAAGCAGCCGGCAGGCAGCAGCCGAGGGGACTGCTGAGCAGCTGCTTCCTGCACAGGCCTGGGATGCTGGCTCGGACAGCTGTTTTTATGATTTATTAAGCTTATTGTAGCGTCATATCATTATGACTGCATTCCAACAATTGTCTCCAAATAGTTACGTGCAGAGCTACTTGGCATTAATTACTGACTGGTTTAAAAAAAAATTATTAAACTTCTGATATCTTGACCATCATTCATTGAGTACCAAAACCTCTTGAATTATGACCAACAGAACCAGAGACAGGCAATGACAAACACAAAGATCCCAAAAGGCACTTTTTCTGCTGAAGCTTAACATAGTAGCATGTAGTCAAACTTCCTAAGCTATAGAGGATCAAGATGCTTTACCGTTTTTAGCTTTTAATTGAAAAATGACATAGAAGCAATCCATTTTCATTGAAACTCAGCAAATCAGAGACTCAATAAAATAAAACTTCTATCCTATCTGAGATTTCATTTAAGCCTCAGAAGATTAGATTTCAGACTATGATTCACATCTGCTGTCTTCTCCTCCCATAAACTGGTGCCCCATCACTTCTCAGTTGCATTACCTAGTGCAGAAGTTCATTCTGGAAATTTTTCACATGTAAAAATTTCAGCTTTAACTTAAAACCACAAAACATTCCCTTAGGATTTAAAGAAAACCCTCGTTTTGGCCAAAACAAAGACATTACAACACACACGTCTTTCTCCAAGTTGCAAACACAAACATTAATAGTATAAATTACAATTCTCACACATGATTTTCATTTTCCCCTCAAAGGAACCAACATGAAAAAAAACCTGAGGCATTCAGCTTGTCCTGCTACTGTATCACATTTCGGTCAATCCATAATGTTACCCTGTAAAAATTACTGTCAGGGCATTAGCAAGCTACCTGAACCTCATTTTACCTTCAGCTTCTGTGCACCAAGCAAGCCCTGTAATCAGTAACAAACAAGGCAGTCAAACAAGAGCAACTGTTTTGAAACCATAGATCTTGTGTATCCTGAAACATATCTGCAGTAATTTCAAACATTTTCTACTCATTGTAAGGAGCTTACCTGAAGGACAGGCACTTTTTGTGGTGTGTTTTGTGGTGACTGGTGAAGCTGTGCCCAAGGCTGATGATGAGGATGTGGGGGTGGTGAAGACTGATGATGTATCCCTGGATGAGGCTGCATGGGAGGACAGGTTGGCATTTGCTGTTGAAAAGATTGCTGTTGACTAGGAAGCTGCTGGCCAGATATTAGTCGCTCTTGTATTGCTTGTGGATCTGCAAGGCCAACACCTGGACAACCATTTGGTCTCATGTGCCCACCCATCTCCCGTGGTGTTGAAGACATACCCATAAACGGACGATTCTGCTGAATGTTTCGGGGGCCCATATTCCTTTGTCCAATTCCCATGGCACCAGGGGGCTGGTGTGACGGCTGAGGATGGGGTATATTTGAGTAACTGCCAACTTCCATTGGTATTCCAGCACTACCGGGTCTAACCTGCGGAGGAGGTGTACCTGCTGGATTACTCATTGCTTTCATCGGTGACATGGGAGGTGGAGAGGCATAAGTTCCCTGAGGCTGTGAAGGGTGCATAGATTGCGTGTTCATTTGGTTAAGTGAGCCACTAGGGTGGATGGGTTGCTGGTGCATTAGTCCTTGACCACTGTTTGATGGAAATCCGACAGCATTTGGGTATCTTGGTACAGATTGATTCATTGGAGTGTTATTTGTAAGGCCTAAATTCTGATTCATCCCTGTATTATTAACTAATCCCTGATTAAGGTTACTGTAAGGATATCGAGAATACTGCCCTGAGTTGTTTATAGTAGGTGAGGGTACCGTCTGGCTCCGAGAACTAAAATTAAGTGTTTGCGGCCTAACAGCACCCTGCTGGGGAGGATTAGGGGAGAATCTGGGGCTGTGGGCTACCGATTCTCCATGGAGAGCAGTGGGGGGATGGTGGTGAAATTGCTGGACTGAGTGTCGCAAAGAAGGTGCCATACTGGGATTCTGCTGGGGCACGTGAGACAAGTGGCCAGGTCCTGAGGTGGCGATAAAAGGGTTTCCCTGATTGAGGCCTTCCTGGCCTTGAGAAAACTGGTTCATCCTCTGCTGTTGTGGCTGACCGTGCTGCTGCATTGAAAAATCGCCACGAGCCATGTAGTTTCCCATCTGCTGCATGTGCTGAGGATGGCCCTGCCCGGGTGGTCCGGAGGGCGCCTGTGGCGGCTGTGTCGGTTGCGGCTGCTGCTGCTGTTGCTGCTGGTAGGGTGCTCTTATCTGGTCCGGCACTTGAACTGCCCGTGGTCCCCACATGGAGCCACTGTCTACGAAGGGTTGCCCGTGCCTTTCATTCTGCATGCTGGGATAGACTCCCATCTGACCACCAGCACCACTGCTGTGAGGAACCTGAGGAACTGGAGGGTTGTGATACTGTGAATGAGGAGACGCGATACCGTTCCCAGGGGCATTGCTTATCATCCTGTTCGGCTGATCCATCAGGTGCATTTTCTGCTGTTCGTATTGATTATAGTGATCAAAATGGGTCAACTTGGCTTGATTTTGATTTGCAGGGGGATGATGAAGAGATGACTGTAAAGAGGGAAATCCTTGATCCATAGGCATTTGCTGCCCCATAGGATTTACCGTGTTTTCAGGATATCCACATTCTCCAAGACCTTCCAACCCTTCACTGAAAATATTCCCATCTTCTCCAAACAGACTCATCATTCCTGGATCTGCCATCTCTTTTCAGCACACAGCTCCTTGGAGCTACAACTAGAATGCTAGTCTGTGCTTCACCTCGGCGAGGTGTTTTGTCCTCAAAGCCTTTAATCCTCAACTAATCTCCTTCATGTCATTCCATATTTCCTTAATTCTTCTGGACCACGCAGTGTCAGGCAAAGTCTGGTTACTGCTCCTGAAAAAGTGGGGGAAGGGGAAGAAAGAAAGAAAGATATTGAAATAAATAATGTCAGGCAATATAAAGAAAACATACTTGAGTGTTTTTTAGACAATGCTAGCCAGTTTCAGCCCCTGAAATACATCTTAAAAAAATAAATTGCACTTTATGAAGGATTCATTATCTTTATCAGAAACTTTATTACGACAGCGAGTTAGGAAGCAAGCAAAACACTAGCCTTAACCTTAAATTAATCCATTCACTGCACTTCCTAGTGCTCCTTTCTTGGGTGGAACAGAACAAAAGAACACAACATGCAGCAGCAGCAGCTGCCACAGCAGGTAGGCAGACGTATAAATACAGCCAAGCAGCCCATCTGCCAAACTAAAGCCCTGAAAACGCTCTAGTTACCAACAGCCTGTCCTCAACCTTATTCCCTTGAGCTGTGTAATCAGATGAGCAAGCAGAAGCACCAACTCCTACAACAGACTAAAGTTAGTTATACAGACAACGGATTTTTCAAACACACAGAGATGACCCTCTAAAACATACCGAATTCCAAGACTTAGCATTCAGGAAAAAAAAAAAAGTAAGTTTTTCTCTAAACATGCAATTCATCTTAATTTAAAGAAGTTGTACACTGAAAGGCAGGGCTCTTCTTCCCATTTGAGCAAAACTATATGTTCACTTTGTGTAAGAAAACTAAATTGAAAAGCTTCATTCTGTACCAGGATAGATTTCTCAATCCATACCCTAACTTCTCTCATGATGGTAACAGGGAACACTGTCATTGGAGTTCATTATTCATCTTCAGGCAATTATGCCACTAACTGCAACTACAGCACTTTAGAAGACCACACTGAAGTTTTGTTCTTTCCAGAATCAGAATCTTGAAAACTCACTCAGGAAAGTTATCAATGGCAAAAAGAATTTAAGTAAAAATGCTAACCTAACAAGGTACACACTTGGACTTGGGAAAAAAGAAAAAAGCAACACACACTAACAGCAGATTCAGAGAAGTTCCCATTTAGGCTTCATACAGGGAAGACTGGCATGTTCCAAAATGTGTCCCCCATCCTCCCCCGGCAACAGCTCAGAAGATTTTGTCTGGATCTTCTTATTATGAATGAAGCTAGTCTAATGCTATCTTTCCTCCTTACAGTCAGAATTTTAAACACTACATCCTGTATCTCAAAATAAACTTTAAGACGACAGAGTCAAGGAAGCCCATTCATATAGCAAATAAAAACAAGTATTTTCACATCTTTTTCATGATTTAGTATTGACTATACTTGCAGATACCAACTTGCCCTTAAACAGCAATCAAAGAAGATGTACAAGTTTGTGCTTCCGCATCTTGATACAATATTGCAATACTGTAATGTGTAACAGTGTTGTTATTTTGCTGCAGAGAAGGGATACTTTCAGTCACTTGTCTGCAAAATGCCAGGCCAGACCATTTTAACTGAACACATTTTGTCCCTGAGAAGTTTTAGGAAGAAAATATCAGCACATTTATTACACTTCTTGTAGCCATTGTCAAGAGGACCTTCTATCGCATGAAGCAGAGGGCAAGAGGAAAAGCACAAGCATTTATCACTCCTCTTAAAATAGCATTTGAATGTCACCTTTAAAACTACACTCTTGTATCTCTTTAGTGCTTGGCTGGGATATTAACACATATTTCTAAATCACTCGGGGATAAATTCGTACAAGCCATCCTCATATCTCTATTTCTTTTTGATTCATTCTTTATTCAGCAGAAGCTGTCTGTAATATTTACCACCTTCACCAGTTTACTAAAGCACAGCACAAAGAAGTTCCAACAAGACGAGAAACATCCTCCTTCACCAAAACAAGCTTTTGGTATGAGACTGCTCCAAGGCAGACCACTCTGCTGCAGTGAAGATCACTCCAGTGGTTTCAGATTGCTCAAGGACTTCTGACATTACAGCCTCTGCGGATGCACACTGCCATCGGGAGCTGGGAAAGCTGGACATCCATGTGTGCTGAGAGACTCTAACGGAACCGTCTCTTTGCTTGGAAATGCTAAGGAACACAGTGCACAGACACTGTCACCTCCCAGCCACTGATGTAATCTGGGGAACATCAAACTTGAGCCAAGCAGAGGATCTCGCCCATCAGCCAAGCTATTTACGGCCACAGAATCAGGAACAGGCAAGAATGTTCACTCATTGCCTTGTATGAATCATGCCTACTAAAAGAACCATTTTCAAAGACAAGCATGCTCTACCCTCCTGAAGCACTAACAAAACTTTGCAACAAAAATAACTGAAATCTACCTAGAAGAATTCTCTTTATCATCTATTACAGGCCAGCTAAAAGAGCATCTCCAGAAACAAGGTTACAAGCATCAAGCCCACATTTCAATCACAGTGCTTCGTTTCCTAAGCTGACAGGCTTCCAATAAAATTCAGGCCAGAGTCAGCCACCAGTAACAGTCAACACTGGGTAAGAGTAGTTAGGAACTGCTACCATACCCAGAAAATCAAATTAAAATAGCATAAAAGGTTTGTTTAATTAAACATGCCTTATTTCTGCCCACTCCATCCCAAGGCACAGGTCTGAGCTAGGGACTGTCCCTTGCAGTGAAGGACGCATGCCGTGGAGCCTAGCACTCGCCTGGCTTCCTGAGCACAGGCTCTTTCAAAAGAAAAGTAACCTCTAACTTGATGATGCAGTTTGTACACAATTAAATCCACCATCTAAACTAAGAGCGAAAACACTGTTTACCACTACTGATGATTTTAGTTATGCATTTTTACCTGAAGTGTGAACTGATTTCATGTTTGAGCTGGTGATGCTAAAGCAATTCGGTTTGAAACACAGCACAAGAGCATGCTTGCGAAGATGTCTCGAAATGGTAGCAGTATTTCTTCAGATTCAGGTTTGGCCTTAACTTTAATGACCGCAGCCTCGTACAGTCAGTTGTGCTCTCACCAAACCTTCTTCTACTACGCAAATAAAAGTCACACCTCTGAGGTGGTACATGGCTAAGAGCACATGTTGAAGAATGAAATACAATTCTAAGTTGCAATTATTTCTTTGTTTCTTTCACCACACACAATGGATTTTCGCTGCTTAAATCCTCAAGACTGGTCCAAAAATAATGAAAAAAGCCCACACACAAAGGTAGGACCTGCATCAAGCAATAATTTTAGCTAAAATACTCACTAAGTGCCACAGTTCACTTCCTCATGAAAGCACACACGCTAACAACAAGACTGACCATGACAAACTGAGCTTAAAGTCCTTTTTTGGATTAAATATTTTTAAAACTTGAGTTTGTGCATCTTTTCTACTATCCTGTAAGTTAAAGCCAACAGACATTCATGAAGCAGTGACTATTTTCCAGGTACAAAGGAGAGAATATTTGAACCCTTAGAAAGGCAGATTACTGAATAAAAGTATGACTGTACGAAGAGATAGCAAACTTTTTATTTAAAACCACCTTAAAAAAAAACATACAGGATTCCACTATAAAATTCTATATAGCTTTTCTGTTCCTGAACACAAAAGATTGTACCAACAAGACTGAACTAAAGAGTTAATATATTTCCTTGATACTGCCTAGACACCCTGTTTCTGTTCAAAGCAATGGTATGATCCCAACTACCAGGACACAGTAAATTGCTTAACAATCCTGTTGTCTCAACAGACAAAGCTTACATTTACTTGGCTGTAACATTCCAGTCCTAAACAGCTAGACCTCAAATTTAAGTAGTAATTAACCACTGCTTAACTTAGTATTTTGAGGGCTACATGGACTCAGTAACCTTGGGCAGCTTCTTGCTTTTATGAGTGGAACTAAACTGGCTGCTGTATACGGAGAAGCCAGTCTAGGGCTGCAAACGCTAAAACCTGAACTTCATTAGTCTTGCTCCCGAAGCAGCAGATCGAGGCAGCCAAGACCAGGAAGCAGGCCAGGGCAGCACACACAGGACAGCACGCGCCCTCTATAACATCCTCCTCACATCCTGCTGTTAAGGACTTTTTGTAAACGAACAGGTTCCCTCATTCAGCTATTGATCCTTCTATACAAGAAATTAATCAGCATTTCTTGATGGCCATGGAGCAAGTAAACTGAATAAACAGAACATGACAATGCAGCTAATACTGACTGTTTCACGCTTTGAAGTGAGGTGTGTCATGCAGAGTTGGTATTTCTACAGCTATCAGTTGATATCTCAGATAAAACTCTTCAGCACTTGATAGACACAAAACAGTTACTCATATAACAGCACTAGCACCTACAACTGAATACAACGAACACTGCAAATACTGTGCTATTTTGAAGAACTAGGCTAAAAAGACCTTTTATGCTAAAAACCAAAGCCATGCCAAAGGTCATTTTGAGACTTGAGCCCCAAAATGTAGGATTAAACATCAGGCTACCAAATCTGCATTTAAACATTGCGTATTTAAACTGCTTTTCAAACTGCTAAGCTGCTGCTGGCTGATAGGGGCAGTGATGTGAGCATTTGCTGCATGGGAGTAGATCACACAGATGACAGCAATTAAAGTCACATTTCTATTTTGTAAAGAAAGTTGGAGGAAAGCATTCACCAAAAACTTCATAAACATGTGTAACACACTGACAACATGGGAAAAGTCACATCAAGACATCCAAACGGAAGAAGATGGCTAATGAGACTTTTACCTTTCATCTCATTAACCTACTGAGCCAACAGCAGTGCTGATGCCAGGACAGTTATGCAAGTGCCTGACCACAGCCGTGGGAACCACGCCTCGCCTCCTGCGTCTTTAATGCTTAGTGCTCATTGCTGTCACAGACAACTCTTCACGCATGGTGCGTTCCTCCTGTGTACAGATTAGCCAAAATAGAAGAGCAGATCTGTAAAGTGGTTACAGCATGATTTCTGACTGTGACTTCCAAAGAAAGCTGGTTATTGGAATGCCTAAAGATACTTTTTTCCCCCCCTTCATATAGAATGCTTCCTACATACACATCACACAGTACAGCTGTGTTAAAAATTAAGTCCATACAGTTCGTATCAGATCAAAGGATAGCAGGAATCTCATTCCCCCCTGGCTCAGGAAAGGGAGACAGCACTTGTAAAGATGAAAAAAACCGACCTCGCACACTTCAGGAATATTCTGCCTTCAGTGGGAAGAGGCAGTGAATATGGTAACAGCATTTCTGAAAGTTTGCTTTCACGTCTATCTCAGTAGATTTCAGTTAGTTCTTTATAGAAACACACCCATACAGAAGTGTACAGTGGCAAATTTAATGCAGTCGGTATCTCCTGTTAAACTAAGAACCGGGAGGAGGGTGGGGGGTAGGGGGGAAGCGAAAACTTCACGTGCCTTTCCTCCAAAGTCACAGGTTTTGCATATGTGCAGTCAGCTAAGTGTCATGAATGCTATTCAGTAACGTCTTTTGAGCAAGAAGTGCATGAAATCATAAGCTTCCCTTACAACAGTTAAGCAGAAGGCAGATCGCATTTTATTTTGTTAATGCATGATGTACTCTGGCAAAGAGCAGGCTTTCACAGAGGCAACTGAGGGCACAACAGCCTCCGAATATTTGGCAGCTTGCTGCTGTCAAGCAGCTGATGCAGGAATGACCAGCTAGAGTTCAGCCTGTGCCACACATTTGGAAACAATATCCTACGTCATTCAAGTTCACAGGAGCTCTGATAGGCGACCACAACAGCAGCACGTAGGAGGACTCTGATGCAAACCCCTGGAGCCTCGCTGTTACATCACACACTGCTGGTGCGAGTGACTCCTGCGTTCGCCGCACCAGTTGGGCTGCAAACTCCTTTCCTAACACGGGGCACTGCTAATTTTAAATATCCACCTACAGTATTAAATAAGGAGCCTCAGCATGTCTCTTCTTTCCAGTCCAGAAGAAAAAGGGGAAAGTTTACAGCTATTTACTAGAAACATGTACTGGGAGGTTTTTAATGAGGTAACCAAAGGAATGGGAAAAAAATAAAGAGTTTTCTACATTTACGTACATCAGAAACACAAGGTGGGAGGAGGGGGGCACAAGTCTAAGCCAGAAACACCTCAGTTTTAATGTCACGTAGCCTGGAATTTTAAGAGGCCTTTTTTGGTCAGACGGCCACCCTCTCACACAACTGAAGTTTAAAATACAGATGTGAGGAGGAGGGAGGAGAAGGTTTATCTAAAAATAGTCCCAGATAAGCAAGAGAAACAACTGCAGCCACAAAAAATATTTCAGGAATACTTTTAAAAATACTTGATAGCAGCATTATCTCACAAGTGACTCCACAGACACGCTCAACATAACCCTAAACGAGGTTTGAACGGCACAGCCCACGCAGCCGCTATAATTTTGGGTTTTTTTGGGCTGCGGTGGTGCTGAGGGCGTGTTGGGCGCTCCCAGGGGGCAGGTGGTGCAAGGGAGAAGACTTATATTGTTGCCATCAGTCACCAAGAAGTCTCCCAGCAATTACATTCTCTTATAAAGCTGACACTAAACCAGCCGGGGGGATTCACGAGGTGGGGCCAGCGGCAACCCGCTGAGGCGCAAAAAACACCCCCACAACCGATTGCCCTTGTTAAGGGCCGTGCTTTTTGTGCACCTACTGCAGTTGTCACTGATTAACCAACTGATCTGGCAATTTCCTACATTCTTTTGCATTTAAAAAGGATCCGAGAGGCCGAGAGTCATCCCCTTTCATATTCCAGGGGGAGCGGCAGGTTGGTCCGGCCTGGGGTTGCGGAGGGGCCCCGCTCCTGCAGGCCCCTCTCCCCCCAGTCCAGGCCTGCAGCTGAAAATAATTTATCTGTTCGCTCTGCCGGGCTCCCGGCATATGCGATTGGGAGGGAAACGTATCCATCATGAATAAACTTGAGCACAAAGACAGGCTGAGTGTCACAGGATACAAAAGGGCAGAGGTCGCCGCAGCCAGCGAGCGGGAGGGTTTGCGCAGGGCCGGGCATGGCCGCCTCACGCAGCCTCCCCAAGCCGGAGCCTTTCCCATTTGTCACATCCCCTGAGGTAAACAAAGCCCCAGAAAACGCTGGGAGAGGTGACAAAGCTCCAAGTAAAGCGAAGCCTTTTCTATTCCTTTTACTGAAAGCAGCCGGCAGCGTTCGCACCCGGAAAGCTGGGAATTGTAAAAATTCACGAGGTGCGTACTCAAACGTTTGTTTCCCCGGGTTTCTGAAGACGCGATTTTCACGGAAATGTATTTTTTTTTAATCACGGGCAGGTTTTAAGACTTAATCGTATCCCAAAAGGCTATTTCCAGCTCTCGAATCAGAAGCACGTTAAAGCAGCCAGACCCACCGTACCTGCTCCGTGGCCAATGCAATCACGTCTCGTTCATAGTTTATGAAGTCTGAAAAACCACTTGATGAAATTACAGCCTACCAATACCACACGTGGTATATTTGTCCGCGCATATTCTATAATCATTTCAATTTATGACTTGTACTTAAGAGTCATTTTCCTGTACATGTGTTCTTCATAAATACCGGCGGATGGCAGCCCGGGAACCACACATCCACACTCATTGCTGTGAAGATAAATACACCTCCTGCATCCCAAGTGAAAAGCCGGAGTTTTCACAGAGCTAAAGAGAACATATTTCAGGACTGCGGAACAAAATGGTAGTTCTCCCTTACGTGTGGCAAGATGAATCATTCTGCATCTGAACTTTAAGCCCTCACTTAACTTTCGGTATTGATGATGGTTTTTGCCCACTTCAGCATACAGTCTTGAGCCTTTCAGCAAAGAAAAAAAAAATTACAAAAAGATTACAAATTATGTTTTTCAGAAAATAGCATCATCAGTGTTTCATAAAAGTATTTTGAAGGAAATTACATGTGATCTATCGGATTTTACAAATCTTAACTTTGTTAGAAAAAAAAATACCTGTAACACCAGACTAATTTATGTTATTTTATCATATGCAAGAGACAATTTAACGCTTCTTTTAAATAGTTTCATTAATTTAAAGTTCACTGTAAAGAAAAAAGGGTTGGGGAGGGAGGGTGTGGAGAAAGTGCTGCAGGACTCAGTGCAGTAGACGGAGTGAATAGATTTCAGGAACCTTCATTTACTGCCTGGACTGATAAGTAGGTCCAATAATGTCCCTTAGAACATGGGGGACAGCCGAGATACAGGACCAGTATCCAAAGGACCTTCCCCAACTACTGTTTATTGGGCTATTTAAATTTGAGTTAGTTGTTGTTTATTTAAGAAAAATTACACATCCTGAACATACTTTTTTTTTTTTAAGAAGGGTATGCCAAAGAAGGTGGTTTATTCTTGGCCTGTGGAATAGAAGCAGGCTCTTGCATGTAAAAATGAAATTAGGTCTTTTTGGGGGTTTTTTTGCTGTTTGGTTGGGTTTTTTGTTTGGTTGGTCTTTTTTAACATAACGCCTGGCCCACAGTGATCATCAGTGCTTATTCAGACCACAGCACAAATGACTATACCAAGCTGTTCTCTGGAATGGAGAATGCCAAAGGAGAAGTTTAGAGCTCTTAACATCCCAGCATATAAGACTAAGATCTTTAAGACTAAAACTGCTATGTTCAAGTTCACATGGAAAAAGGGTGCCTACACAGCATAAGCAATGGTGCCAGAAGTTATAAATTGGAACGGGGACCGTCAGATGAGTGCAACCTCATCGTGCATTGTGGGCATCGTAGCTTTTCTTGCCAGGCAGGACTGGGCTAGAATGCTTTCCCTCTATAAAAGAAGGGGAGATTCAAAAGGCAGAGAACCACACTTTCTTGTGCACAACTTTAACGGGTCTCCAGTTTCTTCTTCAAAAAGAAGAAAAATAACTGGTGTGGTTTTAAGTGTGTTGCTTAATTGATACACACTGCTAAAATGACTCCAATGTAGTTATGTTCAAACAAACAAACAAACAAAAAAGGCTTCCAGGGAAAAAAACTGTCATCTGAAGTTCCAGAACAATGAAATCTCATCTCCCTTCTCATCAAGGTTTTGAAGAGCTTGTAAGTAGCTTGCAAGTCAAAGATAATTACTGTCCCACTACCCAGAGCCATAGTCATGCAAGCTATTGCAAGCAGTAGAAGCAGCTGACATTCACCTACCACAAAATCTTTTGCGACCAACAGGAAAATTCTTGAGCTACCACCAATTCTCCACAAATTTTTCAGAGATTGATGGTGAACATACAAGAGAAACACATACAAGAGAAACACAGCATTCATGGATAAGATGTGAAAGGAAATTTTTTCTCATCTGAAAGCAAACTTTGAAACTGGTTCCATTTCATGGTAGTTAGCTCCACTTTCTCTCATAAAGCAGGGCTAAATTTGATTTTATTATAGAAAGCACTGTCTTCACTGTTCCTTATGATTCACTTCCCATTTAAATTTACCTTTCAAGCATATCAATCTTGCTGCAGCATCCACAGAGGACTGTAAGTTTAAGTCCCTTTAAATAAACAAACAAAAATACCCAAACAAACACAAAAATATACATTCCCACAGTGCCCTCCCATCAACAAAACAAAAAATCTACTCACTAGAAACTGTGAGGTTAAAATTTAGTGTAGAGGTTCTCTGTGCTTTGTTTTTCTGTCTGTATAGGGTTTTTTTAAGTAGGAAAAGCAAGCAAATTAAAGGAGGGGGCAGGCTGACTAAAAGATTAGAGTACTATTTTACAAGTGTGAGAAATAGGAAAGTTTCTTTTATAGGATCACAGAATGGATTGGGTTGGAAGGGAACTTTAAAGATCAGCAAACCTGCTACTCAAAGGTGAAAGAACTCAAACAGCTAAAAATGTATTCCTTTGCTTACAAACTACGTAGAGAGAAAAACTAGAATGGGTTCAAAGAACTTTGACGTTCCAGTGCTGAACAACATCATTCAGAATACAACAGCCATCAAAAGACTGGCAGCACAAATCCCTATGCTGTGTTTGACTTAAGAAGCAAACAGTGAACAGCATTATTATAGCATCCTTGGTACAAGAACTACCTTGATGGCCTAAGTTAGCATACAAAAATTTACATCACCTGAACCAAATAATACAGTGGACAGCTGAGGGAAAAAGCATGGATGAGAGAGTCTGCTACAGTTAATTTAGAAGTCAAAGGAATAAGTGGCAGATGAAATGCTTATGCTGTATAAGCAAATATTATTTGGACCTACAGCTGAGACTAAAGTAACTGTTTCATTAATGATTCTTGCAATGCAAGCAGGTGTAGATCCTTGCCCCCTCCCCTCCCAGTTATATATACTATATAAAACTAGCTATCAAAGTCATAGTACTCAGTAGTACTTGAAAGGTATGATAGACTGCCTGCTGCCACTAATTAAACCTCCACAATGAGCTTTCCTGATCAGCTTTTTACAGCACCTTTTAAATTACTATATCCAACCACAGAGCATCATCCAAAAATCTGAAACAGGTGAGATCATAATTCCTTCCCTACCATGCTCACCACCCAAAATCCACATACCTGTGTTTTCAGACAAGTGATCTCTCAACCTACTTTTGTAATAAAAGCAGGAGAGGAAATCACCTCGAAAAAGTACATGTTATGTCCTCAACTGAGACTGCAGCTTCAAAGCAAAGCAAGCAATGAAACTTCTCACCTCACTAACAACCAGACCTAAGAATCAGGTCCCCTTGGACACTGAATACCAGCATGCCAGGCTTGGACAAGGAGTTAACTGAGGAAAAAAATTCTATTTGAGAAACTTCAGGGTCTTACCACTCCAAAATACATGGAAACTTAACTTGACAGCCTGATTTTCTACCACTTGGCCTCTGTAAAACTGCTAAGGGGGCTCTTTTGTTTCTGTTTCCCTAAACCTCACATCTTCACTTCTCATTGTAAGGGATGTTAACAGAAGGACCTAACACGAACTGCACCTAGTAGATCTCCACAGCACCCAATGCATTCTGCACAGCTCTGCAAATTACTCAAAAACAGAGTAATTAGAGAGAGACATACTAGAACCACCTTAATCAAGACATGTCTGCAAGGCAGTAGCAACAGCAACAACTGCCAACTGGATTTGTTCATGGGGATTGTCAGGCATCCCAGCCTGCTGCTGAGCACCCAGGTAATCCAGTGCCACCTTGCCTTCCCAATGCACCCCTCACTAGTCGGCCGTGCCTTCCAGCACAAGCTTGGGTGATAGCACAGGCTCTGCTCTCAATGTATTCAAAAGCTGTTGCTACTGAAAACTAGAAGTATTTCTTTAAAATTAAGATGTGTGTGTGTGTGTGTGTGTGTGTGTGTGTGTCTTTTTTCCTCTGAGGAAAACTGCATTTGTGTTTGATTTGTGGCTACTTATTGAGTAACTTTCTAGGGCCAGGCTAAGTGAAAGTTTTATTGAACAAATTCTAAGACTCAAGACTTGACAGTATCAAAAAAGAGATTATTTATACTTAGTCAAAAACACAAATGGCAGCAGACTAATTTTTCTGATTATTCAATACTTACATTTTTAGGCACCTGCATTTATAGAAGCAGTGGTTGAGTGTTGGTAAATGATGTACATACTGCAGTAACTCCTCCTGGCACCTCCATATAAAATGGATTTTCTTTAGAAGGGATGGAAGATACTATGAAATGAGAATTTCTATGTATCTATAATTTTTTTAGTAATAGTAATTGAAGCATTAGGTTAAAAAACAACAACAAAAACTCTCACCAAGAAAACCCAACAAAACCACTTCAACATCTGTCTGCTTAAAAGGAAAAATTCCCCTATTCTTTAGGGATCTCACGATTGTAAGCAGCATCACATACAAGACGGATTATTAATTTTTTCACAACATGAAGATGCTCTACTAAGAAACAGGCTAAATCACTTTTTCTGTCTACAATAAACATGTAATTCAATTGAGTTCATGTAAACCAGGAGAGTCATATCCATGCTATCAGCCTGGTCCACATACAGTCCTTGTTGATAATCTGGGAATTTGAGTTTATTGATACGGCCACGACATATTGATTTACCCGAGGACGAGAACAGTTAATTTTTCATGTCTCACATTCATTCCCTATGTCTTCTTCACAAGGACAAAACTGAGCTTCCCCTCACACCTTCTAAAACACTGGGTGAAGTACCAGCATTAAAGCTGGAGTGAATTTACAGCTAAGGTGCACGAGAGTGCTATAAAGGCCTTTTTTTCCTGGAGCTGAAGCCAACTGAAACAAGTTTAAAGACAGGAGTTTCATTTGAGGAGCAAGGAGGAAGTATACATCAACAAAGCAGTGATGCAAGAAACATCTACAAGATAGAAATCTATGTAGTGCCTCTGTTTCAAACCTATGCTGGCCATAGAGTCCAATCATTTATACTTTGTTAGAAAAGCAGTGTCCATCTGTTCTTTCACAGAAGACATACCACCTTTTATGATAAGTGATACAACTGAAATGGGACTACACAACATACTCTAAAGTATCTCTGCAGTTTCGAAAACCAGACTGAAGATTTGAGTGTTTACCACACTGCACATTTCACTGGAACCAGGAGGTTTCCCCCAATTCTTTTTGACCCAGGCATCTGCAGCCTGGACTGAATTCAAGCCCATATAACTAATAATTCAGTCATTTAAATTAATTTCCCATTTCTGCAGTAGCATACAGTAGCTACTTACTCTGAGAGCCTTGCAGCCAGACAGACTAGCATACCAACTAACCTAACTCCTTAAACCATCAGCAGACGCCCACTCCACTGTTGTTTGTCCCTGAACTTCAGAAATCGCACGCCGTCTTCCTCTTGGTTTTGATTTTGTATCTTCCCCGGTAATGCTCGAAGTACAGAAGACAGGGTGTGGATGCTTCTCTCCGAAACACTGCAGATCCCTTATCCGACATCTCCCTACATTCTCACTGGTCAGCTAAACTGATAAACTATTTCCAACACAGTAGCTGCTCATGACTGGCCACGCAACTGAGGTGCTGAGTCATACAACTGCTATCCGTCAGTAAAGACCTTCCTGTTTCACCGAGTCCTCTCCTTCTCGGTCACTGCTTTGTTCACTCCGTTTTTCTCATGGGCATGGAGCTTCTCTTCTCACTCTGCACAGAACATGTGGCAGCTGCACGGACAGCCATGCGTTTGCACAGAAAACCATCCAGAAGCATATTACACCTCTGACAGTGCAACACAGCTATCCTCCCAAAAGGCAAACAATTGCTTCTGTCAGCAACTCGGTAATATTTTATTTCTTCATTATCAATTTCTTCCAACATCACACTAATAAATGCATGATCCCCAGTTAGAAATCAGTGGTTAAGTTACATACACCACCTTAGCTGGGATTTGTGGGCAGAGGGAAGATAATTTGGGAAATATTTTGAAACCTGGCTTTCAGGAGAATGAGCATTAGCACTTGGAATGTGCTGTGGGATTTCAGGTTGAACGTATGAACCACTTTAGAAAAAAATCACTTTACAGTAATTTTCAACTGGTTTCCTAACACCCATCTCCTAAGTGACTATCATCAAAACACAACCATAACACTAATGATGGATTAATATTAAAACCCTTCAGTGAGATCACAGAAGTCCTCAAAAACCAGCCTGAGTTGTCAGAACACACGTCTCCCACATGCTGAGTAGCAGTCAGGTTCTGGAAATAAAAGCTTTGTTTAATTACAAAAGTGGGTGCTAGATAAATTTCTCATTTACACATGCAACTTTGGAATCCAAACCAATTTGACAGTGTCTGAATAGATTTTAACAGCCAAGAACGAATACTTCCAAAAGGACGAAGACGCAACAGTCTGAAAAAGGGAAACGACTCACTCACCAGAACAACCGGACTGACAAGGGCCTGAACTCTGACAATCCCATATATTTTGACAGGGATAATTAGTGAAGTTTTACAGGGCTTCTGCGTACCAGCAATCCAGAAGCAGATACAATTCTCCAGGTATAAAACAGGCATGCTGTTGCTCACCTATTTTGTTTTATAGGAACACTCCTCAGTCGCACAGCTGCATTGCCACCACCTCTGCTGCTGTCGGTAACTCACCAGTATCACCCAACAGAGAGCAACATACCAGCAATCTGTGAAAGGGATCATCTTAGCGACTGCAGGATGGAAGAAGTGCTACAGACAAGAAGAGCCTAAAATAGCCATCTGCAGATGGGCAGCAGGCATCTGCCTGCCGAAAGAGAAGACACTTGGCAGGCTAAAGTTCCCCAGCGCCGCGGGCAAAGGGAGCGACAGCCACTCTGGCGTTTCCCAATGCCTCTATTGCCTCTCTCTGCTTCTTACTGGATGCATATTTTTCTCTTCACAAATAAGGCTCCAGCTACTTCTCTCCCGGTCTGCTGCAAGTTAACGTTGAGCATCGCTGTGTGCTTCTGAGCCCATCACAGAGCGAGGGCGCAGCGCTCCTCCCAGGGAGCAGCTGCCATGCAGGACAGGCCTACAGCATCGCACACGCAACGAGGATGAGTAAACACATTTGCTACAAAGAAATGAAAATGCACCTAATGAAGTTTTTCAAAACATTAGATGTGCATGTGTTGCACGCCAAGTTTCTGAGAGCAAAGGAAAACAAGCATGCAAGCCATTTTCTCCAAAACCACAACCCCTTAATTCTCCGGGTCAGCGCAGTGTCTGGTCCTTCAGCGTTTTCCTCGGCTCAGCAGATGAGGAAACAGTCGCACCAGAAGGCCCTGGAACAGATGGAAACCAGAGCAGCTGGAGATCAGGGAAATGTCTGTGCGGGCGTGGGGCGAGGGGGTGGGGGTAGAAAGCCCATCCCCGCTCCTCAGCTTTAAAGCTGTGCGCAGCCATCACGCCTCGCTGCAGACTCAGCCCAGATCTGCTGGGGAGAAAGCTGAAGGAAGTGGTACGTGGCCAGATGATTTAGCGCTTCCCAGACTTCCCATAAGGAGAGCGACACTGGGCCGTGCAACACAGACCTGCAAGCACTGGGTGCAAGTTTCTCAGGGGAGCAGGAGATAACAGAAAAGAGAAAGCTGGGCATTTGCCTTCTTCATGAAAAGCCCAGCAGATGAACTGCCAGCTCAAGAAAGCCTAAAACTGGAAGGGTGAGGAAGGAAACAAAAACTACACGTGCATACTGGAGAAATGAGTAAGGAAACAGTGGATAAATTAAGATCAAAACTGATCAAAGTTTGAGGGATGTTCCCCCCCTTCTTTTTTTTAAATAAGAGGCATTACAGAACTAAAGCGGCACAGAAATACATTTTTAAAGAGGAAAAAACAAACATGGTAAATGAGGAAGAATAAAAATTGAAGAAAAAGACCTGTCATATGGCACAATTATTCCACTACAGTTTAGATTCACAGCTTTACAACACCTGCGCAGTTAATAACCATATTAAGTCACACATGATGTCACCAGTATTTCCTTTCTCAACTTAGTTAACTACTAAGGAAATACATCTAACAGCGGTTTCTACACTTTTGGAAAGACTCACGACAGTCCGTGGTTAAGATGCCCATCCCCTGACACAGTCTGATGGCAGCCTACCCCCGGTCCCCAAACGAGGGAAACAGACCAAGTCCTACAAGGGAAACAAAACCATTAAGCAGAGACAGTTCTATAAATATAAGCAGGGTAGGGGTTTTTTTGCTTGTTTGTTTCTTTTAACCCTGGTTGAAACCACCTTCTGCAATCCTTTTGGCTCCTCAAGTTAGGTGACAAGAAACTAACCTGATCAATGTGTAAGACGGAAGTCCTCATGCAAGAGCAGCAGATTACCGGGTTAACCCAGATAACGCAAACAAGGTCACCCAACGCTTGTAAAAGGCACACTGCAATACTCCATTATATGTACATATAACTGGTCTTTACCTGGCCTGCCATGCAGAATTAGACTTTGGACACTGACTTTCAGCAGCCATGAGCAAGTGCAAAACTGACAGGGCAGCAGGAAGTTTTTATGACAATTTTTCCTCCTTAGTTATCCCTGTGCCTAACCACAAACAAGATGCTTTTGTTCTACCGCTTACCCCAAACATCTCAAGCAAACATTCAGGTGCAGTCTGACACTAGAGGTAAGCTGATCTAACCATTCGTTGCCATCAGAAGATCGTCACCACAGGGGCAGTTGCACTGCAGTGACAGCACAAGGGAAGAAGCACGAGCGGCACGGGCAATTTCAAGCAGCACAACCCACTGATCAGCTTATTACTGTACCACTCGTTCAGACTGCCTTCAGGCCACGATCAGGTGGTTCAGCAACTTAACCTGAAAAGCACAGAATCCAAACCAGCCAGGCATTTACTATATAAAAAGAACATAAGAAACCAGTGTCTGCTGGTATGACTTTCAGAGAAAAAAAAAAAAAAAATGGAAATGTAATTTGACCAAATACATGAAAAAATATTTTGCATTTAACTGATCAAACATGCAATCAAATCAACATGCACTCCACAAAGCCTGGAAAAATCTCGCAGTTACCGCTAGCTACTCCTGCTGGCTGGAAGGAAAGATTGCTGACTGGGAGTTATTTCATACCAACGTACAACTCCAGTGAAGGACGTGCACATATTCTGCGATCTGGCATTAGAATTTCTTTCAGACACAAAATGTTGTATCTTAGTGTGATTTAGGAAAATAAAGGCCATTTGTGAATACTAAGCGTATTTGTCAAGAGAGTCAAGGAACAGGTTTTAGTTAAGACATTCCAAAAGCAATTAACCCACGGTGCTCAGAGGACTGCCTCCAGCAGTTCAAGCCAAGCACAGACACAGTCCCTCAATGAACGGCTGGGATGGATAAACACACTGCTTAGAGGGAGAATATTGCACCTATATGCCTTCAACATCTATGAAGACTCCTAGACACAGCGAGGTAAAACTTTCTTAGATTTCTCATAACACTTCCCCCGCTCACATTGTTCTGGTCTGCAGTCGTCCCTCAATCCCCATATTCAAAGTCCATTAGCATAGGATGGGGTTTTACATGTTCTTTTTTTAAAAACATAGTCACCACAAGAATTTTTAAATATATTCCACTATTTGAAACACTTTTGTTCCAAGAGCTGACCATTACAGACTATTTTCTAGATATGGCAGGACAAATTCCTTCCTGTCTGAGAGTTTCCATGGCAATAAAAGTCCCCTTTAAACACATTCACGGTGGTTTGGGCAGGCCAAACAGGCAGCCTTTGTACTGAAAAGCTCCCTCTTTGTACTCCTCTGTGCTGATCCTGCACAAACTACCGTAAAAGTGTATTTTAGTGGAGGCAGAGTAAAACTAAGGCTCACATCAGTTTCACACGACAACTGTTTATTCCACGGCACAGATACGACCCTCTGGAAGATTCCCTTCCCAAAGAATTTCAAGTGGTTGGAGAAAGCAAGCGACAGGACCGTCTAGGGCACATTTGAAGCAGACCTAACCCAAGCAACTGCCACTTACACTACTAAAAAAGATGAACTGAAATGACCATCCTCCTTTTCCCTTCCCCCTCCTGGCCAGGCAGTCTCATTGCTACTTGGAGACGTGTATTTACACCAGCCCGCACACCTCCAGTTAAAAAGGGGCAGTCCCAACTGATCCCTCCATATCAACATGCAGACCTGCCATGGGAAGGGACTGTGGAAACAATGTGTGGTTCAACTTGCCCTTTGGAGGAATAAATGGAAACAAAAAATTGTTTCAGGGTGTTCAACCAAGCCACTCCTAAATTTCTACCTATTCACGTTTGTACTGCGTCACCTTTGAGTACTAGCACAAATTTTGGCACACTTAAGTCTTGCGACAAGTGGAGCATTTTTGTATCAGGAGTGTACATTTCAGTGAATCTCACAGTATTTCTGATTTGGAAAGATTTTTTTTTCCACAACCACTACAGCAGACCCGCTACAGAACCTGGATCAGCTCTACAGGAGGCAATGGGTTGTCTTAAATCACTAAATCACTACTCATAAACATGCACCTTTAATTCACCAATAAAAACATTTTAGCCATCCTTTAGATTTTTTCTTTTGTTAGCTTTTGAAAATTTGCGTGCAGACTTCATTTCACACAAAAACTCTCTATTTCCTGATCAAGTTTGTTCACTAGGGTTTTCAAACCCTGTAGTTTCAGACAGCTCCGTAGCACTCCTAAGCGCAACTCAGTTCCCAAGCCAGTATTTCTTTGCTGACAACAAAATAAGAGAGAGAAAATTGTCCTTTTTGTCCATCTCACCTAGTGGAAATTTAAGCATAGCACAGACTCTCTCATCCAGGCTACTGAAAAAAAAAATTACGAAGAAATGAACAAGAACAGAACAGCAAGAATAGCTCCAAGAAATCAACATAATGCTTCACCACTCTCATCTCAACAGGTTTAGCAGACCCCCCAAACACGTACGCGCGCCCTTTCTCACCCCCCACCCCCAAGGAACTCCCTTCCCGTGGGGTGCCCCTGCTCCCCAGAGCTCCGGTCTTGGCTGCGGACTCTCTGCTTCCCAAGAAGTGAAGCCGTTTGTATGGAAAGCATTATCCCGATGAGTGAAAAAAATCCGTCTTGTGATCCCTTTCCCAAGTGTAAGAATGAAAATACCCGATCTTTGTCAGATCTGATTTAGAGACATTTGAGTTTCCTTTCTGACAAGAGAGGAAACAGCTTTAAAACTACAGCAAGTTTAAAATTGGGGGGGGCAGCCCACTAACATTTGAGACAAGCAGACTGAACAGAAAGCACGCTATGCACAACTATTTGTCCCCATAAAACCAAGCTCTAGCTGTAACTTTCTGGAGAAGCTTTTCAGTGGGCTGATTGTAAGTAACACCAGAGCAGACATTGGGGGGGGGGGGGGGAAGGAAGATAGCAAAGTATTTATGAAAAGCCTCTCAACATAACAGGTCTAGTAGCTCACTACTTGCAACTGAAGAATTATGGGTTTAGCTTAAGCGAAAGCTAACAGCATTTCTTTTTTTCCAGTAGAAAATTTCAAGTCAGGAAAAGAAACTGAACAGAATTTGTTTTGGTTGCCAGCAAAACCTGGTCTATCGCTTTCGTTGAAACTAGTCCAATTTAAACAAACATCATGTAACATCCCACATTTCTCATGCTAGCAAATCTTATTAAGAAATCTTTCCACAAACACATGGTATTGCTCAGTTATTAACAACAAAAAAATTCTTCCACAGTCCTTAAGAATCATTTGTAGTAAATCCATCTACTCCAGCAGTCCAGCTATGAATCCATCTCCTTAAACAGATGCAACGTATTAGATGATTTTCACTGTAGGTTGTAATTCTTCTGAGTATGTTTAAATTGCCCTCAAATTATGCTTTATCAAGCTATCATGCTGATTGCAAGATAACTGAATATAATCAAAAAGGTAAACTGTAGCCTCAATTTCTTACGCATCCAATTCTCAAAATCAGAGCCATCATAAAACAAAGATTTCATTACCACCCTGTTCTGACAGAAACCAAAATTAATTATTATTTGAATTAACCTTTGAGCCATAGTTTTCATCAGTACTCAGTAAAGACATGGACAATTTCTAATTACATTCTACTCTCATTATAAGTCAGTAGTCTATCTGACCAGACAGCTATACGTGGCCTTGAAACGCTCTGGACTTGACCATCAATCTTCCAGAAACATCCAAGAACTCACTGAAAACAGGAGCTATCCCACAGGATGCTTCTCCAGCCATTCACGAGTGTTTCTAAAGGAATACCAGCTGTGATATCACAGCACTGCAACACGATTGCTGAAGGAAAATAAGTAATTAGTGCCTTTATCATTCATCATTATTCTATAGATGATCTTTTACCTGAAGTTACATCCAGTGGATCCACTCTATCAAGTGCAATTACGCCATGATCAGCAACTCAACCATAACTCCACTACACAAACAGTGTAATAAAACAAAAATTTACAGATGGACAAAAATCTGACCCAAAAGTGTACAGCAAATACCTATAACATGGACTATATTAAATACAGACCAGAAAGAAATGTTACCTGCTGAAGAGTTATTAGTTCTCTAGGAGGAAATGTGGATTTTCAGGGTCACAAATGAAGAAGAGCCTTTGATTAATATACAAAAATTAGTGCAAGAGGACAATTTTTCTTTTGTAATTTTTCTGCTTTACCTCACATAATCACTTTGCCGCGGTCAATTAGCCAGCCAAGAAAAAATGAAAGATGTACATGGGTACAGTGAGAGTGGCTGCCACTCCGGAGCACGGGTTTTTACCCGTCACTATGCCAAACCTCTTAAACAACCAAATTAAACTTCTAAAGAGTGAGCTCTGGCTCTATAACCTGAGCCTCATTTTTGCAACTTCACAAAGCTCACATCTACAACTAACTCCAAATGTTCCATCTCTCAGCAAAAGACAGTTTTATTTGAAGGAATACCAGAGGCTGGGATCTATCAAGTTTAAAAACCAGAACTTGACTTAGCTGCTGACTCAAGACATATTTCAAGATAACAGGAACATATTTCAAGATATCATTTTTAACCTTTCGCTGTTGAGAATACCTGTATCTTAAAACAGAAGCCTCACTATGAAATCAGTTTCATTCCAGTGAATGACATTTCATGTTACAGAAACCCTGACCTTGGACTAAGATGCACAGTCGATGCGACTTGGAATTTTGTTTATCTCAAAAAACCCAATGATCGTTCCTTCACAGATCACTTTCACAGATGCTGCTAATTACACAGGAGATCCAAGCTACTCATTTCACAAAGATTTTAAAGAGACTTTTTACAAAGAGAAATTTTTACAAGACATAAGGAAACCTAATACAAAATTGGGTGTTGTTAACACAGAGCATGCCAGTTGTGCGTGTATTTAAATGTATTACGGATCCCATCAGTTAACGCACAACAGCTTTGTAATCACACCAGCTGAACGATGGTCCTCGGCCAGAAGAGCAGCTAGATACAATCAGGCTTATCACAAGGCAAAACATGCTAACAGAATTCAGATCTCCTGATTTTTGGGAAAGGACAGAGATGATGGATGGGACTCCAGTCTACAAAGACGCAAAGCGTTTGTGATGTCGGTAACAACAGCGTTACCAAGTCTAAGGGTTTGTCCTTCCAAGCCAGGTGACTAAGCCTACTGTCTTCAACGGCATCCCCATATGCTGAAACTATCCAGACCCTTCACTGCAAGGTCCCAACTTGTTTTCCCCACCCAAAAAAGCAAGCATTTGCCACACTGCATTTGTTGGGGTTTTTTTCCTTGCAGTTGAATGCTTTTCAGAAGTTACTCAAAATTTACATCTTCTTTGTATTACAGTCGCTTATTTGAATGTTCAGGTAGATGCATCTTCCTTTTATACCTGATACATTAAACGGCTGGATTATTCTTCCACTCCTCCAGCTATAAATACTAATTGGGAGTTGGGCTATTTCTTTTGTAGACATTGGAGAGTAAAAGGGGAAGAGAGGAAAGAAAAAGCAGCACTATGGTCCTTTTAAACCCAGGAAATCATGCAAAAACTGTGCTTAAACAGGAACAAATAATTTATTTCCTTCCACTTACATATCTCATTAACAGGAAAATGTGGTGGAGGGATGGGCAAATGTAAATCAACTAACGCTCCAATCGCGTATGTCTCTGATCCAGACCAGTAATCACACAGGGGAAAAGAGGCATCAGAACCATGACAGCCCATCTTTATCAACATTTTCAGGTACTTCCCATGTAAAATTTTGAAGAGCCTGATGCAGTAGAATGAGCCCCACCACCCTGTCAGAACTTCAGGGTAGACCAGAAGGAACAAGTATGTATCCAAGCCTTTGAAAAAACAAGGAAAACTGACAACTTACTGTCAAAGAGTCAGTTTTGATTTCATCCTACAACAAACCCTGTGCTGGGACTCCATTCTGCTAATGCATAACTCCTCCATAAACCCTCTAAAACATGGACATGGAACGCAAAGCACATGATTTCATTTCAAACCACTCATCAACACATGCTTTTTATCATCAAAAAGAAGATAATACTAACAAAACCATTAAATCATCAACACCAAACTTATGTAAGGAAAGGCTGTCCTGTGTTTTACTTTATATCTCTTGTGTATTTCAGACTCAAAACACTCAGCTTCTAACATAGCCTAAAATAAAGAAACCTAGCATACAGTTGTCTGGATTTTCAGCAATTCAAAGTTATGATTTAATGAGTAATTGTCATTTATGGGGCAGGACCGAACTACCCAGAGGTCTCTGTTAAGAATGTACTTGATGTAGCACAGCCTCTTAAAAGCCTGTTGCCAGCCCCAAAAGATACTGCCTCATTGCTCAGGGATGGGGGAAACAAGTGATCTATGCCTTTGAGAAGGATCACAGAAACAGCAGCAGATACCTGTAATCAACAGCTTTGTTCACGCTACAACATTAAAACACACTTCCTCCTTCCAATGCCACTTTCCAAATCCCACGTGCAAGGGAGGATGGGGGACAAGGAGGTTGGGGAGGAAACGACAGCGTTACAGCACCTCGTTTTCTTTATCAGCTATTCATAGGCCATGACGACATCTTCTCCAACTGTCTTCATGCCATTTTTTCATATAAAATTTGCTCGTGACACTTTTAAACAAGCCTATAAGCAATGCATTCTAATAAATCAGCCTATAAAAGCCCCTATTCCGTTTAAACCTGGGCAATAAATGACTGACAGCTCGTGATTTTTCCAGTAGCAGGGGCTACGTTGTACTAATGCACAACTACACAGCTTTTAAACAACAGATTCCAGATTTCCCCTCTGTTCTTCGCAAAAGTTAATTAGGAGGAGAAGTTCAAAATGCATCAGTTCAGGAAGAGATACAAATGGCAAGAGCATCTCTCACTAAACACCATCTAAGAGAATTCACCATCTCACAACACCCTGCTCTTGATTGTGTCTAGGCTGGATTAGGTTCAACACTTGTTACTTCAAATCCTGTTACCAACCTTTCCTCTGCAGGTATAAAACCACCCTTCCCCTTTCTGGAAGGTGCTTTGCTAGTATTCTTTGAACTAAGGAACAACCCATCCTAAAACTAAGTTCCCTCCTAAACCAAAACCCTCTACTTCTATAGAGTTTATTTTCTTGTGACCCTCAACGAATTTACTTGTTAGCACATGGATTTCAATGCAACTTATTTTAAGCAGAAAACAAAACAACTGATGAGCTTATCTTGTGCATATGGCACGTTACCCAGACGCTGAAGCAGGTTTCATGAGAAAGTTTAAAAATTAACTTATCAAAGCACAACCCTGGCTCCTCAGCAACCGGAATGGGCACAAGGCTTTCCACGACACCTGTATGCTTGGCAGGAAAAAAATAAAGAATTTTGTAAGATCTCTCTTAAGATTCTGTTTATTTCTAAGTGTTATGAACTTATACTTCAGGATAGCCTCCTCCCCAACAGAAATTATCAAATGAAACACAGAAGTACCAGCCAATGCCTGTGACTTCAGATTTCCAGAATTACTGCTTTCCAGGTGCTTCTCAGCTAAGCAAAGCAACATAATTCTCAAAAAAAAAAAACCAAAACCAAACAGTATGAAGTGGTTATTATTTGTGCAAACATCTTTCTAAATATGGTACTTGCATCTCTATAGACGAAGACACGCATGAACTCTTACTGTTCCGCCGCTGCTTCGAGCACCGAAGGTTTTTATACAGAGTGGTACTGCAGCATGTCACCCAGTACGATAAAACAGAGAGACCTCAGTACTGAACACTGAAATGACACACTACAGTTCTGTGTCTCACATATGAAGCCAAGAAAAAGAAAAGCCCAAGTTACGGTCCCCAGGATAACCACAGTTTGATTGTGATACTGTTCTATACTGTGTATCTGAACAAATGCTCCAATTTACAATTGATGGGGAATTAGAACTGAAGGACACAGCCACACACTTTGTCTCACCCTTAAACAAATCAGTGGCATTCTAAACAAATGTCCATGCCACTCACAGAACTCGGTAAAGGGACTGGTTTGCTCGCAAGAAGAGAACAGCGTTACAGAAGCATGTAAGCCATATTTATCAAACAACTTCTCAGAAGTTACAGTGAAACACACAGGGCCACAATGCTGCGTTTTAACTAGATTATGGACTATTTCAACATCCAGCAAATTATATTACATTCAGATTTGTCTGTGTCATATTTGACTTGACTATACCATGACTCACAACTACCGCTAATGAAATCCATTAATTATATTTAAGCTTAGCATTCCTAAAAAAGCAACATCAACAAAAAAAGGAATATGGGAGTGCTTACTTTCAAAGCAAAAAATGCATGAAAATGAGAAAAACTTGGTAAGAGAAACAAAATGAGACAGTTGGACAAAACGTTTGCAGGCAACAGACAAAGAATGCTATACTGAAAATGCAGAGACCCTAGAAAAAAATATTCACAGTTAAATCACAAGCTGGGGAAGCTATCAGTAAGAACATTCTTCAACAAGAAGGAAAAAAAAATGCAAAAAAAGAACTAGTAAGTAAAATTGAAAAAAAAAAGGTATGTTCATAAAGGGGAAAAGTAATAAAAGGTCCTTTCACAAACGCCAGGTACATGAACCCTGCTAGAGAATCCATGGGCTAACATATAACCAAGATATGAAATAAATACTCCAAGAAAATGAACAAAAACTAAAGTTTCTTTGCATCTGCTGTCATTGGAGAAGCTAAGGGAGGCTTTTGTCTTTTTCCATTGCATAAAGCCTCAGAGGTCAAACCAAAGCAAACAGGAGCAAGATGGGATTCACCCAAGAGTTCCGAAAAGCTGAAGGACAAACCAGACTCATCTGGCCACTACACCACATAACATCTCAGTGTGGAACGCTGCTTTCATGTCAGTGGCGCATCACTCCTGGAAGGTGGTCAAGAACTGTCAGGAACCAGCAAGTCCAATGTCTCAGCAGGGCAAATAAGCAAAGGATTGAAGAAACAATTTTCATGAGCACGTAGCCAGGTACAGACTACAAAAGTGACCTTGATGCTTTCCCCTAGAAAAGTCCTGTCTTACCAACACATGAGAATTCTTGGAAGCAACTGGTAAGTGACCAAAGTCTGAGCTAACATCGATGACCAACACATGTGCCAGCTGCTGAACGAAGATCCTCCACCAACAGTTCCTAAAGAAACCAAGCTACCACAGCAAGAGAGAGGTCTTCACATGGATAAGTAACCAGTTCAAAACAGCAACAAAATGTTAGGAAATAAAAAAAAATAAAATAAAAAAAAAAAACAAACACAAACCCTGACTTTTCCAGATCTCTGATGAAACCCGTGTTGTTTGGTACGCACATAAAAGATCTGGAAACAGCTGGTAGCCTGGAAGTGAGTTTGCTGACAATATTAACGAGTTCATTTTGCTAAAACTGGAAATCAGCTATGCAGGAAGCAGCAGAGCTTCACTGTA
Organism: Pterocles orientalis; assembly: GCA_011057875.1. NCBI lineage: Eukaryota > Metazoa > Chordata > Aves > Pterocliformes > Pteroclidae > Pterocles > Pterocles orientalis. The sequence continues at coordinate 1,318,546 of WKFP01014394.1, read as the reverse complement.
CCTGGCAAAGGTGTCATAAAATGCAAAAGAGATTCAGCACAGGTAAACAGAACGCAATGCACCTGGGAAAATACAACCCAACTGCTTTATATGCATTTTACTAAGCTCTGACCAGACGGCCTCATTCTCAAGAAAGATTTGGGAGCTAGGATAAATATATCCAGGAAGACAAGATTTGTCAAAGGAGTAAACTGAATGCTAAATATATTTAAGAAAAAAAAAAAGCCAGCACAGAGTTGTAACAGATATTGGATGCAGAAGTCTATGAGGTACCCTTGCTGTGTTTGCTCTACCCACCTCCACTTCAAAAGCAGAATTACTGAAGGAACAAAGGGGGGTGACAGGCACTTCAGCACCCTTCAGAATCTCCAGCCTCAAAAAGGGACAGCCAGAAGAAAGTACCAGAGTTTATAAAATCAGGAGCAGCATCAAGCAGGTAACTCGTGAACCTTTGTTCCCTCCTTCTTCTAACAAGGAAACTCAGAACATCAAACAAAACTAGCAGGTGGTAGGTTCAAAATAAAACAAATAAAAGGAAGCAGTTCTTCATATGATGTGTACTTAAGCTGCACAACTCACTGCCACCGTCCCAATGGAAGCCGAGAGTTTACACAGACCAGGAAAAGTCTAGATTAATTCATGCAAGAAAAATTCATTAAGTGTTACCCAACACCTTTTCCAAGCTAATTTCGAGCTGCAAAGCTGTGGACACTCAAGGGGCTTCCTGTGACTCTGGATGGTCCCCGCCACTGTCACTGTCACACAGGATTTTGGATGAGACAGAGCTGTGGTCTCAGCTGGCAGAGCTGTTTGTTCTCTGGCACCACAAAAGCAACATCATATTTGTAACATGGTTTTAATAGCTCTTGACAAAGATGCTACTTCAATAACACACAATTTCCAGGATGTCATTTCACCTCCCTTCCATGAAGAAACTGTATTTCAGCCAGTACTACCAGTGCTTCAAAAATGCAACTGAGAGAACAACCTTCGAGAGGACCACAGCACAAATGAGACAAGGAGACCCAAAATCATGAGCATCACTCTGCTGAAATTCTGCCAGTCCTGGATAAAACATCACTCTGTTCCAACAATAAAAAATTCAAAGAGTTTATGAGCTGGTTTTAACCTCTTGAGGAATTTAAAAAAAAAAAAGGGGGGGGGGGGGGGGGG
>WKFP01014394.1:1304581-1317353 GCA_011057875.1 Pterocles orientalis | reverse complement strand
GAGAGTGGAAAAGGGTAGTAACAGAAATGCTGCCAACACTAAATACTGCAGCACCGCTCCGGATGCTACTCAGTACCTGCAGTGACTCTTCAGTTCGGGAATAGCTCAAAACAAAGTTGTGTTATACACGAAAATCTCAGATATTCTGAACTTGTATTAAAACCTTTCTTTCCACATTTGAAGGAAAAAGAACTAAAAACGACACTAAGTGGTGAAAAAATGAACTGAAAGTCATACTCTTTCTGATTTAGACAGCAGTTGTAAGAGATAATAGCAACTCAAAGCACTGGCCTGAAGTTTTACTACTGTTATAAAAAGGTACTTAAAATAACTACAACATATTTAGGTTAAGCACATAAAGGAATTACTGGAAGACCGAATTCAATCCTCAGCTCCAACCCACAAGCCACCGTGCCAACATCTGAGCTGCTGAAAACAAACCCTCTCTATTACCTATCAAGTGGGGACCATGCTCATCTCCTAGACTAGGTATACTTTTTTTTCCCCTCAAAAATTACAGAAGACCCGGCGATTACTGTCGTAAGCAATGGAAGAGCCCTGCCTCTTTGCATCTTCCAGACCACGCCGCTTCCTCCAGCCACAGCACAGCCAGAGCAAAGAGAGCAGCCTGTGCCCAGGACAGAACACACCTTCTGCTACACCGCGGCCAGACACAAGGCAGCACGAGACAACGGTTTATTTTCAAGGACTTGTAACAATCCAAGTTTTGACAGGTACAGTAAAACCCACCATCACCCCCAAATCACAGCCAACAGATTACAGACCCTTCCTGGGCACCACACAGGTCTTCCAACGCAGTGTTCAGCTGTGGTTTAGTTCAGTCAAGTGAAATACTTGGAGACAGAAGAAAAGCCTTACAGAAAACGTGAGTCAAAATGGGTAATAACACAGCACAGAACAGAAGGCATGCTATCTAAACTCTTTCCACTCCTGAACCAAATCTCAGACTGTTTGGCAGAGCTCATCCAGGAAACGGTGCAGGATAAGGGGTAAGCTTATAGTCCCTGAACTCCATACACAACATAGCATTGTTTAGGATTTACTTAGAAAAATATTTAAAGGAAGCAGATGTAAATTCTGAAAAATAGAAGGCTCTTCAGATGCAAACCCTAAATACTTGAAATTATTTTTTTTCAAGTGCTGAACATGAAACCAACTCTGCTTTTAAGGACAGTATTTATCTACTTCACAAGAGCAGCAGCAGGGCAAAATTAATCCTTGGTAAAGAACCAAGATCAACTGATGAGAGCTGCTAGGTAAACAGCAACTATCACAAACCCCAAAACACATCGTCATGAACCTAGTGTACCAGCCTGGAGCAGCATTCGAGTTCCCGGCTTCTGACCATTTCCTCAAGCCACCAGCCTTGAAAAGAAGAACCATCCAAACACTGAAAGGTGAGTGCGCTAAGCAGATATTTTGCCTCCTATCACTTCCATGCACAATTCACAGAATCACAAGATGGTTTGGGTTGGAAAGGACCTTAAAGATCACCAAGTTCCACCCCCTGCCATGGGCAGGGACACCTCCCACCAGCCCAGGTTGCTTAAAGCCTCATCCAGCCTGGCCTTGAACCCCTTGAATTTAGAAGAAGAGCATCAAATTTCCTCATTTCTAGAAATGAATGTGCTTTTTCTTACGGTATGGCAGAGCTACGTGCTCAGAACTCCTCCTGACCTCTCAGGAAGCCTTGTGCCATTGCACAGACCATACCTACGTCAGCAACAGTCAGCATCCACAAGCGGGAAAATACCCCCATTGCTCCTATTTCCAACACCCCTCTTTTTTTTTGAGGCAACATTGTTTCTCAGTTCCTCTTAAGCCCTTCCTATAGCAATGCCCACCACTCCAGACACCTCCAAATTTAATCCACTGGAATAAGTAGCCTTTAAATTAAGGTGTTATAAGGTCATATAGCCAGCAAGATGATCGGATTAGAGAGGAAGTGGAGTTAAGTTAATACTGAGTCACTATTTTAAGTTCTGTGTTCAAGACAACACTATGATAGCCTTCCAAGTGTAAACCAGCCTTCAAGCAGGACAGCTAAGAACTTTTCTTTTTTTTTTAAAAAAAAAAGAAAGAACTTTTGTTTCTTTTTTAAATCCGAACATGAAATGCAGGACAAAACTTCATCAGACAGACAAGATCTGGTCCCAGAGACAGATGTTTTACAGCTGTGCTTTGGGCTTCCTGAAGCCCATTAGAGCTAGCACATACAATTCCTAATGTAAACAAGCTGCTTTTAGCAACTACAGTGTTCGCTCTGAACACCCAGTGCTAGCCAGGGCCACCGCTCCTCACAGCTTTCACCAAAAGCAGCCTGCAATATCCGCGCTGCCTCGAGCCAGGATCTGCGAGTCCCCTCTCCTGCTCCTCCTCTCATTCCCTGCAGCTCCTAAAAGGGAATTTTTCAGATGTAAAACCTGCAGAGAAGGATTTCGGTGACGCACCACACTGGGGTTTTTTTGACAACTATGGCAAGCGTTTACCTTCCATTAAGGCACATACAACAGCCCAAATCTTGGGAAAAACTGAAAGGAAGCACGAGATTCCACTCTTCCATCTGCTGAGAAGCATCCTTCTGCGACACTGCCGGCAGTTTACAAAAATACAAATACCCAGGACTCTGCAGAAAGCAAGCAGACCCTCATGGCACGTTCCTGCTCCACTCGGAGGAGTCACCTCAAGCTGGCAGTGACCTGAGCAGGGGCTACAGTCCCAATCCCCGATTTTCCGTAAGCTGTCCATTTCTCTGCAGAGCTACGCACTGCAGCCTAGCCAGTCCTCCCTCTGAGAACAGCCACAGTATGCTATTATGAGAGTAACTCAACAGCACATTATTTTACTTGCAATGTAATTTTTTCCCCTATTTTAAATAAGCGTCCATTCATTTCGCTATGAGAAAGCTTTAAACCACAATAGGAACTAACAGTCTCAGCTAGCTATGTCTAAGAGCGCTCATGCCATCTCAAACTAACAGAAATAATAAAGATACTTGGGATAAAACTCTGAATATCTGAATCCACTGAACTAAACATCGATTTGATAAAACTTGAGACATACAAATTGACTCAGAAGGTTGATGAACCTAATGGAGAACTTAAAAGCGTGTTAAAAAAAAAAATCACAACCCCCCCAAAGCAATGTGCTTTCCTCTGAATAAGTTGTTTTAAAGATTAAATACTTTAAATTTTAAATCTCAGACAAGCCACTTACACATCAGTAAATCTTTAAGGCTTTTCTCTCCTACCTCAAGAGGAAAACTGATTTCTGGGCAGTAGATTATTAATTCTAACAAACTGTTTATAGCAGGCAATCCATACCATCACTAGAATAAACAAATTTTAATATCAGCTTGAACTCAAGCCAGCACATTTTTCTTGCTGTGTCCTTTCCTTCACAGATGATTACTCTATTCCTATTTCTCCCATGAAGGTTCCCAGGCAACTGATCCAATCCACTTGCTCACTGCCACCAAAATGAAAAGATGAAAAGGGCTCGCTGCTCTCCGAGTCACCGGCCCCCCTCGTCCTCAGCACCAGCTCTGGTGTTCATCAGATCCTTTTATGAGCCAGTTTGATTCATTACAACAGCAAAATGCTCTCCATTTTACTGAGTTATTTTTTCTGCCATTTTAGTGAACTAAAGGGGTTTCCAGAAGGACCTGACAAGCACGGCTGCTCTAACAAAGTAGCAGAGCCACGCTGCCGGGAGGAAGGGTGCAGGGGCACAAAGGCAGAGAGGAAACTTCTCCTTTCAGAACAATGTCCGGTTAAATTAGCTCACTGCATTTCTCTAACCATACCCTGACTTATCAATGATTAGATGGACCATAAGACGACATTGTTCAACAGCTTTCAGGGATCTTCAGAGCTGCAAAAAAATTACGGTACAAAAAGTGTAATAATTAAAGTAAAATACTCCAGCAGAGGAAAAGAACATTTTTACAAACATAATAGCAAGATAAGGATAACTTAATCAGAAGGAGGGTAAAGAAAGCTTTGCAGATTTCATCCTACTTTAAAAAAAAAAAAAAAGCCCTGGGAAAGTGACCACCAATCTCAGAAAGTGTTATGATGGAGGAAAGCTGCAAGTATTTCCAATACGGAGAAAACAGCAAGAACTTTGCCTTTTCTCCTGACATCACCACCAGTATCCAAGTAAACCAGTTACAGGAAGGATGCTATGCCTGTTTTCACAAACTCCATGAAAAAAAAAAATCTGCAGGGAGGCAGTCGAGCCAAGGCACCGCAAGGTGCCGTACCACAGGCGAGTGACGATGTACTCTAGATGCCTAGTCCCCAGGTTTTCTACCCAGTGGTTTCTCTCCACAGATCGATCTGCCTTTGTCTGCAATGGACTGCCTCCTGTGGATGTACCATTTCACTTGAGAAGCCAGTGAACACCTATCAAATACATCACTCCCACAGCCCAGCTGAATCGATGCCAGCAGCAAACAGGACAGCTCAGCCGCTGGAGTCCTTATCTTGCTCTTCAAAGTTCATCGCCTACCTGGAGGCACCTTAAAACAGAAAACACTCATTTCAGGATGCACTGAAGGGAAAAAGCACCCTGTCCCAAAACACCACCTTTGTTACACCTTATCAAATCAGACCAGGGTGCTTCAGCCCTCCTAACTCTACCAGCTGCCTACCAAAACTCTTGACATTGGGCAGCCACAGAGCACACCACAAATCTTCAAGTGCCATAAAGACAGAGCCACAAAGGAAGATGGCAGCACATCTCAGAAGCCCCCCCAGGGAGTAAGACTGGGCACGCATCCCGCATCCCAGCTACCTCTGTAACAGCCACCTCCATGAGCCCCTGCGTTGCCCAACCACCCCCATACCGCACAGTCCAGCTGTGCCGCTAGTCATGCGACAACCTCAGCGGGGGAATCGCACGTAAACCACCGACAAGCCAAAGGTTGACCATCCCTCATCTGGAGAGGCAGGCGGAAAGGCAGGCATTCAGGTTTCCTTTCTTTTGGGGGGGGAGCAGGGAAAGGGGACTAGTGGTGGAAGGAGAGAAACGGATCCAGGAGATACATCTTTAAATAACTCTGTTAGGGAAATTTCTTATTTGAAGAGCAACAGAAGCAATTCCTTTCATGTGCCATCCATTTGTAGACAAGGTTTTCTTTTTTAACACCCCAACATGAAGCAATCACTGGTTTTGGCAAGGGAGAGCAGGGCTGAGAGGCACTAGCTTAGTTCCTGGAGAACCAGCCATTCATGAACTCGGTCACCTTAACCATAGCATTTCTCTAAATCTAACCATGAAAAGTGAACATCCCCTAAAAAAACACCCCCTCTTCCTTTTTTTTTTTTTTTTTTCTCTAGTTTCAGTGAAACATCTAACACACTTGACTCCTAAGACGACCCACTCCAACAAGCACCGGACCCAAGCTGGAAAGCATGGTTCAGTTCTGGTGCTGCCTGGAACAAGCTGATTCCTCCAACAGCCATGCCATTTCCACAGAACAACCCCTTCCTGCTGCACGGCTGCCACAAGGTTCAAATCCTGTTTAAAATACAAAAGTACATTCAGTCAGAGTCACTTGTGTGAAGGCAGGCGGCATGGGCTGGGGATTACTGGAAGGGAGAAACGCAGGTGGAGCTGACACAACTGTTTCAGTAACCTCTGTTAAGGTTACAGAGGAATTACAGAAGCACGTAGCTGCCTTCACTTACTCCTGTTAAAAAAAAAAAAACCTAAATGACAATAATGTACTTTTGCAGAGATCAAGAGAGAAAGCGGGGGGAAGTGAAGCTGAAGCTTGTTTATCCACTTCCCCATCGACAAAAAGGATGATGATTAAACGGAGGAGGAATAAGTCTGTACCCCATTCACAGCCACCTAATAACGGTACGGATAAATCGTGAATTACTTAGCAGGTCTCTCCCAGACTTACCTCCTGAGGCAGTGAAGAAAACCCTATTTAACTCACTTTCTGAATGATTCCTTCCCAAATCAAGAGAGATTAAATTGCTCACTATAAACTCTCTGTTTAATTCTTCACGGTTAAACAACTTGAGGCAAGAATCCTACTCCTAGGGAAGAGTCCCCTCAGAGTTTAAAGGAATCTCTGAACTCGTGTAAGCAACAGGTACAACAGCACAGGACCGTCCTTTAAACCATCCTGACACAACCACACCATCCCGTGAAGTCTGCAAGATCCTCCCAGCAACCAGCACCACAGTCCCAGCAACCAGCACCACAGTGGCAGCACCTCCCAAACCAACCACCGGAGATCCTGACCTGCCAGCTTTCTCCTTGCAACTAACCATCAGATGCAGCCAGTCCCTGCTCCACTCCAATAGCTGCACAAACCCGACCACATCCACAGCAAGCCACAGGACCTGCCTAGATAACATGCCAGACAGTAAAGACCAAAAAAAAAAAAAACCAAACCACCAACAAAACGTATTAGTAGATCTTATTTCAAGCTAACAACCACAGTTACGATCACTTAGGTGTTTCTGAACCCATGCAAACAAACACACACTTGAATACAGAATTAAAAGTTACTGGAAGTAGAAAGCCGCCTGGGATGCCAGACTTCTGGACTTCAGATATGCTCTCTGACCCAGGAACAGGTAAGATTTTGAAAATATTTGTTATACTCTAAACAACTAATCAAGATGCATCCTTGACATTTACCAGTCTCTATCTCAGCCTTACCAGAGCAACATCTGAGCATCTGTTAGCCTCAGCACTACCTGCCTTTCTTTAATCCTCCTACCAAGCATCAGAAACAAAGTCATATTTCCTTTTTGGCCATATTATTTTCAACTTGAAGAAACATTGAAGTGCTGTTCTCTACAGTCCAGACTGACAGGCGCTTTCCTGTAAGACATCTTACCGAGTAACGATTCAGCTTTGGATTTCAATCCCAGCAGCTACATGGATGAATCCCCCCCAAAGCACAGAATATTTTCCTATAGTATGTTATCATCAACTTGGACATCTCACTCGCTAGCTCACCCAAGCTGTTAACACCTTTTAACTGAATTCCTCCATTCAGCTTTTAACTGAATTCCTCCATTTCACTCACGTAAGAGCTTCGCTTTTCTCCCACAACAGCACGACCCCAACGCTTTCTATGATGAAGATACTTTTCTCCTCGTTTTGCCCTACGACTGATCTCTCAACTTTTCAAATTCCACCTTCAGTTCAGCTTTAGACAGTTTTCCCCGAATTCTCTCACAAAGACTGACCGGTATTCCTTCGCACCTAAACACTGCCCAGCTAACAAATCCCGTTCACCACCCCAGTAAAGCCCCAGGCTTCCTATTTTCAGATCCAGGACAAAAGTGCCTTTATTAAAGTCTTCCTTGGACCTGCTCCAGGTTCTGATCTGCTTTACCACTGGCCACACAGTTCTAGGTCTCCACACCTTCCCTGCTCCTCTCAAACACGTCCCAACCCCCCCAGGAGCTCCTCCTCACCCACCAGATTTGTTTGCCACAGGCTACCCCATTCCCCATGACTGGCCCAGGCTCTGCCCGCTCCCAACCACTCCGTGCACGGAGCACGAGGAGCTCGCAGCCGCATTCTGAACCACCAACTGATGGAGGAACATCGTTTCTGACTGGAAAGCAGAACTTCCCATTGGAAGATGATGCTCCTATTCACAGGGTCATCACGAACCCTGGGAAAGCCACCAGCAAGCTGCAGCACCCAAGGGGCCAGTGGCCCCTTGCCAGGCAGCACCCAGGGCTAACGCGAGCCTTCACCAGGCTTTGGTGCAGGCAGCCCTTCCCACACCCCCAAAAGCACCCTTCACACTGTGAATACAAGGCTGTATTATTAGGAGCTGAAACGCATGTTTATTTTACAACGTATCCTTATTATCTGTGGCTGGCAAGAAAATGCAACTCTGCTAAGCAAACAGAGAGCAATATAAATTGGAAAGAAGATTAAAAACCCAACAGGAAAGAGAGGCATCATCTGAAGAGGAAGAAAAATCTATGGGAAAGCTGGGGGGGGGGGGGGGGGGAGGGAAGGGGCAGGAAAGAGAAACAGAAAGAAAGAAAAGGTTTAGATTTCACAGCATGACTAGTTTTGCTGCATAAAATAAAACATACTTTGTACATCGGATGTACACCTCCATAAAATGCGTTAAGGAGTGATGCTCGCCCTGTAGACAGAAGTCAAAATAAGCTGTGGGGTAGGCCAACTGCTTTCAGGAATCACCAGTAAGACATTTTAAAGCCAGCTACCTGTTGAAGTTGTAGCAGTAAACAGAAAGCTGAACCAAACAGCCTAAAAAGTGGCTCAAGGACACTAACGTGCACATCCAAACTTCAGCAGGGGATCCTGCATCCACATGCCGGCTCCTCCCAGGCAGGGACGTTGCTGCATTGCTCGCTGGGATCACCCACCCATATTCAAATAAAGCCTGAACAGAATAACCTCTAGGATCAGGACCGTACATGTGAAATGTAATTTTCCTCTCAGAACCATCAGGAAGAAGGCAGACATGTTGGCTGCAATGACAATTGATCCTCCAAGTTATTTATTCCCCACCATTCCCCTCCAGGCCCTCTCGTCACAGCAATTGTCTATGTCAGAGGAAGGCTGGACACAGCTCCCATGAAAGCCAACCAAACCACACCCAAAATAGCTATATAGGTCACTACAGCGCAAAGTGAGCCCTACATCCCGCCAGCAAGGGCTTCTGCTTAGTTCCTATATGCCAATAAGCTTCCCAAGTCACCATTTGGATGCTCTGCTAACACAGCAGCTCCCTTGACCAGTACCACTCTTAGTGAATTTCAACTTTTAAATGAAAATGGTTACATTAAGTAGAATGTCTCTTTTTTTTTTAAAAGGAGAATGCATTTAGCATAACAGCAACAAAACAGTCAGGATGTTTACAAACCACGACTGAGCAGCATTCACCAAACAAGAGAACCCAGCAGCACCAAGATCTTGGGTTTTGACTCGGCTGCTTCTAGGTGCACGTTTACATCTTTGAAAAGTCACAATGTTGGAAGCTAAGAGCTAATCAGCTTTTGTATACTTAAGAATATCCTTAAGAGCTTTGTTGTCATATTCAGGCGCTTGGAACATGTCCTTTAGGTCACAGCCTCCTTTTTATTTTTTGCATCATGCCTTCCAACCTCATTTTCCAAGTGTGCAACTATGATGCAGAATTTCCACCACCACTGATCTCCGGGTAAGATACAAACCATTAAAAGTTACAGTCAGATTCTGCAGACAGGCAGAAACCAAGAGGAAAACCCTTCCATCAGGTTTCAGTACCTTGTCAGAATCCTAATAAACACATGGGATGCTTCTGCACATTGCAGCTCATTCCTTTCTCTGAAAGAGTTCTAAAACTAAATTATACCTGGGGCTTCGCCTTTTTACTGTTGCCAAAATATAGGCAACATCGGAGGCTTTCTCCCATAAAAATCCAGCAGTTTGTGTTAGTGTGAACGAGCTGAAATATAAATGGTGAGAAGCAATGAAGTTAATGTCTGTCTTAATGACGAAGCTAAAGAGATGCTGTAAATTAATACAATAACTTTGCTGTTGGAAAAGTGAAACCTAAAGGCTCACCTACACACCAAAGACTCATTTGTAAAAAAAGACAGTTTAATTATTTACTAAAATTTGCAGTTTTCTCGTATACAGGAACTCAGAAGTAACATAAAAGTATCACTTGTGTTACTTATGGGCATGAGTTAAGCAGCTCATAAATCTGAGCAGTTCGTGATCTGTTCATAGCAGGCAAATATAAAAGGGGCTGGCAGGCAGGATTTAAGGGAACTCGGGGAAGGGGGCTGTTCGGACACACACAATTTGCCACCAGTTACCCACATCCCTGCTAGCCACACAAATTTATCTGAACAATGTTGGATTCACGAGAGTAGATGCTAACCAGCAGATTCGAAAAGCTTTCCCTCTGAAAATTAATGTAAAAATAAGAGAAATGGGAAATAAGGGATCAGAGTTAAGGAACAGGATTTAAGGCAACGCTGATGTTTATTTCCACCCTCTTCCTTTCTACTTACTTTTCTCCTCCTCCTCCCACCTTAGCAACCCTTACACATCACGCCATACGCTAAAAACAAAACAAAAAACCCAAGCGCCAGCTGCTCCAGGACACCATGTATATGGGGCAAACCACTGAGCCTCCCTGTGAAGCTGCAACAGCTCGCTGAAAACCTGTAAAGCTCCTGTTCCTCAGGCCTTCCACCTTGATGGAAAATCACGTCTGGGTTGGCTTTGTTTGTTAAGGTTTTAAAGCAGGGCTGTATTCTCACGCTGCAGGTTTTCCCCCAGCAAAGGGCCCAGGCCACGTCCTGCTGCCGTCCATAGCCAGGCACCGGGGACAGACCTGGCACCGGGGACAGACCTGGCACCCAGCCTACCTCCACACCAGGGCAGGACGGGCACGCCGGCGCCGAGACCACCAGTGCCAAGCCCGCACCCAGCAGCGCATCGCCTTCATCCGTACGCTTCCCTCAGCTCGGCTGCCGGCTTGTTTTGTCTCTACATGCTAATAACTCGTTTTACGTCTTATAAAGTCCCAGCATTATTTGCCTGTTAACGGGAAATACCATGGACGCTCATCAAAAGCTTTTCAGTGCGAAACAGCAAATAACTGGTGTGGAAAAAAAGCTCCACGCTGGTTAACCGACCCCTCTACACAGCTTGGGAAGTCCTTCCAGGGCTCTCTTGACGTAAACTCCTCAGGTTTCCACATTAACCAAATTCAGAAGAAAATAGTTACAACTCAAATCTCCCACTGCTGCACGCAGTTCTGATGGCAACGGCAAGCACTTCACTATACCTCCTTTTGACTGATATTTTTACACTATGTCCTTAGAAATTGTTATTTTCCTCAAGTGACTGCATAATGTCCACCTATCATCAAAACTTTCCTTAATTACTGAAGAAGCAATAAAACCATTTTGGGCTTCAAATATGAGCAAGTTTCTCCCACTGTTTAAATAACGTAACCAGCATTTACAAATAATAACAGAAATATCATCACATTGGTAAATATCTAGTAAGATATTTGGTCAAATGTGATTATCCAGTTAGTACCAGTGAATCACTAATTTGGCTAAACTTGCAATCACAAGCATTTATTTAACGCTCCTCTAAGAGCCCGTTCTACGCCTTTCATAACGATCTTTATCTATTTCTTACCAGCAAAAAAATCTCAAAAGAGACTGAAAATAAGCAGTTCAGGTCAACAGAAAAAGCAGGACAGGAGACATGTGCATCTGTGGCATTTTCCAATGCTACAGAAGGGGAAATTTGTTTTGTAAAACTGTTTCAAACTTCAAATTATGTCTCACACAAAAAATAATTACTTCTTGCAAGCAGCTGTGGTTTTATCCTAAAGGAAAATAGCACACCATGAAAAGAATCTCTGCAAAACCCTGAGCACATTTACAACACCACACAAGAGGAAACAAGCAACGTTCTGGCTTCTTAGAAGCTGGAGATAGGAAAATGTGAAGAATGTAATTGTTCTAATCACCTGTTACAAACCTCAGAAACAAATGGTTAATTTTCCCCCAGACTGCAGCTTATTTTAAAAGGCACTACTAGAATTTTTCCGCTGCTGTTAAGAAGGCAGACCTCTGGGAAGAAGCCCTGTCTAACTATCTCCTCACCGTTAAGTTTGTCAGCAACCCTGCCGTCTACAATGTGTTTTATGCTGAGCAACGTGATTTTTTTTTTTTTTAATTAAAAAAAGTACTGGAAACTTTCAGGATAGAAACCAGAGAGCTTCAAAGTTCCTCTCTTAGCAGCACCTAGCAATGTGAAAGAGGGAGTTCTGCAAACGTGCCCCAAGCATCCAGCTACATTTAGCTTTCAGCCTTTTTATTATCATTGTCAATGAATGGGCCCCAGTCAAATTAAAGCTGCCATTTTAGGTTAAAGACTAGAGAGCCTCTGTTGTGCAACAGCGAGACAAAAACACTCCAAGCGACAGATGCAGCACTCTCATTGGAAAGTGACGGATTTCAACTTAAAAAAAAGAAATTACTGATCAAGCTCTTTAATATGAATTATACATTGATACTCACACATTACCGCAAACTAACGGGATTTATAATTGGGATAAACCAGCTACCCATGCTGCTAAGGTCATAGTCATTAAGATTTTTTTGCCGTCGTTAGAATGGATGATCTGTGAGGAAACGAACAGAAACATTTTTTGTTCAACTTGCTTGTTTGTATCTCCACTAGTCCCATATACCACGAGGAAAGAAAAAAAGGAAAGAAAGGGAAAAAAAAAAAACCACCACGTACAAACATATTCTCCCGAAAGCCATCTTCTAGGATAAACACAGCTCGCAATCTGCTTTGACAAAAGTAAAATTGAGAACGCGCATCGACACAGAAACAAACTTATCGCATCGAGGTTATTCTGATAGTCCCCGAGACGAAAATTCACGAAAGACCAAAGTGGCTGATTAAAAAAAAAATAAAAAAATTTAAAAAAAGCTTCTCGCAAATGAAAAAAAAAAATTTAAAAAAATCGCCCATTTGTGCCGTGGGAAGGCACGCTCGGTCCCTTCCCAAACGAAAACAAAGGCAGAAAGTGGGTAAGTGCGGGAGAGTTGCGCGCACGGGCGATGGGCAGGGAACTCCCGGGCGGGCACCACCGCGACTTTCCTTTTGTCCATTGTCTGTTTAAAAAACAACTCCTTGAAACCCGGGCGGCAGCGGGCTGCCGGAGCCAGCCGAGGAAACCGGCTCCATTTCCACCCCCTGC